>BSBM01000418.1:5962500-6492500 GCA_027924585.1 Larix kaempferi | reverse complement strand
TCGAATCTGCAAGAGGACTAATCTCAGAAAATTCTAATCCACAATGTCATATGCTTTAACCAAATCCATCTTTAATATAAGAGCCTGCAACCCCTTGGTATTTATAGAATGTAAGATCTCCTGAGAAACCCCAATTTAATCTAAAATTTTCCTATTAATAAGGAAAATAACCTAATCTTTAGTCATGAAATATGCCAGTATTGATTTACTTCTATTTGCAATCACCTTTGAGATCACTTTATAAAGCAAATTGCATAATGAGATTGGCCTAAATCCATTAAAGGTTTATGTTTCTTCTTTTTTGCGATTAAAGCAATATAAGTATAATTCAAGGCATCATAGAAATAAACATTGAGTCTATATTCCTCTACAACATCTAATAAATTTTTTCCCACCACATCAAAAAATTCCAGAAAGAATTCCACAATCTAACCATAGAGCCAGGACTTTTAGACTTTGATTTGGCTCAAAAAGCTTTATTCTTTTTAAGATAGATTTTAAAAATCATATGGTAATAGAAATTATTCTATATTTACCCTGTAAGATTGTTTTTATTCCAATATAAAATATATTTAATAATACATTGGATTATTTCTATTCATATTATTATGTTTCTTTTAATCAAATGTAAAGAATATTTTTAATTATTATAAATTTGTCTACAAAATTCAATTTAGTTTTGATATGTGTTTAAAACATTACAATATACAATCAATTTATTTATATAATTATATTTTCTAAAATTAAACAATAAATAAAACTTAAACATATTTATCATATAAAAAAATATAAAATTTTAATTAAAAGTTATTTTTACTAATTTTTTTTTAAATTGAAACCGATAAAATAAAAAGAACCAAAGGTTACAATTTCTTCCCAAACAAAACTAAACAACTAATTACCCATTAGGGCATTCCTTTGCAATCTACTATAACCTCAAGGTTATTACATCTAATATAACTATAATTTGGAAGACATAAGTATTTATATATTGACCCAATAGGTGAACACATAAATATATCATAAAATAGAGAAATTAGGGAGAACCATGACCACTTTGAACTTCTTGGCTATCTTTGTTATTTTTTGCTTGTCTAAGACAACGAGAGATGTTCACGATGGCATTTACAATGTGCTAAATCAAGTTTTCATCCACATGCTTAGAAGTTGAATGTTGAGTGTGTCTTAACTAACCACTAGCCAACATGTCTTAGTGATGTTCAACAATGATGGAAAACCTCTCGAGCTAAGCACTCTACACTCCCACTTTCCCATCTAAGTCACCAAAATGATTGTCCATATGAGAGTCATGGGAGGTGACTTGCTTAATGGAAACCACTACCCCTTCTAGCTATGAGTTAACTCGATGAAGTAACACCTACAGGTCTCAAATTTCGACTTTGACCTCTCTCGAGCTTGCATCCCAAGTCGAATCCTCCATATCTGAATACTCTATATTCTTCATCGCCAAAGAAAGACTAATGCTCCAAAATTCCTTCCAACCTAAACCAAAAGCAAAATTCCTCAAGGGAATGCAAACAAGAAAAGGCCTAGCACCAAACAAATCATCTACTCTCCATCCAGGATTTGGGTTCTAACACCCGCCTAAGCATAAACCTAGACCTTCATAGAACAATCACAAAGTGGCATCAATTACCGTCAAGGTTGAACACCGCATCCAAAATTCCCATAATTATCTTGTTGTAAACTAGAGGGCGCGATATAACTTGAACACGAAACCAAACTCTCCAAAGAGAAGGACCATCTCGAGAGTTCTCCCATGTGTGTGATTAAATGTGGAGTAACAGCATTGCCTTAGTCCATGCTCATTGCATTCAGGGTAGTCCTTAATCAATTATCATTCAAATTAATACTAGGGGAGCCACCATGTTCAGGGTGGCCCCCATTTTGAACCAACACACATCTTGCCAAAATGATGGCTTGATTTGCGAGCCGATCAACCACATAATTGCTATGTTGATAAATATGCATGACCTTTGGGGCTCTAATCTGTCATAAGAGGTCCACAATATGAGATTGCAATCTACCAACAATCATGTCTTCTTTACATTCCCTTTTCCTTATTTGCAAAAAACCAAGAAGAGAATCCCCATGGTTATGACCTTATGAATGTCAAGAGAAACAATAAAGTCTAAACCCATGAAAATAACAAATCATTCTCTTTGATTGTTAGTAGCCCATCCCATACCCCATTCATAAGTTACAATCCCCCACACCTACAACGGTGAGTTTTGTTAACATTTTTAATAAAAATAATACAGTAATTGATATTTATTTTTAATAAAATTATTTAGAAAAATTTGTTTACTTGAAAAATAAATTTCACTACATTTTTTCATATAACTAAAAATTATATAATTAAAATTAATAAAATGAAATATATATAAATTACATTATATTAGATATTCATAAATTTCTATTTTATTTATTTATTTTCGTATATAATTAATTAATTTAAAGTAGTTTCAAAGTACAAATATTAAAACTTTTTAATTTTTTTTCAGAAAGAAAAAAACATTATAAACTTGATATTTATCATATGAGAATTAAAGTTTATATATACTTTTGAGAAAATTCTTCAAAACTTTCTCATCTTTTACCTCTCTTTTTATCAGCAAAAACCTTTTTCAACATATCAATGAGAATTAGGTAAAGACATCAAAAAATCCTTTTTCCAGTATATTAATGAGAATTAAGCTAGGAACTATTGTCTTCACAAATTAAAAAACTGCATCACCTCAAAATATAAGCTGACTGCCAATAGTATCCCTTATTTAAGATAAAAGATATAGTGAAAAATTAGAAGAAAGGTTTGGAACCACTATCAACCAAAATACTATCCACAAAATCCTCAAGTCATTATCCTTATAACTTTTTTTACAAGCTATCAGCCACTCAAAATATAAGTTGACTGCCAATAGTATTCCTTATTTAAGATAAGAGATATAGTGAACAATTAGAAGAAGGGTTTGGAACCATTATCAACCAAAATAATCCATAAAATCCTCCAGTCATTATCCTTACAGCTTTTTTTTACAAGCTATCAAAATAGCTGATTAAACTTCCTATAGTTATGGACAAGAAAAAATAATTCATCATTTCCTTAACTCTGTTGCACCCTTTCAAATGAAAAACTTGCAGACTAAAAATGCCAACTGTCCAATTTATAATCACCATAGAATCACCACCAGCAGCTGTATTCCCCTTTACTTGGCAAACCAAAGAAGTCCACATAGAAGGATAAGCTCAACTTTTGTATTCAACTTTTGTACTCATACCTTTGGTACAACCCAAAAAAGTCCACATAGAAGGATAAGCTCAACTTTTGTACTCGTGCCTTTGCTACAACCCATCCAAAAGTAAATAGAGTGATTTTGGTGAATTTGTATCACCATACCTGTTATGCACCACACCATCCCTTATAATATGTTTCTCTTCAAATTTGATCGGAGCCTTTCAATTTAAAATATAGCTCTACCATTCAAATTTGATCCGGTCCGGTCTAAACATGTGGAGGAGATTTTCCTTCTCTCCACATTAACAAAAGTTAAATATTCCGAAGGAAGGCAAGGTTGTCACGCTTCGATTTTTCTGTTTCAGTGACAGTACTCCACTTCCTACAAGTAATCATTATACAAAAAGTAAAACCTTTTCAACTTAATATGATTCTCTTCAAATTTGATCCGGAGCCTTTCAATTTCAAGTATAGCTCTGCCATTCAAATTTGATCCGATCCGATCCGGTCTAAACATGTGAAGGAGGTTTTCCTTCTCTCCAAATCAACAAAAGTTAAATATTCCTAAGGATATGCTTCGAATTTTCTGTTTCAGTGACAGTACTCCACGCCCACCAAGTTCCACTCTCTGCAACTAGAAGGCTCCTCGGAAAATAAATCTAAAAATTGATGCTACAACTTCAACTTTATAAGGCCGTTGGATTATACACTGCGATGCCCTATGGTCGGAGCGGGGCGGGGAACAAACGCGAAGGAGGAGGTGGATATGGGGATGAGATCATTATTCAGCAGTTTGTTACTTATAGTCAGTATGCGCTTGGCTGTAGCTGATCCGGAGACTTCTACCGTTTGGAGCGTTTGTGGGAATAGCGGGAAATATGAATATAGTAACGGTAGTGCGTTCCAGCTTGATCTAAACAAGACTTTGGAATCACTGGTGAGGAACGTTTCTCCCAGCGGATTCAATACTTCTAGTATTGTTGTTGACGGGAAAAACAGCAATAGTACGGTTTATGGGCTTGTCCAGTGCAGGGGAGATCTAGATCCCTCCGATTGCAAACAGTGCGCATCCATGGCAAAAGCAAATCTTGTTGAGGTATGTCAAAACACTTCTGGATTCATTCAACTAGATGGCTGCTTCTTGCGTTATGACAATCATAGTTTTTACAGCGACATTGAGAGTAGAAAGAATCTGCCAGTAAGTGTTCTCTGCAACACAGGGAACAGCAGTCGGCCGCAGCAGTTCACAGATGCTGTTCAGACCCTCCTCTCAAATATTACCACTAAAGCTGCGGAGAGTCCCAAACTTTTTGCTGCAGATTCAGTTGCTGAGCCTTCTAGTTTAACGAAGAATATCTACAGCTTAGCTCAGTGTTGGAGAGATCTGTCCCATACAAGCTGCGGATCGTGCCTAACTTATGCATTGGAAAAAATAGTTTCATGCCAAAGTGGAGCTCTTGGGGCACAATTCGGATCTCAGAACTGCTATTTGCGTTACGAGGTTTATGCATTTTTCAACAATTCCGTTCTTTCACCGGCGCCAACAGAAAGTTCTCCCGTATCCTCCGGTATATCCTTCACATAGCTTACCTTGATAACAGTAATATAGTGGTTAATTAATTCTGGTCATCTAACACACAAACTGACTGACAATATTTGTGCAAATTTGCAGAAGGAAAGAAAACTAGCGTGTTTGGGATAAATCTGCTCCTTGTAGCCGGCGGTATGGTTGGATTAATTGCCATGTAACGAGTGCATAACTTCTCTTTTTTAGATTACGAGTTATTCAACTAGTGTAACGAGTGTATGAGGCAGTATGGTTGGATTAATGGCCATAACTTCTCTCTTTAGGTTAGGAGTTATTCAAGTACTGTATGAGGAGGCCTTTTTCCAAAGTGTATGAGGCCATCTTTTTGAAAAAAGGCTAACTGGATATTGGATACTTTCAAAGAAGGCTAATTGGATGCCATGAATAACCATGTAAAGCTAATTGGATATAAGTGAAAAAAGAAATAGTTAGGATTTTTTTATCAGTGGGAATTATCAAATATCTTTTGTTTAATATTATTTTAATTATAATTTTAATTATTAAAATAAAGTATATTTTATATATTTAATTTTATTTCTATATGTTTTTCTGCATTTATAATCTATATATACTTAGTTTATGATTCAATTCTATTGGTTAAGTATCATTACAAAGTTGATTGACCACCCACTATATTTTTCGTTTTTTTAGTCTCAAGCTACTATATGAGAAAAATCACCATCGAGCATGAAGGTTTGGCCATGATCTATGCACTACAAAAAATTTGGCACTTGCTTTTTGGAAATAATTATATTTCTTTATTATTGATCATTTAATTTTGAAATATCTATTGAATAAGTTGGATTTTGATGGAAATCTATGTAGCTGGTTTCTACTATTTCATGAATTCAATTTTGTGATGGTGATAAAGCCTAAGAAATGAAATGTTGAAGCTAGCCACTTGTTTTGCATAAAATTAGGTAAAGCAATTAATTTTGGCTTATAAAATGTCATCCATTCAAGATTGAATATATCTCATATCACTTTGTTAAAGTCCATACATATTTTATGACTAGTACAATGCTACAATGGATGGAAACTCGCATGAAACAATTATTATTGTTACACTTTATGAATTACTAGCGTCCATTCATAAATGTGAGTTTTTAAATTGTGAAATGCAAGGTCAATATATTGCAGGTATTGGGGGGCAGGGTAATGTCACGGGGGCTTCACTAGCGAGGCAATATCATATCAGGTCCATTCATAGTGGGGGTTTGAATACTCCTAAAAACCTAAAAAATATATTACTTTTTATTAAGGAGTGAAGTGGGGGGGGTTTAATTTGACATCATAATATAAATATTGGGGGTTATTTTATTTGGGTGGACTAAGGAATAACCTCCAAATCGTGGGATGGATTCATACCTCCAAGTCATGGGCTCAATTCATATCTCCAATTTATTAATATTATAGAAAACATGAGCTCTATATGGCTATACTTGTGTTTACATGATATAAAATTGGTAGATTGGAAGACTGTGGTGGGAAACATTTGCAATTCTCATATTTTCTAAGCATTTCACTGACTATTGGACAATCAGTCTTTTACATTCTTTGTTCAATTGATCTCTTGATTGAGTTTCCTTTTACACATTTTGCCTTCCCCATTAATATTTTGTTGGGTATTCCACTATCACTATCCAATGGTACAAATTGATTAGTCGCCCCTGCAAACCCGGTGGGATCATTATTAGCATTATACTATTATTTTATTTAGCATCATGTTTTCTCATACGAAGATGCGTTAGGGATCCTATTTGTTACAACTTGATAATATGATATGTAGGGGTATTAAAAATGGGTTGATAAAAATGGATACCTACAATATGTGGTGAAACCAGGGAGGGGGGTTCAACAATATTACTTTATGAGGCATTTTACAATAAATTTAGTGAACTTAGGGATATTCTTTAATATCATGTGAACCATTGTGGATGAATCCACGAATGTGGTTCACCATTTTTGGCAAATCGCATGGAAAAAATTCATTTTTCGGACCCTCAATCGAGGTATTTTAAAGCCCTCGATCGAGGTTTTAAATGCTTGATAGAGGATTTAAAAATACCTCAATTGAGGGCTTTAACATACCTCGATCGAGGGTGTTTTAAACCATCGATCGAGGGTCTAACCAAACCCTCGATTGAGCAAACCCTCGATCGATGGATTTTTCGATCCGAAGGGAAAAAAAACAAAACAGTGCCCGATTGGTTGTGCAGTGGCTTGAAAAACCCTAGATCGAGGTTTTAAATGCTCGATTGAGGGAGTGGGACATGGAAAAAAAACAAAACAGGGCCCGGCCGGCCCTGTTTTGTGCAGTGGCTTAACAAACCCTCGATCGAGCATTTAAAACCTTGATCGAGGGTTTGCTCGATCAAGGGAATGCAAAAGGGAAAAAAAAAAAAAATAGGGCCCGGCCGGCCCTGTTTTGTGCAGTGGCTTGACAGAGATGGAAATAGCAGTGACCGGTGACCTCGACCGAGAACCCACCCGACGCCACCTCCCTACAGCGATGCCACCTCGCCACACGGACGCCATCATGTCAGCTATTCCACCAGGTGGGTAGAATTCCACCATTTTTTTTGTTATTTAAAAAAAATCTATATTTTGTATTTGTTGTATAAATTTGTGTTTTTGATCAAATCTAGTTTTAATTTGGTTTTCTAGAAATCGTTAGGATGTAGGCATTTAAACTAAACCAAGATTGAAACCGAAAACCGCCATTGAAACCAAACTAATTGAAAAAAAAACCATTTGATTTAACTAAAACAAAAACCCATTTCAAACCAAAACAAAAGCCAAAACCATTTGAAATTCGAAATAGATTTAGGGTTTTAGATATTTTGCAGTTATTTGTTTAAATTATTTGATTTATTTTTGTTTATATATCAACCGGTAGCATTTCACCGCATAAATGCTACCGATTTTATTTTAAAATATTTTTTTACAAGCAGAAATGCTGCCCATTTTTTTTCAATCCTCCGAGAACGCCAAGAGGATTGAAAAAAAAAACCATTTGAACCTAAAACAAAAAACCATTTCAAAACAAAAACCAAAACTATTTGAAATTTGAAATAGGTTTAGGATTTTAAATTTATGTTGCATTTATTTGTTTAAAAATTATTTTAAAAAAATCATATATTAATATTAATATTAATATTATAATATAAAAAATTAAAAAATGAATATTAATAATATATATAATAATATATTATTTATTAATTTTTACTTAATTTATTTTTAAAAAAATATTTAATATTAATAATATAATATAAAAAAATAAAAAATGAATATTAATAATATAATATAAAAAATAAAAAATGAATATTAATAATATAATATAAAAAATAAAAAATGAATATTAATAATTTTTAATCATAACCATAACCAACTTGCCAAATTGTCCTAAATAGGATCCCCTCTTAGGCTATGAAAAGTATGTCCACAATGTGAGCATCAATGAAGATAAATTGGCAATCGATGACTATAGGTCCTCTTAGAACAACCTCATCAATGAAGATAAATTGGCAATGGATGACTATAGGTCCTCTTAGAACAAGCTCATATTACCTAACATTACTTTGTCAACCTTATTATTTATAAGGAAAATACAATGAAAGAATATTATTTTATTTCTATCCTTTAAGTCTCTTGACCATAGCTTTATGATTGTTATTAAAAAATATTGAGACTAGTGGTCAAAGAGGGATACATGGATTTCTCATGAACGCATGTGGTCTATCCTTTGCAAGAAAATAAAATTCCTGAATTTTGGGCATGCACATGATTATTTGAAATTCATTCTTACTAGATTTGGGATCATAGCCTAGGCTGTCATAGTTTTTACACACATAAAAATTATTCAAACAAGTACAATCATTATGAGAAAATTATGCACAAAAAAATGGTCATGAACAATACAAAATAATTCATCCATTATATAGTGAACTAGAAAATAATTATTGCTAGAACTACAAACTTTTCTCATTCGATCCACCCAAAATGGTGAACCACATTCGTGGATTCACCCAATAAATTGGTAAGAATTTCAAGAGAAGTTATAGTTTAATATAATTGAAAAGTTTTAGCTCAATTTTGAAACTAAATTTTATATAAATAATTTATGTCAATATCAATGAAAATAAATAACTCAATTATGTTTCATTACATATATCTTATTACAGTAATAAAAAATGTTTTTTTTTTTTAATTTGTAATTTAATATATTTAAATTGCATATATATAATAATGTATTTAAAAAAATTTCAATTCAACTATTCAATTGCAAAAATAATTTGAATTTTTTTTTTTTGCCACCTCCACCTTAGTAAACATATGTTATATAAACCACATAAATAATATAGCCATGAATGAATCAATACAACTCACCAATTTCCCCATGAAAAAATCAATTTTATTACTCTCTATGTACAATAATACTACATCAAAATAACATATGTAGATTCCTCTCTATATAAAATAATACTACATCAAGATAACATATATAGATTCCCCTCTTTAATATATATATTATGCTTATTAGTTTGATTCGGAGTTATGAGATCAATTTGTATTTGTTCAAATGATCAAAATACAACTTAGCTTTAAATTTTACATTAAAGAAGAGTTTGTATTTCCATATATTATGATTAATTTTGAAAATATTAACAATTTTTATGATTTAAAGTTATGAATTAAGTAAGACGTCAAACCTTTTTTTTTATAATAAAAAAGTATTGGATGTCACTTCATATCAATATGGGATGTCCCATTATGAGAATTGTATTAGTAGATCTTGCTCTTAAGTTTATGAAAATGGAGTGGTAAAAAGGTGAACAAATTCA
The DNA here is from genome assembly GCA_027924585.1 of Larix kaempferi. NCBI lineage: Eukaryota > Viridiplantae > Streptophyta > Pinopsida > Pinales > Pinaceae > Larix > Larix kaempferi. Next base: position 6,482,812 of record BSBM01000418.1, on the reverse strand, counting down.
ATCATTTCTCCTTTAAAATTATTCTCCAAATGTTAATAATTCATATTATTTGAAGTTATGAATTAAGTAAGAGGTCAAAAACTTTTTTAGAATAATAAAGTATTGGGTGTCACTTCACATCAATATGGGATGTCCCAATTATGAGAGTTGTCTTAGTGGTTTATTCTTAGGTTTATGAAAATGGAGTAGGTAAAAAGATGAATAAATTCAATTATTTTTCCATTGAAATTATTTTCCAAATGTGATAAGGATTTCAAAAGAAATTACAGTTTAACATGATCGATGAGGAATTTGATCATAAAATTTGCGAATAAGATTTTTAACCCAACTTTAAAACTCACTCCTATATAAATAGTTTATGTTAATGTCAAAAGAAATAAATAACTAAATTAAATGTATTACATTACATATATTGTCTCATTGCAGTGATGAATAATGATGAATAATGAGTGTTTTTTGTTTTCCAATTAATTTGTGGTAACTTGTAATTTAATGTATTTAAATTGCATATATAACCATGTGGATTTTTAGTTTTGTGGATTTTCAGTTTTTGAAAAAATAAATCTTGCAAAATTGAATCCAAAAATCTAAAATAATGATTGTAGGAACCTTCCTCTCACTAGATGATTGAGGATCAACAGGAGCAAACTCTAGTCCAGTGGTGGCCTTGAATTTGAATTGGAATTGAAATTGAATTTGGAATTGAATTTGAAATTTGAAATTGAAATTGAAATTTGAATTTGAATTGAATTTGAATTTGAAATGTGAAATTTGAAATAGAATTTGAAATTTGAATTGAATTTGAAATGTGAAATTTTGAATAGAATTTGAAATTGAAATGAGAAAATTTGAAATTGAAATGTGAAATTTGGAATATAATTTGAAAGAAAATTAGAATTAGAAATTGAAATGTGATGCGGATAGTCCTGAAGAGAGAGATTCAGTGCTTCGTGCTCTGCGAAGCACGAGAGGATCTGACGTCGCCCGATAGGGTGGCCATTGGCAACGCTCCCGTTCATCGAGGAGTGATGCCAAGATGGGGTCGGCTGCCACTGGTGGCGGCAGCAGGAGAGATAGTGTGTCGGTTCATCCCGACGACATACATGTGGATCCCCAGGAGGAGGATGTGCAACAAGACATGAGTGCATCAGGTGCGTATTTTTTGTTAGCACATTTTCAGTAAATTTTTAGTATATACTGCATTGAATTTTAGCTGCAAGTTATAATATATATTTTTAGTAACATTTTTGTTTTGGTTTGGATCGTAGGTGCCCCATCAGGGGGATCGTGCGATGATGAGGTCGCACAGATCACTCTCGCTGACATCATTTCCCAGCAAGAGTGGGTGAGCTCATGTGTGGGAACTTTGAGGGAGGATTCTCCCACATGACAATCTTTGTCGATGATGTTATCAGCAGTTGATGAGATGTTGGCCCTCTACAGGAGGGTAGGACCTCTCAGTGACATTTGGTGACATTCATGCTAGAGGAGGAGACAGGGTGTCATTGGGATCCACAAATGGGAGGATGTCAAAGTTGCCTTAAGAGGGCATGACATCAATGGTGCTTTATTCGACATCCCTCATGACCACGCCCCTGGTCAACCGCTTAGACTTAGGGAGTTTAAGTTGGAGGTCACTGCACCACATGTATATGATAGATTCGTGGGAACATGGGGCATGTTCCCCCACCATGACCAGGTCCCATTGTACTTTGAAAAACATGTTTATGCAGAGTTTGTTTTGGACATGCACCCGGATTACACTAGCACAGGGTCACAGTTCTATGGGGTTGATAGGAGACGCTCCTACCAACGTCTTGGAGCTCGAAGAGACCCTGCCTTCGTGGCACCCGCTCCGAGGTTGGTACCATTTCCAGACAGGACGGTTATCAGGTCGGGGGATGTGGCACAATCATTCCAGCTTGCTGTAGATTCTAGACAGGACCTTTGAGAGTCGTTGTTCACTGCCATGGGCAGTGCTTGTTAAATTTTTAGAATTTACTTCAATCTGATCTAGGATCTTAACTGAGAGAACAACATGTACAGCATATCTACAACATATCAATCATGGAGACAATAATGCAAGCACACAAGAGACACAAAGATTTACTTGGGGAAAACCATAAAGGTGAAAAACCCCAATAACTTCCTCAGAGATAGATAGAGCAATGATACAACCAACCAAGAGAGATAGCCATAACCTAGCAGCAGATCCTCCTCCTCCATAAGTGCGCCACTCCTCCTTGAGTGCATGTGTGAGAAGTGAGTGAGTAAATAGAGTGCCTCACGCACTCTATTTATACTTGACTTGACTTGCCTTTTTACCTAACTCATGTAGGCTCGAACTTAACCACATAACATAATGCTGACTGGGCCGACCCCCAATAGGGTGGTCTAATAACCCTTTGGCCCACATGGCCGACCCCCAATAGGGTGGTCTAATAACCCTTCGACCCACATGACTTATACAGGGCCGACCCCAAACAAGGTGGTCTAATAACCCATCAAGTATAAGTTACGACACTTACAATATAAATGACGACACTTCCTTATAGAGGAATAATACCATCTCTATAGGAATACAATATACATATATGTGAAATACATTCCGAAGTTACATATACATCAACACTCCCTCTTAACTAGGAAGGTATTTCTCAGCACAGTTCTTCTAGCACAAGTCATCTTCTCTGGATTATCGACACTGGATAATCGTCATCGAGTCATAATCATCGTCACTGCTGCTGCTATCTCAATCAATCTCTGAATCTACTCGTCATAGGAAGTTCTACAGAGCCAGTCCTTTTTCATACTGGATGTAGGCCCACCACCTGCAGGTCTTCATCATCACTGGCCATACTGTGGAATCTTCAGGACTTATTACGTGCGTCACAAAACCTCGAAAGAGCATCCCAGGCTGTTACGAGCACACAGCTCTACCTATAGGATCTCCCAGGGCACCGAATTACATGTGACCTCACCACAAAACCTCGCAAGAGCATCCCAGGCTGTTACGAGCACACAGCTCTACCTATAGGATCTCCCAGGGTAACGAATTACATGTGGTCATGGAAAAACCTCGCAAGAGCATCCCAGGACTGATTACGGGCACACAGCCCAACCTATCGGATCTCCCAGGGAAACGAATTACATGCCATAGGACAAAACCTCGAAAGAGCATCTGCCAGATATCCCAGGGAACCGAATTACATGCCATAGGCAAAACCTCGAAAGACTATCTGCAGATCTCCCAGGGCACCGAATTACATGTCCTCCCAGAGCAAAACCTCGAAAGAGCATTTGACAGATGTCCCAGGGCACCGAATTACATGCCATAGGCAAAACCTCGAAAGACCATCTGCAAATCTCCCAGGGCACCGGATTACATGCTCATCTGCACAACCTGATCCACGGCCACAGAGTATCAACCTGATACTCATCATACATCATCCTGATGTATCCATGATCATCCTGATCATCATCACTGCAACGTCCTGCTGCATGTCATCTGGAGCAACATCCTGAAGCTCGTCATCTATGATCATCCTGATCATCACTGCAACATCCTGCTGCATGTCATCTAGAGCAACATCCTGAAGCTCATCATCTATGATCATCCTGATCATCACTGCAACATCCTGCTGCATGTCATCTAGAGCAACATCCTGAAGCTCGTCATCTATGATCATCCTGATCATCAATGCATCTACCTGATGCATACCAAGTATCTACCTGATACATATCATCATACATGATCCTCCTGATCATCAATGCATCTACCTGATGCATACCAAGTATCTACCTGATACATATCATCATACATGATCCTCCTGATCATCAATGCATCTACCTGATGCATACCAAGTATCTACCTGATACATATCATCATACATGATCCTCCTGATCATCAATGTATCCACCTGATACAAATACAAATACATGATACATATCACCATACATGATCCACCTGATCATACAATGTATCCACCTGATACATATACAGATACATGGTCCAAGCATCCAACATGATGCATATGCAAAATACATACACATGATCCAACTGATCATATCCAGCATCCAACATGATGCATGCATACATAAATGATCCAACTGATCATATCCAGCATCCAACATGATGCGTACATACATACATAAAAATGATCCAACTGATCATATCAAGCATCCAACATGATGCGTACATACATACATAAAAATGATCCAACTGATCATATCCAAGCAGAAACCAGAACATCATCCTGATGTTCATCATCCAGCGCTTACATCCACAGCCATGTGAAGGATCCTCCTTCCAACATGCTTGGAATGGCTTCAGCAAATGTGTCCATCACTTCTTCCTCGAAGTGTCCTCGATCTGAAGAACGCCAAGCCTCTCTCTGAAGTACTCGAACTTCACCCTGGCTAGTGGCTTCGTCAGCACATCTGCAATCTGCTCGTCCATCGCAACATATAGGAGCTTCACAGCTCCTCTCTGCACCATATCCCTGATATGGTGATATTTGATCTCTATGTGTTTCGACCTGTCATGAAATACTGGGTTCTCGGACAGCTTCACATAACTTTGGTTATCACAGAAGATACCAGTATCCTCCAACGGAAGATCAAATAACTCAGACAGTAGCTTCCGTAGCCATACTGCCTCACAACTAGCTGAACAGGCTGCAACATACTCTGCCTCAACTGTACTCAGTGCCATGCAGGACTGCTTCCTGCTGAACCAAGAGATCACACCTAATCTCATACTGAAGCAACACCCAGATGTGCTCTTCCTGTCTGCAGCACTACCAGCCCAATCTGAATCAACATAACCCTGTAGGTTAAACTTTTGATTCGCTTCATACTTGAGCCCATAATCCACTGTACCCTTCAGGTACCTCAAAACATGCTTTACAGCAACCAGGTGAACACTCCTCGGATCCGTCAGGAACTGGCTCAATGTGTTCACAGCAAAGCAAATGTCTGGTCTCGTGTTCGTCAGGTACATCAAGGACCCAATCATCTGACGATACATAGAGACATCAACTGGCTCAGATGAAGCATCACATAGAAGCTTTAGATTCGATGTCATAGGTGTGGCCATGGCCTTGCAATTCATCATCCCGCACCTCTTCAAGATCTCTTACTGCATACTTCCCTTGTCCAAGGAAGATTCCATCTACACTCTGCCACACCTCCATGCCAAAAACAAATAGTGCATCATCCCCAAGTTCTTCATCTCGAACTCGGTAGTAAGCTTCCGCTGTGTGTCGGCAATCAATCTATCTTCACCTGATACAAAAGTAGAATCACAGGATTCCCTTCCTCAACCTTGTAGAAAAGGTTGGAATCCGCTTTATTCTTGGTAAAGCCCAAACTGGATAGAAAGCTGTCTATCCTACCATACCAAGTTTTGCACACATATCTGACTACACCATGCTGTCTTAAAATCCATCTGGTGCATCTTCTATTTCATCACTTTTATATTTCTCAATGCTGCCATTTGCAATATGCTTGATCAAATAGTTCCATTTGGAAGTCATAACAAACTTCCCTTCATGTCTTGGGACTGCAACCCAAACATCATTCTTCATGATCGACGGATCATGGCATTCCATTTCTTCATCCCAGATCTTGGGATCTTCAATATCTTCAATAGATATCTTTGTTGCTGGAACAAATGTTGTAGTTCTTCTTTTGAAGGAGATGGCATATGATCTTTCCTACACAACAAGTTAAATTGCATGATTAGAAAAACATCCCATAGTTTTCAGAACAAATTCTTACACATAAAGAAATATGTCATACAGTCATGCAATTATCTTTAGCCAATGCTTCAATACAACATTTATCCATATTCCGTAACTTTCTAGATGCCTTCCAATCTCTACCAGAACATTGTTAAGAGTGTGCACAACTCCCAACATGTCAGCAAAGAGGTTTCATTCTAGATAAGCAGCAATGGAATGTTGTACAGTGCCATAGGCCACTTACCCATGTATATTAGTAGCATACTGTTCATCAATGCAACTATTCTAATATGCACAATACATATCCTAAGTCTAGGAACATGAGCATATACATCATTGAACAATTTTATTTAAACAGACAAATATGCAAGAAATTAAAATACTTATCTTTGTTTGTTCGTTGGGTGGACTCCCTCTGAGTCTTTGCTTCCTTTCAGGAGCTGCTGGAGTCCTAATCTGAAGTAGCTTCTTCTACACCTTTCTATTGTGGAAAGATGGTCAACTCCCTCTGAATATCTGCATCCTTGCAGAAACTACTAAAGTGTGTTCCTTTGCTTTCTTGCAGGAACAACGGGAGTGTGCTCCCTCTTGATCTTTGCTTCCTGGATTACCTGTTCTTGAACTCATATTCATCGTTGGTCCCTATGCATGCTTATTAGTATCATGAGTGTGTTATCCTTGTGATCTCATATAAAATCATACATTCATTAGTATACTATTAAAAACACAATAATCTCAAGCATGTATAGTCATGATCATTTCAAACAGAAAATAACAAGAATTAGCTTTCAAGGTTTATGTAGGATTCTTAAGTTTAGTCAAATCATAACATGTCTAAACCTATAATTACTCAAACCTATGACTCTTCGGATTAGTTGAATCATCAAACAAGATAAGAGATATAATATGCATAAAACTTGTGATTATTCAAACCTATACCTTCATGATTCTTCTGGTTAGTCATATCATCAATTATGGTAAGAAACATAATATGTATACAACCATGATTATTCAAACTTATGGCTTCATGAATAATCATTATCAACAACAGTATAAGATCCTAACACAAGGTAGGATTCTAGCTTGATATAGGAAAAACATACCTGGATTAGCATGCTAGCTATTTATGTCTAACATACCCGCATAATGTCTTCTTGTTCTTCGTCAATGACTTGTGCTAGTAACCTGCATGTCTCATAAGTTAACCATTGCAAAACCAAGTTATACATACCTCGTAAATGGATCTTCTATGAGATCCATGACAATGGATGAATCTTTGTCCTCATGTTATCATGTTCATATGTTCTTGGACCAGAACATGATTTGTCTTTCTTGGTGTACCTTTCATGTTAGTAGACAACATAAACCTCATACAACACCATAATGCATTAGTACAATCATAAGTGTCAACACCCTAACCAATGAATATCTTCTATCATGCATTCATAATTTTGTTAAGGTGATTCGACAAATCTAAAATCAAAATTGTACTAACCGTAATAACATGAAGACAAACATACCATAAACTTAATCATGGACAAATATCGAAACATACCTCGATGAGTCATACCTGTTGAGATCGCTTGTAATCTTCTTATGTAAGGCCTTAGCCTCATCTCCCTCTGAAACAGGAACTTCTTCACTCATGCAAATGATCAATCCATCTTCTTCTAGGATTAACCCAATCCACTTGATTTGCAAGAACTGGACCTGGAGCTGGATATGGGTTTGTCAGAGAAACCCCAAAAATTCAAACTTTGAATTTCAAACTTCTGAAAGGATAGAAATATGCGCCTTGATGAGCTGATCAAACTGGTATATTCAGAATTTGAAAACTGCAAAGTTTCACTCCTCAATTTTGCCTTTGAAACTTCTGGATTCACTAGACGTGACCCTGAACTGGGGTTTGATGAAGCCCACTCTTCTGCCCAATCAAAATGTTTGATCCAAAGCTCTAAGCTTCTATTTTTCTGAGGAGCTTCCAGCCGTGGTCACAGATTTCAAAAATTCCCATTTTTACAGAAGCCCTAATTTTCCACTTTTCTGATCAAAGTCCCGAACTAGGGTCTAATCAAGCCCGGCCTTCTGCCCAACCAAAAATTTTGATCTTGGTCTTTAAATTTTTATTTTGATGGGTAGCATTCAGCCGTGGTCTCCGATTACAAAAATTCCAACTTTCTCCAAAGCCCTAAATTCCAGAAGCCATGAATGAAGGTACCAAAAAAATAATTCTGTTTTGACAGAAATATGTACCTGATTGTTTCTGGTGTAACTCCGAAATTTTTGATCCACAGGGTCTGAAAAAGTTTCCTGAGATAGCCTGACCTGTTATATTTCCATCCTGATAGGTCTGACCTCAATTGGATTCTCTGAGAGAGAGTTATGCCAAATGTCGCAACGTGACCTGTTTTGGGATAAAACAGAAGAGCAAACTTGTACGGCGTGCCACGTGTCGCTGTTTGTACTTCGGCCTCTGAAAAAGTTTCCTGAGATAGCTAGGCCTGTTATCTTTCCATCCTGACAGGTCTGACCTCAATTGGACTCTCTGAGAGAGAGTTATACCAAGTGTCGCAACGTGACTTGTTTATGGGATAAAACAGTAGAGCGAACTTGTACAGAGTGCCACGTGTCACTGGTTCAACTTCGGCCTCTGAAAACGTTTTTTGCGATAGTACAGTCTGTGTACTACATGTCACTTTTTACGAAATTTCATTTGGAGCTTCCTAGCCCAAGTTATGACCTTTTTCCCAAGGTCACCTGATTTTGACTCAGATCTGGAAGAGGCAGAAACCCTATATTGTACAGATCATAAATCACAAAGTACAACGAATTAGAGGTTGTCCTTTGGACACAAGGTACATGGATATCTTAGCTTCGGCCTGTATCAATTTCAGATCCGAAAAATTCTCCAAAACAGATTTATAACGAGAGTGCTACGATGACCAGGTTTTTTCTATATCAAGCCCTAGCATCGTAAGTGCAACAAGTGTCATACATGCCATATCATGCCTTCTTTCAGGCTAGCTTTGATACCATGTTAAATTTTCAGAATTTACTTCAATCTGATCTAGGATCTTAACTGAGAGAACAACATGTACAGCATATCTACAGCATATCAATCATGGAGACAATAATGCAAGCACACAAGAGACACAAAGATTTACTTGGGGAAAACCATAAAGGTGAAAAACCCCAATAACTTCCTCAGAGATAGATAGAGAAATGATACAACCAACCAAGAGAGATAGCCATAACCTAGCAGCAGATCCTCCTCCTCCATAAGTGCGCCACTCCTCCTTGAGTGCATGTGTGAGAAGTGAGTGAGTAAATAGAGTGCCTCACGCACTCTATTTATACTTGACTTGACTTGCCTTTTTACCTAACTCATGTAGGCTCGAACTTAACCACATAACATAATGCTGACTAGGCCGACCCCCAATAGGGTGGTCTAATAACCCTTTGACCCACATGGCCGACCCCCAATAGGGTGGTCTAATAACCCTTCGACCCACATGACTTATACAGGGCCGACCCCAAACAAGGTGGTCTAATAACCCATCAAGTATAAGTTACGACACTTACAATATAAATGATGACACTTCCTTATAGAGGAATAATACCATCTCTATAGGAATACAATATACATATATGTGAAATACATTCCGAAGTTACATATACATCAACAGTGCTATTGTTGTTGTGCATGGAGAGGCATCTAGACCACCCCCTCCACCTGCAGAGCCAGAGATATAGTATGTCTCTAGTGACATACTAAGAGTTTCGATGGCGAGACCCTACTGTGGTATGCTAAGTCAGCGCAAGATGCATACTTTCAGTTATATCATAGATGCGTCGCTACAGGATAGGTATACTTTTGTACAATTATGTATATATGTTCTTCATGTTACATCATATCAATGTCACAAATTGAATGGTCAATAATACTTAAGGGAGTTGTATTCTATTGATCCATGTAGGGAACCCCATTCATGGATCAACTCTTTGGTAGCGAGCCATCGGTCGGTCCATCCGCCGGTCCCCACCCGCGGATGATAGTAGTCGGGGTAAGTTATAATTTATGTTCCAATTTAATTTGTGTTTGAATATTATTTCTCAGTTTAAATCATTTGTGTTTTATTTCTTAATTTTTGAGATTTTATGTTGTAGATCTTAACTTCAAATGAATTTCAAATTGTACAGGGCAACGGAAAGGAGGTAGATCCTGATTATGGACATGAGGACTGCGAAGGTCCTGACGAGCCGGGTTCAGAGACACATCTGAGTTTTAATTTATGTTCCAATTCATGTTATTTAGTCACATTTAGTAATTGATTTGTGTACTTTCTGTTTCAATTTTTTATGGATAGCTTTTAAATTATGTTAAATTTAGTTTTAATTTTTAATAAATCTAACTTATTACATGTAATGACATATTACACAGGCATCGCAATAGGCGGGTGTCAATGCTGCAATGGATTTCACACATGGTTGGGATGTAGCTCGAGTACATGGTCCTGATGAAGGGCCATCTACCCGTATTCCTACCCAGATCCCGGATATCACCATTGATGCGATGGATATGGCGGAATTCATTGAGGGTTTAGAGTCTTAGAGATAGCAGTGGGCTGCTGCACACGAGGGCAATCAGAGGGACGATCATAGGCCTCGTGGGGGTAGTGGTCAATGAGTTGATGATCTATACATTTCCATGTTTTGGATATTTTCATATTTTATATATTTTCATGTGTTTGGATGACCTATGCATACGTTTTCATGTTTTGGATATGGATTTCTATCGTTTATACATGGAATTTTATCATATATGGACTTTGGGTATTTTGTATATTTTATCATATTGATGTCTTGATGTGTATTTTGTATCTGATTTGAAATCGATTGTTTTTTTTATATTAGATTTGGATATAGTTATTACAGTTACAAATTTATGTTTTGTCATTTCAAATGCAGATTTAATGTGTAGTTACAATTTAGTTCAATTTAAAATGCAAATTTTGACTACATTACAGAACATCTTCGAAAATTTAGAATTGAATACATACATTACGTTTTAAGATGGAAATTACAATTCCAATTCAATTACAATGTAAAATTTCAAATTTAATGTGAAATTTCAATTCCAAATCAATTACAATTTAAAAGCTCTTTTTCAACTACATTACAATTTAAAAGCTCTTTTTCAACTATATTACAATTGCATAAATGAAATCAAAATGTAAAATTAGAATACGTTTGAAATTAAAATTGAAATTGCAATTACATTATGTTGTCTACACATCACAATTCAATTACAATTTACACATTCCAATTCAATTACAATTTAAGATTAAAATCTCAAATTTAATGTGTAATTTCAATTTGAAAATTCAATGTGTTTTTTATGCATGTAATCCAAAATGTGAAGTTCATATACTTTGATTATACAAAATGTGAAGTTCATATACTTTGATTTATACAAAGAAAGGTAAGATAAACCATTATTGCAATGTATATGTCTCACAAAATAAATACTTAGGCAACAAAAGTAATGAAATGTTTATTAAAAGCAAGCATGTAAAGTATTGAATGTTCACATCAACATACAAAATAACATTTTATTGAATGCGAGTATGTAAAGTTAATGAATGTTTACATCAACAAACAAAATAATGTTTTGTGAGACTATGCTTCCCAACTACTTATGACAAAACCTTACAAATCGTTTTGATGATATGGACGATGTAATCCTCATCTCATCATGGCTTGCACTTGATGCCATCAAGGACATAGTTCACCATGATACAAGATTATAACAAATGAAGTCAAGAATTATGTGGATGCCATACAAGTGTCAAGCAAAGGGATCTTCAACCACCAAAACACCATAACTAAATGTCAACCACGAATGTAAAAATTCTACTAGCAAGGTCAATCTAATTATTAATCAATTGCTTTGGAAGGAAATCAAATTGAAGGAGTGCTTCGGTGCCCTTCATTTCCCTTAGTAAGAAAAATTCAAAATTATGGATTGATCGAGGTCACTTCCCAAAAAATATAGCTAAGGAAGAGTCACATGGGTATGTATGAGACCTCTGGTTGAAGCTTCAATGATAGACCATGAACAATCAAGGGAAACACAATAGTCCTAAATAGTAAAATTTCTAGGTTATCAATACAAGAATGTGTGGTCCAAACAATAATTATAATGCCCAAAATTTTCTAAATTCATATATTAAAGAATGTTGCACAAAATGGTAATTGGTCACCAAATTCAAGTTCAAGGTAGGTGACAATATTGAGTATCTATTATATAGAGCATTGTCACATATTAATACAAGGGACATAGAAGAGTCTAGAGGTTTAAGGATCAAGTCTAGAGCCATATAAATTTCCCTGAAGATGTGGGGACTCTCAATTGCATAAACAATGCATGCCTTAATCATCATACTCCTAAATTGAATTAAGTGGGCATCCAAGCACCAATAAAGTAGTGACTTAAGTTATATATTAAAGATTGTATATGAATTTATAAATAGCATTCTACAACACCTAAACCGTTTGTATGGAATTTGATATATCACTCTAAATTATGATACTTATGTGTTTTCAAGGTACCCAAACTCATTTCAAATGATTTCCATACTTATAAATATGAAACTACAAATTAAGTTTTGGCCATCATGAATTTTACTTAATTGAAGGAATTGTTTAGTGACCTAAAACCTAAAATACATAAGTTTATTGATTTTGGTTTAACCTGGATTATAATGTATAAAATTTTGCAAGTTTGGAATCAAAATTTAAAATTAGACTACATTGTACAATTCAAAATTTAAATTTTACAATTCCACATTGTATAGATGTATTTTAAATTCTCAATTACATTACAATTGTATTTGAAATCAAAATTTAAAATTAGAACATGTACATGTTCAAGTGTATTCACATTGGAGCACCATGACCTAAATTTCACAAAAGCCTCCCATCTAGTATTTGTATTCTTTACGTTAAAGCATCTACAAAAATAATTTTATAAAACAACCTCCACAAAAATCTCCAAAAAAATATTACACAAGACAACATGAAAACTATGCCAATGATGCAAGTGGCATACATGTAACTCATTCATCTGGCCAATGGGTTATAGGAATGCAAGTCTCCATAATACAATCATCGTCACCTTCTGTCATCTTCCATCTCTTTGGATCACCTCTCTTCACCTTGATTTCTGTTAGAGGTATTTGAGCTGCAACCACCAAATGATTGTATTGACATGTTATATATTCAGGCATAAAATCTCTATAAATAATGTGAGCACCCTGTTTTTTCACTTTTTCAAAAAAGTGTCCCATTAGAACCATGTCTCCAGTCTGGTATGTGAAGTCCCCATCTTGGTAGGGTCGCACCAACCTACTCTTTATTTGTGTGCACCGCATCAAATAGTATGCAACATTTTCTTGGTTGTGGAGGGGTGCAATGACAAGGAATACATCACCTGCAAGATACATTACAAATATTATTCAAATGTCCTACGTGAAAATTTCTACAACATTTGTATATGTGTAAGATATAATGAACTAATTAATTTAATGAAGACTCTTGTACCTTCCCTAACCATATCAGAAACTCGATCATGATCTAATGAGACCATTGCCTCTTCAGTGTGCATCTCTTGCCATGTTGGAATTGGATGTGGGCCCTTTGGATTAAGAGATACATATTTCCATGGTTTGACATATAAATCATTTTCACAGTGATCAAGCCCGCATCCATTTGCATCAATGCAAAAATTGCAAAAGCAGGCATACTTCCTCGTTTCAATGGAAAACATGTCCCCCATATCTTTACTTCGAACAGAATGCAATTCCCTCGTACTAGGGATGGTGTCACAATACCATGGCATGGATCTATTAACATCTCCAACTGCAACATCCCAGAAGAACTTGCATGGAATTTAGTTTGTCATATGTAAATTCCTATTGAGTATATGTGTTCTTTTGGAAATGATGATATTGAATGTTATTAGCTTATTAATTGAGTTTGGACTTTATTACCTGCACACTGGCCTTGCTTGTTTGCGACCTTGATGTCCCAAATGATGTGTGCACCAATCAACTACTTCAGTGGAGCATTTGAGTCGGGTTGCACCATGACTCATCTGGTACCTCCGAAGTGCTCGTTTCACACATGCACCTGCACCATCATGTTCACCCTTTCCATGCCATGTCTTAAAAAAGCTCCAGGTGTGTCGGATTCCTGTCTCTTTGTAAAGGAAACTCAACCAATAAAATGAGTGTGCCGATTTGAATTTCCCTACACACCCATCTGACCAAATCCAGTGTTCAGTAAATGATACGCCTCTCTATCTGAATGAATCATAAATCAACCCAAATCAGCGTTGAACGAACAATGTGTCATGCTCACGATCATCACTAACATAAAAATGATACTCCTTTATCACTTCACGTGATTGAGGAGTGCTATCCCTACCATCAATGTTTTCCTGAGCATGTCTGTACAATACATGTACGAAGATAGACACCTGGTTGAAGTGATAGTAGTCACTCTGTATCTCTCTCTGAGGAGCAAAGGTGTAGTTTTCCGCAAAGTCTACCACTGATAAGATTATGCCCGACTCAAATACCTCACGGGAATGTTTGAATTCTGAAGCTTACCACCTTGACCTATGGGAGTGCTTTATGTATTTATAAATCTGACTTTGAAACTTCTCCATGAAATCTGAAATAGGAATCTCATCATCGAGCAATTCGATCCTCTTGGATGGCACAAATGAAGAAGATGTTGGATTCATGGTGACATACTTGTACCTCTTCCACCTAACGGTGATATCTGACAATCCATGGTGTGTTGGATCAATAGGAAAGTTCCTATGGAACAATGTCAAATCACCGCATTCATGGCATTTTCTCCCACCTACACACCTCTTATTGAAAAACACATGTTCAAGATTCTTGTTGCATAGTATCATACAAATAAAATCTCGCACTGTGTGAGGAGCTAGTACACCGTTCCAGTGCCTTTTGCAAAAATCCAGAAATGTGTCATAGTATAGTTGAAATTCAACGTGGTACTGACAGCAACAAGTGTCACGAATCGTATTCGGCCTAATATACCACGGTTTCAATTTGTTGAACATGCTAATGATATTTGAACACCAGGATTGGTTTCTTGGAATTCCTCATAAAGTGCAACTCCTGTCATCTCCATCACATGCTTGCAATGCTCCTGATAAATGCCTCTGGATAAACGTTGTCGCAGGACATGCTTTCGATCTGGAATAGCACGAGAATGGCTATCCCAAAACTCAATCACCTTCTCTCTAATGCCTACTGCCATCCTACCTCGATAGGGTTCCCTACAAATAAGATCCCAACAAGCAGCTTCATCATTTTCATCTATCCGGACCCCGAATTTAGTATATTTGAGCAATGTTCTTTTTGAAACATTGAGCAATGATGCCATTGTTGATACCATTCGATTTCTTGAGGTACTTTGTGCCACAACAACCATTGTAATTTCCCTACGAGCAGCTTGGGTATCATTGTTTCTTGATTTTTCAAATGAAGATAATGCAGTTCTTACATTTTCTATTGCATTCTCGCATGTCTTTTTTGTTTTAACATCTTGAAAACCCAACAACTTTGTGGCACATTTCAATTTTTTGTGTTTTATCAACCCATGTAGGATTTGAGCTTATGCCATCATTGAATGTTGTTCAAAATATGACTTGATTATGTTATTGACATGCTCTCTAACTCTCCGACTAGGGATTGAGTTCCCAATCTCTTCTTGTGTAGAAACAACTGCACAATCCTCTAGAAAATTTCCACCCCTTCCAACTCCACTGCGACTCCCAATTATATTTTCAATGTGAGAGGGAAAGGTGTCATGTGATGGCTGATCAGGATCATGAGGGGGCATAGGGTCATGTGATTCTTGATCACCATGATGTGATGTCTGACCATAATCTCTCCCTACATAACATGTAAATTAACAAACGGAAAATTGGTTACTTGATAGTTGTGCATTGAACTTTAAAATTACTAGTAACTTGAAATTTGATGTGGAAATTGAAAAATTGAAAAATTGAAAATTGCATGTGAATTGAATTTTCCAACTAATACATTTAGCTTGAGAATTGTTCTAAGTAAAAATTGAAATTGCTAGTAACTTGAAATTTGAAATTGCTCAAGTGATACGAACCGTTACACCAAAACCCTGAGGTGTTAGTGAAGGCCGCCCACTAGGATCTTAACATCCCACCACGCTCCACAGTCCAGACTTTGGGCTAGATGTGCGCCCATACAATGGTGTCCCCTCTACATCGTATGAGCCTCGGATGAACACTGCAATGCCGACGTTGGATCTAAAATGGCACGGAAGTGATCGACAATAGTTTAGCTGAAAATAGATATGGACCCCAGGTATGTTCGACTTCCTAACAGTTCAGGTGTTTCACTCGGCCACCAATGCTATCTGACGGCTTACGTATTGGGGCAGTACCCCTCACTCCACGGCTCAGGTAAAACTAATAACCGCTTGGCGTTTACCTCACGGGGAAAAACTAGTCAATCAGGTAGGAGTCATTGCCCTTTTCGCTGGCAGGTCCTCTCAATGGGCCAGCTACTTTGGGGTTCCTGTGCTACTCCTCACAATGAGTTTTAGGGCTTATGCCCAAGTACTTCCCACAGTTAAGTGGACAGAGATTATTCCCAGATCCAAACTTGCAACATATGCAAAAAAAAAAATGGCAGAAATTCCACCCAATTCTAACAAAACAAGAATTGAAATTACATTTAACTTGAAATTGTTAGTAACTTACAAAATTGCAATTAGTTAAATATGTACAATTTAACTTGAAAATATAGTGTCTAAGTGTACATTTAATTTGAAAATTATTCTAATAACATTGAAAATTGTTAGTAAAGTTTAGAAATTTGAAAATAGTTAATATGCAGATACATTTTAACTTGAAAATAGAATCTAAGTGTACATTTCATTTGAAAATTGTTGGACAGTAAAATTGAAAATTGTTAGCAAACTTTGAAATAATTTGAAAATTGTTTTAAAGCAACTTTGAAGCATAATTTAAAAATTGTTAGCATCTTTGATGGAAATATGCATGAACAAATTGCCTTAATGGACAAGGTAAGAAAGGACCTAGAACAACTTGTGAAAATGAATCAATGTAGCGATTAGCAAGCATTTCCCTCAAGTGAAGCAACACCCATGGACAAAGTTTCATTTATTCATCCAATTCGTGGAAGAATGGACATGCATGAATAGTTTAAATGGTTTTATATAGAAGCCATTGTTATTATGTTTTTTTGTGCTCTTTTTGTAATCAGTTTGTCAAAATATATGGTACCCATGCATTAGAAGTAGAAGAAAAACTTGTTGGTAATTTTTTGTATACAACAGAGATATATGTTGAATGGACTCTGCTATTAGATGTTAGATTTTTGAAGAAGTTTACCTCTATGTTAAGGATGTTTGTGCTCAGCTATTGATATAAATCTTCTACAGTTTCTGTTTAAAAAAAGAGCTTACTTAGTTCTAGAGAAAGTTGTTACATAGCCGTAAATCCACGACCATTTACAACATCTTGTCCAACTATCCCATATTTGAGCGAATATAAGCAATTTGGAGATTTTCCATCTTTAGAGGGCACTAGGGATTACATCTCTTCTATAGTTTAGAGCCCAAATTTCATTAAGAATACAAGTTCACTATTAGTATTGAGTAGTACTCATTTTGCCTCAATTTCAAAGGTCAAGAGAGTCCACTTTTCCCATATTTTTTATCAGGCCTTTGCATAAGCTCAATGTTGTACAATCACATCTCTTCTTTTTTCGTCTTCTCCAACTCCTTGGGCCAAGTCATAATGTATTTACTTCCCTCCTTTTGAAATCACTACACACATTCCCATTCTCCTTTTGTGTGTCTTCTTTACCAAATTTCATTAAGTTTAGTCATCCATAGACATTGAAATTAAATTAGATATATATAATCTAACTACAAACCAAATTATATGACAACCGGGATTTTAGATTATTGTTATGCTTAAAATTGTGTTTAGTCATTTTGATTTCAAGCTTTTAACATTAATGAAATATGGATGCCATCTTATTCATAATTTTGTCAATTGCATGGCATTAGAACAAATATATGCACAAAGAACTTAGAAATTAATACAAGTAACTTAGTGAAAAATAAATGACAAAACCAAGACTTGCACAACTACAATAAGTTATTAGACTTAGCAAATAAACTAGAAGAGCATATAGGTTGACAATAAAGAGCTACATCCAATCAACTTTTAAAAATCACTTAGCAAAAGTAAAATAAATTGGCAAATTTAACAAATAAACTAGACCTAGAACATATAAGTCATAGAGACATCAAATCCATATCTAAACAACACTTATATGTACATGAGATTTTAATTGATAGGTTGACGATAAAGAAAGTTACATCAAATCCACATTTAAAAATCAAGCATAAGTGAATGAGATTTTAATTTATTAGGAGGGTTGATGAAATACTAAAATATTTATCAAGTTTTGTTTTGTTTTGTTTTTTTTTTTTGTGCTTGAATGACATGTAAAAAATAGATAAGCTAGTGTGTAAGTTCCAAAAAAAATTGATACCTAAAACTGAAATAAGTTTAAAGAATTAATATGATAAAACAATAAGTTTAAAGAATTAATATGATAAAACAATAAAAACCATACATGTATCGTCAAATTAAATATTAAGAAAACCTAACACCTAAATCAAAGGAAATCTAAACATAACCAAACCACAAAAACCAGACATATTACTTTAACCACTCAACTAAATACAAAAATAAAGTATATAAACTCAATATCTCACACATGATAAAAGAAAAGGCACAAGAACTATCTATATAAAGTAGACTTCTTAGCCCTAAGGGTTAGCTCAATCACGTGTCACTATAATGAACATGATGTACAAGTCCAATTCGATTCCCATGAGTTAAACACACTATATCTACACCACTTGTTTTATATTGGGAATCATCCTTGAAATAGAAAAGTACCCAAAAAATTTCTAAAAACTATTTATAAAAAAAGACCCACTAAATAGCAATGTCATCTAATCATCTTCCATAATGATCATAGTCATTGAAACTTAATCAAGAAATAATGCAATTCCACCGTCATGCTAAAAATGGCTAACTTACTTATTTTGTACACATAATTCTTAACAAATTTATTAAATTTTTTATAGAAAACAAATTTACTATCACAACATATCCCTAAGATAGATTCTAGTGATACATTGGTTCAGAAGGTATATTATGTAACTTTGATTGTAAAAAATATGTGGAATGACATATTAATAATGAAGATTTTTTATGAAGAATTAACACATCAAAGTTTGAATTTGGATTAATAAAATAAATTCCAAATATAAATAAATTTCTATATCCATAATACAATCCACATTAACAAATATAAATATTATACAAAACCAATTATATAATAATAATAATTCTAATTGAACTAAATAATATTCACTCACAAATCTATATATACATAGAAGTAACACTATAAAAAATAAAAATTATATCAATTATTCTAAATCAATCTACACTAAGCTTTATTAATTTTATATAGATATATATCACCAACTTAAATTAATCTTAATTCAAGATTTTTTACAAGTTTATATCTTAAATGATTTTCAACTTAATAACTTATTTCATCAACAATTTAAAATGTACATACATTTTAACTTGAAAATAGAATCTAAGTTTACATTTCATTTGAAAATTGTTGGACAATAAAATTGAAAATTGTTAGCAAACTTTAAAATAATTTGAAAATTGTTTTAAAGCAACTTTGAAACATAATTTGAAAATTGTTAGCAATTTTGAAATAATTTGAAAATAGTTAAAAATATGTTCATATCTTAACATGAAAATAGAATCTAAATTTACATGTTTCATTTGAAAATTGTTCTAATTTAATTTTGGTTTAAAGCCACTTAAAAATTGTTCATTTAACATAAAAATTATTGCAAACTTTGAAATTTAAATAACAAATTGATGAAATGAATAAGAATATAATTACAAATAAATATGAAACAAATTAAATTATGAAATTTAGTTAGATTTATTGGAAAATTGTAACTAATTTTGTAAATTATGTAGCATGATATTTAAATTATGATAGCATGTAATTCAATAATTTACCTTGATTGTCCTCCATTAGAATTTGTTGCACCAAATGTGTATCTTCTTCTTCTCTCAACCTTGCTCTTTGTCGTCTCATTCGTTCTCTATTGTACTCATGTTCTTCATTGGCATTTTGGTATCTAGCATGTTTTCTTTGTCTTTTTTTTTATTCCCCATCAATCTACAATGAAAACAAACAATTTTTTTTCAAAATGTTATAACAAACCACAATATGTTAGTATGAAATCTTGAAATATGCCTACAAAGAAATCTTACATGAATCAATTTACAATGAAAACAAACAATTTTTTTTTCAAATTGTTATAACAAACATCAAAATGTTAGTATGAAATCTTGAATTATGCCTACAAAGAAATCTTACATGTCTAATGAGGTCTAATTCAACAATATGAAAATGACAAATCTCTAATTCAACAAGATCAAATTGACAAATCTCTAATTCAACAAGATCAAATTGATAAAGCCTAATGGAAAAAAAAAACTAGAAATGAGGTAAATTGTTGTTTGTGAATCCTTGTTTGCTAGTTATATACAGGTTCGTTGATGTTTTTAGGAGGGGAGGGTATTAATGTTGCCAACTCTTTTCGCGGTTTCGCCCCAGTTGGTTTATATATATATTTTTTTACACAGTCGAACCCTCGATCGAGCCTATTTGACAGACCCTCGATCGAGGTATTGTTAAACCCTCGATTGAGGTTCTGTTAAGTCCTCGATCGAGGTATTTAAAAAAGCTCGATCGAGGGCTTAAAATACAAGCCGAGAGCCCCTTTCCCTGCAAAATGGAATGTTTGTCTGCCTTCCACAGAGTTAAACCATGTCATTAAATGCTCATTAATGAGTGGACTTGATACCATTGGATTCGTCAACGAATCCTCTATCCAGATACATAAAATTTATGAATTTTTATCTTCATATGTCTTTTGTTTTTAAATTTCTAATAACACTTTCCCTAAAAAACCATGCCGACAACTTCGATTGAGCTCAAAGATAAATACACAAGATTCAAATACACATCCAAAAATTTTGAAAAAATACACAAGCCCTAGATAAGCGCGTTCTCTTTAAAATGGTATTTTTAGTTTTGCAAATTATGTAAAAAATCAAAAGATTTCGTGCACGCACACAGATGTGTGCAAAATGCGACTTAAATATTCATTGGTAAGTTTCGAAAAATAATAATAAGTATAATTTTTCGAGAAAAATTAAAAGAAAAATATGTAAGCCCTAGTGCATTTTGTCTAGATCTTGTTCACATATTTCATTTTTTTAAATTATTACTTTAACATTAAATTATTGTGCACGCATACAAACTACTTGTTAATTGCTCTTCAAATTTTTAAGTACACACGTTTCATTAAATGAAAATTCGACATGATATATGGCATTAGTATATTTCGAAAAAAAATATCATTGGAAAGCCAACATAATTCTCTACATTTCGTTTTTCAACCGCATGTCAAAATTCATGTGGCAAGTATGAGTTTCGAGGGCTTCAATTTAATACATGGGTAAAATTTATGTTTTTCACCATCATATTTGGCCAAAAAGAGTTACCCATCTTCATGAAATCACCCACTATGTAACAAGTTCTGAACCCCCGTAAGTAAAATTGAGACCATTTGTTGTTTTCTCATAGTCTGTTAAGTACCATTTTAAAGTACTCCTTTAATTAAAAGTAATTCCAATTTACTAATCACTTTTATGGTAAGATGTTTTTCTAAATATGCCTCTTAAAGTTAGGAAAACCATACTTTGCTAGCTTCTATCTTTTTTTCCTCCCTTCTTAACTTATCTGTTGAATTTTATTTTATAAACTTTTTGATAGAATAGTTGAGATTTTTCTTTTGGTTTGACAACACAACTATTTATTTTATTTTATATTTATTATTTATTGTATTTGATTTTTATTAATTATTTTATACAAGTATTACACATTACAAAGATATATTAGTTATATATCTATATTTTTAGATATAAATTTTATTTTTGAAAATTATAAAAACATAGATTTACATTGTTTATATTTGCCATTTCCTTATCATATTTGGAACTTGATTTTAGCAAAAACAATGTCAATAGTATTAATTTATTTAGCAAAAATATACAAAATACATATTGGATATTTATTCTTATTTTTTATTAGCAAAAATAATGTTAATAGTATTAATCTATATAGAAGATTGCTCGGTCTTATACATATATACATACATACATACACACATATATACTTAAATGTATGTATGTATCTAAGTAGTTATATATATATTAAATCACAAATAAAAATGATGACAATAATTGGTTGTAATTGTTCCAATTATAAAATAAGGTGGGAAACAACTTTTCCCATGGCAAGATGATTAGAAGAAAAGTTAAATGTGATGCACGCATGCTTGTTTGTAGCTATGAAGCAAATTCTTTTCACGACATGAGCCATTCGTGCTTGAGTCACATTCTCCTTGTTATGGGATAGAGAAATTGGTCATCTTGGAAGAATATAGTGGGAGTTATTATAGGGGTGAAACAATACATTCCACGCATCGTTGGAAAGAAGTTAATGGATTATTTAGCATTCTAGATTTAGTGCATTAAAAGGTATAGATGAAAGGAAGATAATGGATATGCACAATGTTCAACTTAGTGACGATATTGAGTAAGGGAAGATTCTTATTCGAAGTGGAGGAATTTATAATTGGCTACACAATGCCAAGTACTATAGAAATTTTTTATTGTGTACTAAGTAGAAAGGAATTTTAATTTTTAGGTCTTTTTGATTTTTAACCCAAATTCCAAAATTCTTCATGAGTTTTCAATGCATAGTTGGTTTCTTTTAGGATATTTATACATATTGAATGCTTTGTTGTTGGCCTTACAAAATACCTTAGTGCTTGAGTCATGTTTTAGTACATAATTTAGAAACTAATCAAGTCTACATGGATCAAACTGATATTAAAATAGGTTGATATTTTTTACCAGACATCAATATTGTGGGATTGATGAAAGGAAATATTGTGGAATTTCATCCTATGCAACCAAACAAAGTTGAATAGAATTTCATCCAAGGACCAATTGTTTACTTGTTAATATATAGGCCATATCTAGTAAGTTTGATTTTATGATGTTGTTTCTTGAATGGTTCTCTGTTTAAATAGATCAACTTTAGGTTTTAAAGCATTTTCCATGTACTAGGCACCCCTTTTTTAAATAGCTACTTGGTTATTTATATTCTTTCGATAGTGTAACTATAAGAGTTGAGAAAGTGGATAATGCATTGAAATCCAATTCCTATACTCAACCAACTACATTACCATATTTCTACCCATAGGGTGCACAACTACTAGTGCACGAGTGTTAACAAAAATTATCAATCAATGGATACCATGAGGAATTGGCAATCACATGAAAAGAAACAAGAGACAACACCATTTAAACAAGGAGGGAGCTTATTTATTAATAAGACAAATTATTTCTTACAATATCATTACAGATCATTGGGTGCGTGTTCTCTACTTCACGCTGTGAACCAAACTAGTATTCCATCCTTAGCACAGTCTACCATTGTACCCTTCTTTGTCCCATCTTTTATGTCTCTCCAACTGAACTCCCCTTCTTTTCTGTGAAATTCTTTCCTTTTATCTCTCCTCTCGTTTCTTGGAAGTCGAACCGTTGCTATTGTTCCACTTATCCTCCCATTTCAATCCATTTGATTCCCTCTTGTAAATGATCTACCAAATTATACAAATTCCTCCTAGACAAATGGAGTTATGGAATGCATAACTCGCATCACTCTAATAGAATTGAATTGCGCCTAGAGTTACAACACTTGTGTTGCAGCAACGGGACTTGCAACACTTATTTCACCCTAAAAATACTAGCTTGAAACTGAAATGTTTTTGATTGATACAGATTTCCTAAAGCCAAATATGTTCCTGCATCAAGGGATAAGCATTGACTTGGCTTGGAACTACCTTATTAACATTATTTCTAGGACTTTCCAAGAACCAAATTGAAATATTAGGAAGCCCTATGAACCATTTCCTAACATACTATTCTAATGTTTGTACAAAGAGTCTCATGAAAACATCATCATGCTCTATGAACAAGTTATTAATGAAAAGTTAGAGCTTGTACATTCAGATGTATCGAGACCAGATCATGTACAATCTCTTGGTAGCTCTTGTTATTATGTTACTTTTATTGATGATGCAACTAGAAAAACTTGGGTTTATTGCATTAGATAGAAATCTTATGTGTTTGATAGTTTTAAGAAATGGAAAGCTTTGGTTGAGAATGAGGCAGGAAAATGGTTGAAGTGTCTCAGATCTGATAATGGAGGTGAGTACTGCGGCAAGGAGTTTGATAGTTATTGTTCAGACCATGGGATTCATAAAGAGAAGACAGTCCCAAGAACACCACAAGAAAATGGTGTGTCAGAAAGGATGGACAAAACAATCATGGAGCATGCAAGGTGTATGAGATTGCATGCAGGGTTGCCCTTACAGTTTTGGGAAGATGTTATAGATACTATTGTTTACTTAATAAACATGGGGCCTTCAAGTACTTTGGATGGTGGTATTCCAGAGGATTCATGGACAAGTAAAAAGTTAAACTACTCTTTTCTGAGAACTTTTGGTTGTGAAGCATTTGTCCATATTGATAAAGAAAATAGAACAAAGCTTGAGGCTAAATCCAAGAAATGTATCTTTATTGGATACGGGGTTGATGATTTTGGTTATCGCTTAGGGGATCATGAAAATAACAAAATCATTAGGAGTAGAGATGTGGTATTCGATGAAAAGGTCATGGATAAAGATCGATTGCAGGGAAAAAAACATGAAAGAAAAACATAGGGTACACAATGTTTGTTGAAATCAAAGAAAATGAAGTTCCAAAGGCACCGAAAAATCAAGAACAAGAACAGGTACCTCAAAATCTTGCAAGTTTTGGAAGGTCTACCAAGTTAAATAGACCCCCTTAATGATTATCTCCTTCACTGTATTATTTATTGATGACTGATTATGGTGAACCAAAATGTTATGAAGAAGCAATACAGGTGGAAACTAGAAATAAGTGGGAGCAAACATGAATGAGGAGATGGACTCATTCATAAGAAACCAGACTTGGGATTTGGTTCAATTGCCTACAGGTAAAAGAGCATTGTAGAATAAATGGGTTTATAGGTTGAAGCAAGAAGATGGAGGAAAGAAGCGGTATAATGCCAGACTTGTTGTAAAGGGGTTTGTCAAGAAGAAAAGTATAGATTTTGATGAATTATTTTCTCTTGTTGTTGAAATGACTGCAATTAGAACTATTTTAAGTCTAGTGGTGGTAGAAGATTTGCATTTTGAACAGTTAGATGTAAAAACAGTCTTTCTCCATGGGGATCTGGAGGAAGATATTTATATGCAGCAGCCACAAGGGTATGAGGTCAAAGGGGAGAAGAATTTGGTATGTAGGTTGAAGAAGAGCTTGTAAGGCCTGAAGCAAGCTCCAAGGCAATGGTATTTGAAATTTGACAGGTTTATGACATAACAAGGTTATAGTAGATGTCATTCTGACCACTCTGCTTATTTCAAGAGGGTAGATAATGGAAGATATATTATCTTGTTATTGTATGTCGATGAAATGCTTGTTGCAGGGTCTAACATTCAGGATATAAATGTGCTCAAAAGGAAGTTAGCTAATTCATTTGTGATGAAGGAATTGGGTGCTGCAAATCAAATCCTTGGTATGAGAATAACAAGAGACAAAAAAAATGCAAATTGGCATTGTCTTAGGGTGAGTACATACAAAAGGTGTTGGAGAGGTTTAGAATGCAGAATGCAAAACTAGTTAGTACACCTTTGGCCAGCCATTTCAAACTAAGTAAGGATATGTGTCCCAAGACAAAGGAAGAGATAGATTACATGTCCAAGGTTTATCATTCATCAGCAGTTGGCAGCTTGATGTATGCCATTGTGTGCACAAGACCAGATATTGCACACGCAGTGGGAGTTGTGAGCATGTATATGAACACTCCAGGTAAAGAACATTGGAAGGTAGTACAATGGATTCTCAGGTATTTGAGAGGTACTACCACTCATGCATTATGTTTTGGAGGTTCAGACACTGTTCTACAAGGATATGTTGATGTAGATATGGAAGGTGATAAAGATAGCAGGAGCACCACCACAAGGTATGTCTTTACTGTAGGTGGAACAACAGTAAGTTGGATTTCGAGGATGCAAAAGGTTGTTGCACTTTCAACAATGGAAGCAGAGTATGTTGCTATTACAGAGGCTAGTAAAGTGGTGATTTGGTTACAGAGGTTCATGGAGGAATTGGGTAAGAAGAAAGAGAATAGAAGGTTGTACAGTGACAACCAAAGTGCCATTCATATTGAAAATAAATCATCCTTCCATTCTAAGACTAAACATATAGAGCCCAAGTACCATTTCATATAGTTTGTTCTAGAAGATGAACTGTTGAAGTTGGAAAATATACACACTAGCAAGAATCCTGCAAACATGTTGACAAAGGTAGTAACTGGAGAGAAATTGAGTTCCTGTTCAGTTTTAGTTGGCCTTCAAGCATGGATATGAAGACAAAAAAATTTCTAGACCTAAGGTTCAGAGCATAGTCCAGCAAGTGCAGTAGGGGTGGAGTTGCTCCAATCAGTCTCCAAGTGGGAGATTGTTGGTTTTGGATCTTGATCTTCCTTATTCAGAGGTTGTGTTTCAACTGTTTTTGGATCCCATCCCATGAGATGGGGGTTTGGTGGGCCTCCCCACCAAAAAAAGTCACCATGGGGGGTGCAAGGGGGGGGGGCGACTAGTTTGGGAGCCCCCTCCTGGCGGGGGTTTGGGGGGTATTTCCTCGGTAGTAAAAATTTCAGAAAAATTCCTTGTAAAATGTTGTAATTTCATGGTCATGACTTGGTTAATACTGGGTGATTTATGGGCCTATTGGTGTTCCATAGTATTTTCCCATGGTAATCGCTCTTTAAAAGGATAGAATTATAATATGGCTGGGTATTGTAGCATTGTAAAGATCTCTGATTGTGTGTGAGAGACTGTGAGAGAGTGAAGAGGAAGTTGCAGCAGATGTGCTGCAGGTTGTATCCCTTCATTTGTTGGATGGTATAATAATAAGGACTGGTAATTTCTGTGTGGACGTAGCCCATCTTGGGTGAACCACGTTATATCGGTGTCTCTCTTGTAATGTGTTTTATGTTATTTATATTTGCATCTTATTTATTGTTATTGCTCTGCGATCCTATTTTTCTAACAAAATCGTTGTCTTTAACCTTAAAAATAGATTATTAATATTATTACTATTAATAAAAAATAAAATGGTGTATGGGGATTATTGTTGTTTGTAATATTGATGTGGTTTGTAAATATCTAGGATATTATATGTCTTGTTGCACTATTAGATAATGGTAAGGAAAATTTCATTTTTTCAATATTTTTTATTTTTTCATATTTTTTAAAATAAATTTTGAAATAATTTAAAAAAAACTTGTCAAACAATTATTTATTTTTTATCTATTAATTATAATCACTCTTATAATATATAAATATTTAATTTTTAAAATTCTAAAAAATATTACTTTATCATTTAAAATTTCAAAATAGAATAATATATAAATGATTCATGAAGTGGTATCACTAATCATCATAAATATATTTCCCACTCATCACTCATCTCAACTTTCATAATACATATTCTCTATTGGAACTATCGAGGCTTCCCCAAAAGTAAAGGCCTCAAGTGTCGAGTCAAATTGATATAGCGAGACAAATACAGATACAGCGAGCTGATTTAGGAGGAATACAAAGAGAAGGATCTTGACCGTCTTTACCAGATGACTGCAAACCAGGAAGATTATATTAATACTACTACAGATGGAACACTCAGCAAGATATGTGACAGCTCTTACATCTCAGACTCTAATGTAGGATTGGAGAACTGGAAAAGTCGCATGCATGAAGTATCAGCAAGGAGATGCGCGCAGGTTACAAAATCACTGCACTAGATTGGAAAGGAGGTAAGCCCAATCCATACCTATGATGGTTTATCTAATGTTTATTCCTTTATCAAAGAAAATACTATAGCTATTGTCGATGAACATCGCTTACCAACATTAGATATGGCACGGTGCGAGACACCTGCCAGATGGTGGGCTGGGCATAAGCAGACATTGACCACATGGGATCAGTGCAGAATTAAGATGTAGATCAGGTTTGCTGATAAGGTTACACTGACCTTTGAAAAATATAATGGACAAACAAATCCAAGGGATTATATTGAAACTTGTGCAAGAGCATGGGAAGAGAGACCGCATACAGAATGGGTGCATCTCTTTGTGCATACACTAGAGGAAGAAATTCCAAAGAAATGGTATTTGGATATGGAGTTGCGTAGGGAAACTACATATTGGCCTACCCTGACTGCGAACTTCTAGAAGAGTTTCAGTTTTGAAGATGAGAGTCCTACCATAAATGATGCGCTACAGATTATTAAGGAAAGAATATTTAGACCGGAATGTCCACATAAGAACATGACATTAGAGGAATTCTTTGGAGCTGATAGCGTACCTGTAAGCCTATAGTTAGAATGGAAGGAACATGTAGAACATCCCATGGAATGTTATAACCTAGCTGAAGAGGCTGAAGAAAAAGAAGGAAATGATGAGGAGGATCCGCGCAACATAAACATCCCTGACTCAGAAGGAGTGCGCGACATAGAAGGACCTCCGTTGGAAATTCTAGACATGAGTGGACTTGTGAAAACAAGGAAAGTGAACATTGGCACTAGCGAAGAACCAAAGTTCACGTCTATTGGAGACTACTGGGATGATCAGACTGTTGCGGAGATCACAGATATATTACATGAATATCAGGAGTTATTCCCAACAAAGTTTACAGAGATGAAGGGAATCTTGGGAGACTTAGGGATTATGAAGATACCTCTTAAGCCAGGTGAAAAGCCTGTTAAGCAGAGGCCCTACAGACTGAACCCGCGATACAAAGAACAAGTCAAAGCAGAACTTGATAAAATGCTCGACGCAGGGATCATCGATCTGGTCGAAGAGTCTAAATGGGTAATCCCTATGGTTGTCCCAGATAAGAAAACAAAAGGAGAAATCAGGATTTGTGTGGATCTCAGAAAATTGAATGATGCTTCAATGCATGACCCATTCTTTACTCCTTTCACTGATGAGGTGCTTGATAATGTTGGAGGAAATTAGGCCTATTCCTTTACTGATGGCTTTTCGGGATATCATCATATAAGAATTGATCCCGAGGATAGACACAAGACCACTTTTTGTATCGAATGGGGGTCGTTTCCAGTACACAGTAATTTCGTTTGGTCTGACGAACGCACCTGCCATCTTTTCCAAAGTTGTGGTCGCAACATTTAAAGATTTCATGCATAAGTTTTTAGAAGCTTATTTTGACGATTGGACAGTATTCGGGTTCCTGAAGAACCATTGCACAAACCTCAGATTGATGCTAGAAAATGTTCAGATATCCACATCATCTTTTTCAGGACCTTGCATGCAATTAGGGTTTGCATGCAAATTCTAGGGTTTGCATGCATTTTGCATGCAGCCCAATTACCATGTGATGCCTCCAGCACCTTACCCACCTTATTCTAGCACCCGGGAGCCCCTCTAATTATTTGACCATTATGATTATCCCTCTCTTAGCCAAGCTCTACGGTATCATTTTAGAAAAGAATATCAATGTATGGCTAGAAAGTGAAGGTAAGAGGGATAAAGGTTAGGCAATATTTAGAAGACATCACTCTACCACAAACCACCTAGTTATGCTTAGGATCATTGCAGAGGAGTGTTGTAATAGTAAATCCAATATATTTTGCTTCTTTGTGGACTTTAGGAAATATTTCAATATGGTCCATACAAATAACTTATGGAATAGATTATTAGAGATAAAGGTTCCTTTTGAATTGAGAACTGCTACGCTAATATTGTACTAGGTTGTCATTGCATTGCGGGGTAGTTGAAAGATATTAATTGTAATATTGGATTTAATCAAGGTTTCCCCCTCTCCCCTACCCTTTTTGACATATACATCGATATGCTAGAAGGTTATTTAGAAGAATTATGTTGCACTGAAATGATCTTAGCTGGAATAGTCATCAATATCCTCCTTCCCTATGTTGATGATATTGTTCGTATGGAAAGATGCCCCTTTATAATTGCTAAGAAATTAAGAATTCTTAAGGATTTTTTCTCTAATCTGGGTATGACTATTAACACTGAAAACAAAAATTGTGACTATCAAGTTCAAGAAGGTCACTTACACGAATTTTGTATATGGCAATAATGACTTGGAAGAACTGTCTTCTTACAAATATTTAGGAATTGATATTAATCACAAGCTCAACTAGAACTATAGCATTGAGAAAAGGATTAATGGAGGGTGAAAATCTTATTTTGGTCTTGAAAACAATTGTAAATCAACAAACCTTGTGATGTGGAATAAAAAAAAGTTATTTTTTTAAACTCTTGTCACTTGAGTTATCTTGTATGCTTGTGAATTCTAAGGTTGCAACATCTCTGTTGGGAAGGACCCAAGTAGGTATAAGTTTGGATAAAGAGTAGTTTTGGAACTGCACAGTTCAGGATGAGTGCGCAGAAGGTACAATTTTGTGGATCGCGTAGCACAGGGTATATGTGTAAGTTTGCGAAGATATGTTGTTGCGCAGTAACATCTCAGCAACTAATTTTGGTAAAGAATATAAGTAACGGTCGTATGAGGAAGAGACCTATTTTGAGTAAGGGACAGAGCGGACGATAGCAAAAAGTGACATGTCTAAGAGAGTGGCAGCAAGAAGTTGAGAATCAAGGCCACTAAGTCGATGATGATAGGTAGGCTAAAGGAGTGGAAAGTGATAGACCACGATGTAGTTGTAACCGTTTTGTTGATGACTGTGGCTGTCAAAAGGGCGTTAAAACCACGAGTGGTCCAGTAAGGCGGCCAAAGAAAGTGGAGCAAGCTGTTGACAGTGACAGGTAGGGTGGCAGGCATCCGCACTAGTTTTGGGAACCTTGGGGTTTTGCCTATGAATTGTAAAGACATGACCTATGGGCATGGTCTATAAATAAGACATATTTTGTATGGGAAAGGGTTACTCTCCATTTTGTTAATCTTCATTATTGATTGAATAGATATCTGTTGAGAGATATTTTTGTAAAGGCTCTGTAAGTTGTGTGCACAGAGGCCTATTGAGAGAGAAGAGGGTCTGTAACTGAGTGCGCAGACAAGAACTATTGTACCCTTCCCAAAGACTAATACAACAATAGTTCTTGTGGACGTAGCTCCCATCCTAGGGGTGAACCACATTAAATCCTGTGTAGTGTGATTGTTTATGTTTTGCACTTGTCTGTTTGCTTACAATGGATTCTAGAATTCTCATTTATCGGTTGTTGTGTTAATGCCTTTATATGTATTCGCCATAGGATAAAGATGGGAATAATATGTTAAATATTACATGTATGGATGAATGCTGAACGCACAGTATTCTAAGTCTGGGAAAGTATCAGTCGTTGAATAATAACATGTGTATGCAAAGTTTGAGTTGTATAACCCTTTGACATGCGGCATTGAAAGTGTGTAGGGTTGCATATTTCATCTCTTTACATCGGTTATAAGGTTAATTATCTAAGGCAGTAGATGGGTGAATAAAGTAATAAGTAAAGTCTTAATATCAGTTAAGTCCACAGGGGAAGTGTATCAGCCAGTTGTGCTATCCTATTATTTGCATCCTGTCTGAACCGCGCAGTCCTTGGATGCACTGGTTGCAAAAGCATCTTAGCTTATAGAAGCGAGGACCATGACCTAGTCTATCATTGCACAGTCTTTAGGCCGCAGTATGAGCCCGTATCACGCTACGCAGTAGTTCTGTCCGGACAACTCATCACATTGCTATGGAAACCTGATTCTGCAGTACTCCCATAGCTACACCTCGGGTGAGACCTCATCCTGTTTGTAGGTTGTTGCCAAAAGGGCCAGTGAGAAGGGGTTTTGTTGGTTCCTTGAACCGCCAAGAACCTGGGTCTATATTGGAAACCTCTAGAACAGTGATTTAACCCAACAAATGGTTATGTTTCCACGCTAAGAATTCATGATGAGTTGAAGTCAGGATGTTCGAAGTAGAAGAAGTTGAGTTGGGTGTCGACTTTTGGTATCCAGACAAGAAAGAAATCTGGGCTTGGTGTGACAAGATAGAGAGAGACTTCGTAAGAAAGGAGAATAGACACCCACATCTCTTTTACATCTAGTGGTTGAACAAATACCTATGGAAAGATGTTCACGAAGTTTTCTGGGCGTCTTTTGGAAACGAAGTACACAAGTGGTTGCCAAGGCTCATAGAGCAAAGAAACTGTACATCACGAGACGCACCGACCGAGTGGAATCCAGAGCTTATTGAAAGGCTCAAAGCAGTAGACATCCCATTCACGAGAGCAGTTGACTTCTAGGTTGACAACACACTATAGAGCTTTGTGACACAGTTCGCTATGGACATGCTAAAGTATTACAGCGCAACCGAAAGAGAGTTTTTCAAGGGATTTTGAGGTAAGTACTTGAACAACCTCAGGCTATACATTAAAATGCTTTTGTCCAAGAAAGGTGTTTTTAGAATGCAGTGAAATTTTGTTTAAATCTGTCATGGTAGATAGTACATATAGTGGGTCTTATGAAGAAACCCATAACCTGAGAAGTGGAAAGAGATACAAGTTTGTCATTGAGACAAATCCTGGACCACATGGACTCCGAGTAGATACCCAGATACCATCTGAGCTTGATAATCAAACCGCACCTCTATCAGCCACGTATCAGCCTATTACGCCACAGAATCCATCGGTTGCACAAACTGTGCCTCCCTTGTCTCAAAATCCGTCAGTTCAGAACCCGCCGGTTGCCAGCACCGTGCAACCCGCACCGAAGAACATTAGTACTAGTAACACCACAGGAGTGGGTGCCCAGGCTATCCCGACTCAACCTAATCCATCTCAGGCTGTACCACTTAAGAACGTCCAACCTCAGATCATTCCTCAGAGTCTCATCCCTAACACTACTCAAGGAACTGTTCCATCTAGAAGGAGGATGAATGACGATATCAAACTGTCGATATTCAAAGGAATGGGTCTAGAAGACCTTGATCAACATTGGTTTCATGTGAAGCTGTAAGGAGTGTAAAGCAAGTACAGGATGACGCTGTGAAGCAAGCACAGCTCGTCACCACTTTTAGAGACCGAGCCTTGCATTGATTCATGAAGTATTTGCAGGGATAGAATAGAACCCTGATAGAAATCAAGGCTTCACTCAGCAAAATTTAAGAAGCCAAAATCAGAATCGCAGTGTATAACAGAGTTGAAGGAGATCAAACAGAAACCTAATGAGATAGTCTGGGAGTTTGATCAGAAATTTAAGACATTGTTGGACCAAGTCAGCTTCGTTATAACACCGCAACAACACAAGGAATGGTTTATAGTTGCGTTGTTTCCCCATATCAAACAATTGTTGATGCAACATAAGGTGGCTTCGCAAGCAGAATCCTTGGAGATCGTGATGAAGTTAGAAGCTTCACCCTTTGGAGAAAGTAGCACTGGGATGTCTCAGATTCAGAACCAGTTGGCTACCTTGACACTACAACTGTAGGGTATAAAGAAAGGAAATCAAGAGAGACAAGAAGTCTGGTGTATAGGCTGTAAGGGAGAAGGACACACTAATGATCATTGTCCTTTATTCCAAGATTTCCTTAACATGGGTGGACCAAACCCATTAAATTCAAACCTAGGGCCATGGTGTGAAATTTGCAGAACCAGAGGACACCGGCCAAAAGACTACCACATGATACAGAAATATGTAAGAACACCTAAAAACCTATATTGTAATTTCTGTAAGTCAGTGGGGCATGATGAATCCAATTGCCGCAGAAACAAAATAATGCACAACATGATCAGGGAGCATACAGAGGCCGCAGAGGATACTACGGGCGAGGAAGGAATAACGGCTCGGCGCAAGGACGAGGCCGCGATCAAGTAATATGTTATAATTGTGGCCAGGAAGACCATGTATCTAGAGATTGTACCAACCCATGCAATACATGTAGTTATTGCAAACCATTTGATCATGTTATTGAAGATTTCCCAGTGTTAGATTTAGAAATGCAAAAATGGAAGCGTCCAGATGCACCGAACCCAAACATTCAATTGATCGCAGTAGATCAGAGACCTACGGATCCAAGTATCAATGTAGTGACGCGAAGTGGCACTACGATAGGGAGAGATAGAGGGGCAAAAGCTTCAACTTCTGGAGACTTTACCACTAAACTGACTCCTCTTGAAACAATATGGATAAGAAAAGCTGTTGGGAAAGCACTTGCTTTCAACTTGAAGAAAAAAAAAGAAATATTTGAAGAAGCAGGAGATCTCATTAAAGAGCCAGCACCCACATCACCAAGAATCCCGTTGCCCAGTGAAATACCACATATAGAAGATATACCGGACGCTTATGACAAAACAAGTGCAGCAGCAGAGATAGGAACCTCTATCGCGCAGTTCCTACAAAGCTCCATGAAACTATTAAAGAGTTCAGATGCTATCGCAGAATTACAGAAACTATTAAATCAGTATGAGCCACAGAGTGAGACAGAAACTATCGATAGCGCAGTTTACCAGATCAAGAAACACAAAAGATCAGGTACAAAAATGAGACTCAATGCACAGATAAGAGATTATGAAATGGATGAGATCATTCTTGATCTGGGATCAAAAGTAAATGTCCTAACTAAACAAACATGGCAACAGATGGGGAGACCAAAGCTGTTATGGTCACCTATCTAGTTGAGAATGGCTAATCAGGAGAAATTCATACCCTTTGGAAGGTTAGCAAATGTCATTGTTGACATTGATGGAGTGCAAAGTCACGCAGATTTTGAGGTTATAGAGATTGTGGATGATAGTCAGCCTTATCCTGCGCTGTTGGGGATAGAATGTGCTATGGATAACCTCGCTATCATAAATTTGAAGACAAAGAAGATAATATTCGAAGGAAAGCATCTCAGGGTCATCGCACCATTGGACCCTTCAGACGGAGACAGATACAGCGAGCCGATTTAGGAGGAATACAAAGAGAAGGATCTTGACCATCTTTACTAGATGATTGCGAACCAGGAAGATTATATTAATACTACTACGGATGGAACACTCAACTAGATATGTGACAACTCTTACATCTCAGACTTTGATGCAGGATTGGAGAACTGGAAAAGTTGCATGCATGAAGTATCAGCAAGGAGATGCGCGCAGGTTACAAAATCACTGCACTAGATTGGAAAGGAGGTAAGCCCAATCCATACCTACGATGGTTTATCTAATGTTTATTCCTTTATCAAAGAATATACTATAGCTATTGTCAATGAACATCGCTTACCAGCATTAGATATGGCATGGCGTGAGGCACTTGCCAGATGGTGGGTTGGGCATAAGCAGACATTGACCACATGGGATCAGTGCAGAATTAAGATGTAGATCAGGTTTGCTGATAAGGTTACACTGACCTTTGAAAAATATAATGGACAAACAAATCCAAGGGATTATATTGAAACTTGTGCAAGAGCATGGGAAGAGAGACCACATACAGAATGGGTGCATCTCTTTGTGCATACACTAGAGGAAGAAATTCCAAAGAAATGGTATTTGGATATGGAGTTGCGCAGGGAAACTACATATTGGCCTACCTTGACTGTGAACTTCTAGAAGAGTTTCAGTTTTGAAGATGAGAGTCCTACCATAAATGATGCGCTACAGATTATTAAGGAAAGAATATTTAGACTGGAATGTCCACATAAGAACATGACATTAGAGGAATTCTTTGGAGCTGATAGCATACCTGTAAGCCTATAGTTAGAATGGAAGGAACATGTAGAACATCCCATGGAATGTTATAACCTAGATGAAGAGGCTGAAGAAAAAGAAGGAAATGATGAGGAGGATCCACGCAACATAAACATCCCTGAGTCAGAAGGAGCGTGCTACGTTGAAGGAACTTCGCTGGAAATTCCAGACATGAGTGGACTTGTGAAAACAAGGAAAGTGAACATTGGCACTAGCGAAGAGCCAAAGTTCACGTCTGTTGGAGACTACTGGGATGATCAGACTGTTGTGGAGATCATAGATATATTACATGAATATCAGGAGTTATTCCCAACAAAGTTTACAGAGATGAAGGGGATCTTGGGAGACTTAGGGGTTATGAAGATACCTCTTAAGCCAGGTGCAAATCCTGTTAAGCAGAGGCCCTACAGACTGAACCCGCGATACAAAGAACGAGTCAGAGCAGAACTTGATAAAATGCTCGATGCAGGGATCATCGAGCTAGTCGAAGAGTCTAAATGGATAATCCCTATGGTTGTCCAAGATAAGAAAACAAAAGGAGAAATCAGGATTTTTGTGGATCTCAGAAAATTGAATGATGCTTCAATGCATGACCCATTCCCTACTCCTTTCACTGATGAGGTGCTTGATAATGTTGGAGGAAATTAGGCCTATTCCTTTACCGATGGCTTTTCGGGATATCATCAAATAAGATTGATCCCGAGGATAGCCACAAGACCACTTTTTCTACCGAATGGGGGTCGTTCCAATACACAATAATTCCGTTTGGTCTGACGAACGCACCTACCATCTTTTCCAGAGTTGTGGTCGCAACATTTTAAGATTTCATGCATAAATTTTTAGAAGCTTATTTTGATGATTGGATAGTATTCGGGTTGCTGAAGAACCATTGCACAAACCTCAGTTTGATGCTAGAAAATGTTCAGATATCCACATCATCTTTTTCAGGACCTTGCATGCAATTAGGGTTTGCATGCAAATTCTAGGGTTTACATGCATTTTGCATGCAGCCTAGTCACCATGTGATGCCTCCAGCACCTTACCCACCTTATTCTAGCACCCGAGAGCCACTTACTTCAGAGTTTTAGCCCTCATAGCCAGGAAGGTGCCCACTTCTCACCTACTGCCAGAGAAGGGCGCACTTCTTCACCTACCACTGCAGTTCCACTTCAGTTACACTCAGTTAGCTTTGATTCTCCTTGATTTGAGGCTAGTTTCACTCCCAACTGACTGTTTCACTCCGTTGGACATCCAAATTGACTAGATGACTTGTTCTCACTTCAGTTAAGCCTCCCATGCGCCCTCCACTGAGTCTCCTTCCCTATATCAGTGCTACACACTTCAGTTACACTCAGTTAGACTCAGCTTGACACTTGGATGACTGGTTCTTATGCATTGATGACCACCACTGATTGATGATGAGGACTCCTAGTTGGAGTCAAGCTACTCCATTTAGTTTTTCGAATGACCTTCTTAGTCAATTTGAATTGCTCACTCACATTGTCAGATTATTGTATTGTAATTAATTCACCCTTATTGGGATATTGAGCACTGTGCATGTTTTACACAGTTTTACACCATATTTTCTATGTTCATATGTTGTGATTGATTTACTTGTTCATTAGATCTGTTGTGACTAAATTTACATGGTATCAGAGCTATTGTAGGGACAAGATCTCTTTTCTACAGGTGTTTCTACAAGAGCATTTGAGTGAATTTGCTCAAAAATTACAAAAAGTTTGGCATGAAAGATCTCAAGGGCATTCGCTCCTGTGCATGCAAAGCTTGAAAATACTTCCAGTACCACTCCAGAAGCTTGAGTTTCCACATAAATCCTGGATCCGATACATTGGACCCATTCAACATTGCTTGATCTCCAATCCCAGGTGTGATGCAACTCTAAAAGGGTGGATTGTTCGACCTCATTGTTCTTGGTTTTATTGTGATTTGCAGGTTATTGTCTCCATCAATTGCATTCGCTACTTTGCCCTTGCAAGCATTTCTTCATCAGTGTGCACTCGCTCCTAGCAATGGAATACTCTTCTTCAAATCCTATTCTCACCCCATTCAATTATTTTGATTGGAAAGATGATATGGAGATCATATTACATTCAAAAGGTTACTACCGAGTCACTCTTGGTCTTGAATTGGAGCCAAAAACCTTGTCAGATAGAACCAAACACTACAACAAGCTTGATGAAGCTTATGGTCTTCTTTGTCTCTCCAGCTCCAAAGATCTTCACTTCCATCTCAGTGGATTGAAGACTCCAAAAGCTATATGGGAGCAACTTGAAACACTATTTGGAAAGCAGGACGAGCTTAGGGCCTTTCAATTAGAGAATGAATTGATTGCCCTTAGTCCTGAGAATTCCAAGACCATTAATGAATTCTTCACAAAATCCAAGAACTTGAACATGCAGTTGAAGAACAGTGGAGTTATCAAAGAGGATAAGCAATTGATGCTCTCCATTCTCAGCAAGCTTGCTAAAGATTATTCGGTATTTGTCTCTACTTTCAATTCCGGTCGGCTAACTACCCCGAATTGGAAGATGCCTACCTTGAATGCCTTCTTTGATTCCATCACAAAAGAGCATGATAAGTTGATTCAAATGGGGTCCATAAGCTCCAAATATTCAACCCTATATGTTCAAGGACCCAATATTTTGAATGGTAAAGGAAATCAAAAGAAGGAGAAGCCCAAATTCGAACCTCAGAAGCAAAGAGAGAAAGGCAAACAGACGGATGCACCATCCAGTTCGAAGTTCAAGCAAAAGGGTAAAGAGGGTAAGGAAAAATCTAAATGTACTTATTGCAACCGTGGCTTTCATCCTGAAATTTCATGCATGAAGAAGACTATAGATCAAATGGCCCTCCTTTTGGAAAAGAATAACATAACTCTTCCTGACGGTGTAAGGAAGAAGGATAGGAATGATGATCATGAAAGAGGACAAGAACTCATGGCAACTATTTCGAAGCCCACTACTCTCTTGATAGATTCGGGTGCATCGAATCATATGGCTGCAAATATTGATTCTTTTTGTTCATTCAATCCAAACAGCTCCATCCCCATCCATTTGGGAGATGACTCAAAAATTTCTTCAAAGGGAAAAGGTACGATTCATGTAGATCATGGATGCTTTCAGAATGTTCTCTATGTGCCTTCCTTGGCTTCAAATCTTCTTTCTATGTATCAAACGACACACACTGGTGAACTGAAGCAAGTTACATTCAGCCCTAATACAGTTGAAATTTCTGATATCAAAAGTGGAAGACTTGTTGCAGTCAGAAAGATGAACCACACTGCAAAATGCTATGAGTTTTCACACTTTATTCCGCTTGCAAAGCCCACTGCTCTTTGCACACATGGTAATGAGGTTAGTAGGCTTTGGCATGAAATATTTGGACATCTTAATTATAAGTATTTTCTACTGTTATCAAACAATTCCATGGTAGATGGTCTTCCACAACTCCGTTCCTCGAAGGGAATATGCACTAGTTGCATTATTGGGAAGCACCCTGAGCACAGATTCGACCGCGACAAAGCTAGCAGAGCTTCTACAGTTTTGGGGATGATACATTCTGATATCAGTGGTCCGCTGCCCCATATGTCATTAAATGGTTCAAGCTATGTTTTGACATTTATTGATGATTTTTCCTGCTTTATATGGGTATTTTTTCTCAAAAACAAGTTAGAAGTGCTTGGAAAATTC
This sequence comes from Larix kaempferi, assembly GCA_027924585.1. Lineage (NCBI taxonomy): Eukaryota > Viridiplantae > Streptophyta > Pinopsida > Pinales > Pinaceae > Larix > Larix kaempferi. The sequence goes on along the minus strand of BSBM01000418.1, from coordinate 6,443,206 downwards.
AAGGATTCTAAGGCTTCTGTTGAGACCGCCACTGAGAGCAAGATCAAATCTCTTAGATCTGATAATGGTGGAGAATATATTAAGGCTGATTTGCTGCAACTTCGTGCTGAAATCAGAATTCAGATCCAACATACAGTTCCCTACACACCCCAGGAGAATGGTGTAGCGGAAAGGAAAAATCGGTCACTGAAAGAGATGGCTACATGCATGATTAAATCAAAAGGTTTGGCTACAAATATTTGGGCTGAAGCAATCAATGTTGCTGCATACATACAGAACTGTGTTCCACATTCATCTGTGAAAGGTATGACTCCTTTCGAAGCATTCTTTGGTCACAAACCGGATGTGTCAAATTTGAGAGTTTTTGGCTCTACTACATGGGCTAGAATTCCTTCCAAGAAGAGACGAGCTTTGGATCCACAAAGTATTGAGTGTATACTGATAGGATATGGAGAAGAATCAAAAGCATATAAACTCATGCATATCAAATCTAAAAAGATATTCATAGAGCGCAGTGTGCAATTTGAAGAACCGCTTCAAGAAGTGCAACTAGTCGAGGAAGAAACTGTCGTTTCACCACCTTCACTAGAAGAAGATCCGTGCAGCGATAATGAAGATATGAGTTCTGATATTTGTGATATTTTAGAAGAACATGATGATCATGACATATCAAGTTCATAATACAACCATTATGATCCTCCTCAGTTACCAAAGTGGGCCCAAAACACTCTTCAATCTGCTGGTTCGAACCTTGGAAATCCTGCTGATCCGAGATGAACAAGAGCAGACTTTCAAAGAGAAGGTATGGCTCTTTCTATTTCTGATCCATTAATTCTTGAGATTTGTTATTTGATAACTAGTTTAGATCCCCAAACATACTACCATTCCCACTGAGATCCGAGATGGCAATGTGCCATGGATGAAGAGTACAGTTCTCTTCAAAAGAACAATACATGGGAGCTAGTTTCTCTTCCACCTGGAAGAAAATTAGTGAAGTGTAAATGGGTCTACCACATGAAAGTTGTTGGTGATGGCTCTATCAGCAAATACAAAGCAAGTTTGGTGGAAAAAGGTTTCTCCCAAGTCCAAGGAGTGGACTACACTGAGACCTTTGCACCGGTTGCAAAGATGGATTCCATCTGCCTTGTTTTGGCAATTTCCGCATCCAAGCACTGGGAAGTGCACCACATGGATATGAAGAGTGCATTTCTACATGGAGATATTTCTGAAGAGGTATATATGCAGCAACCAGAAGGCTACACATCATATCCATCATTAGTTTGCAGATTGAAGAAATCTTTGTATGGGTTAAAACAGGCCCCAAGAGCTTGGTACGCAAAGATGGACTCCTTCCTTCTTTCTCAGAATTTCCAAAGATGCAAATCTGATCCGAATGTGTATCATCAGCGATTTAAAGGTAATTTGTTGGTTATTATACTTTATGTTGATAATCTTCTCATTACTGGTAGCACTCTTACATCAATAAACAAGCTAAAAACTGCCTTAAATCTAGCTTTTGACATGAGCGATTTGGGCTTGCTGAGTCACTTTTTGGGCTTGGAGATAGCTCAAAATTTTGATGGGATCACTATATCTCAGAAAAAATATGCTTCCAAATTTTTATTGAAGTTTAATATGGCTGAATGTAAGGCAGCCCCATTTCCATTCCTCTCAGGAATCAGTCTTGAGGAGAGAGATTCTACACCGCTCGCAGATTGCAGTATGTATCGACAGTTGATTGGTTCACTACTTTATTTGACACATTTAAGGCCTGATATTTCATATGATATGAGTGTCGTGTCAAGGTATATGCAGCAGCCCCATGAGCTTCATTGGTGATCAGCCAAGCCGATCTTGCAGTATGTGCAAGGTACGAAACATTTTGGCATACATTATGTTGTAGATTCTAAGCTTGATTTCATTGGTTTTATTGACTCAAATTAGGCAGGTGATAGCATTGATTGGAAGACCACTTCCAGTTATGTTTTCATGATTGGTCATGGCCCTATTTGCTGGTCTAGCAAAAAGCAGGAAGCCATTGCACTTTCTTCAGCAGAGGTAGAGTATCGAGGGGCAGTTAATGCCTACATTCAGGCAGTTTGGTTGCAGGGTATTCTTTCTGAGTTTGGTTTTGGTGGCACTACTTCGACTGTCCTCTTTTGTGACAATCAAAGTGCTATCAAGATCTCCACAGATCCAGTTTAGTGGCAGAGGACCAAACACATTGAGATTCATATGCACTACATTCGACAGTTGGTGCATGATCGCACCATCATTCTGCAATATTGCCCTACTGATGAGCAAATTGCAGACATCTTCACCAAGAGCTTCACTGAGAAGAAGTTCACTTACCTCCGTTCATTGTTGGGGGTGAGTTCCATCATGGTGGAGACAGATTGATCCATTATTATGCTTTAGCTTGAGGGGGGGCTTTCTTCCGACTAGGTTTTCCCTCTTTCCTCACTTAGTTTATTTTCAACATTTTTTTTGGATTATTGTATTGGGGTGACCTTTGGTCTTAGTTACCAGGGCCCCACATTATTTTTTGCACATCATAGTCTAGCTTGAGGGGGGGGTGTTCGGATATCCACATCATCTTTTTCAGGACCTTGCATGCAAATTCTAGGGTTTGCATGCATTTTGCATGTAGCCCAGTCACCATGTGATGCCTCCAGCACCTTACCCACCTTATTCTAGCACCTAGGAGCCACTTACTTCAAAATTTTAGCCCTCCTAGTCAGGAAGGTGCCCACTTCTCACCTACTACCAAAGAAGGGCACACTTCTTCACCTACTACTGTAGTTCCACTTCAGTTACACTCAATTAGCTTCGATTCTCCTTAATTTGAGGCTAGTTTCCCTCCCGACTGACTGTTTCACTCCGTTGGACCTCCAAATTGACTAGATGACTTGTTCTGACTTCAGTTAATCCTCCCATGTTCCCTCCACTAAGTCTCCTTCCCTATATCAGTGCTACACACTTCAGTTACACTTGTTACACTCAGTTAGACTCAGCTTGACACCTGGATGATTGGTTCTTGTGCATTGATGACCATCACTGATTGATGATGAGGACTCCTAGTTGGAGTCAAGCTACTCCATTCAATGATTTGAATGACCTTCTTAGTCAATTCGAATTGCTCACCCACATTGTCAGATTATTGTATTGTAATTAATTCACCCTTATTAGGATATTGAGCACTATGCATGTTTTACACAGTTTTACACCATATTTTCTATGTTCATCTGTTGTGATTGATTTACTTGTTCATTACATTTGCTGTGACTAATTTTACAGAAAAGTGCAAACAACATCAAATATCATTAAACCATAAGAAGTGTATTTTTTGTGTACCTTATGGAATTTTATTGGGACACATCGTGTGCAAGCAGGGCTTGATGGTTGACCCCACGAAGATCGCAGTCATTGTAGATCTGCCGACACTGAATTCAGTCAAGCAGCTGCGCACTACATTGGGGCATACCGGTTACTACAGAAAATTTATTAAGGGTTATGCACAGATAAATGTAGCAATGGAGAAGCTATTGAAGAAATATGCATTGTTCATCTGGAACGTAGAGTGTGATCAAGGATTTGACACCTTAAAAGAGAAAATGGTAATTGTGCTAATCCTAGCTTTTCCAGACTGGGAGAAGCAATTTTATGTCCATGTTGATGTGTCATGTATAGCATTGGGAGTTGTCTTAGCACAACCAGGAGAGGGATGTATTGACCATCCCATCCCATTTTCAAGCAGGAAGCTCTCATCTGCAAAGAAGAATTATACCACCATTGAGAGAGAAGGCCTTGCTATGGTCTACTTGCTGCAAAAGTTTAGGCACTACATGTTTGCTGCACACTTCTCTATGTTCACTGACCATTCTGCTTTGAAATACCTGGTAAAAAAGCCAGTGTTGGGGGGGTGAATTTGCAGATGGTTATTACTCTTTCAGGAGTATGACTTTGAGATAGTAGTTAAGCTGAGCAGATTGAACTTAGGACCTGACCATCTGTCAAGGATTTAGTTAGGAGAAGAGCCTACGAACCTTGAAGACAATCGGCTTGATGCGCAGTAGTTTACTATTCAAATAGCTGATGAATATTACAGAGACATCATAGACTTCTTGACTACTGGGTTAGCACCCATAAAGTTTACTAAACAACAGAAGAAGCAGTTGGTAGTAAGAGCAACAGACTTCACCATTATCGCAGATTAGTTATACAAATTAGGACCAGATGAAGTGCTGCGCAGGTGTGTTCTTGAACACGAGAAGCCCTTCATACTGGTGGATGCACATTCAGGAGCAACAGGAGGTCATTATGCAGGAAGAGCTAGTGCATAGAAGATATTGCGCGCAGGACTATGGTGGCCTACTATTCACATGGACGCAAAGGAATATTTCCAGAGTTGCGATGTCTATCAAAGAATAGAAAAGCCGTCGTGAAGAGATGAGATGCCATTGAATCCACAATTTACATTACAGGCATTTGAGAAATGGGCCATTGATTTTGTGGGACCGATAAACCCACCGAGAAAACAAACTAGTGTGAGGTATATTATTACTACAATGGATTACCTCACCAGATGGGCAGAAGCGAAGCCAGTGAAGGACGGTAGTGTAGGTACTGCCACACAATTCATATTTGAAGACATCCTTACAAGGTTTGGATGCCCAAATATTTTGATGAGTGATCAAGGAACTCACTTTTTGAACAGGACCATTGAGGCATTGACAGAATAATTCCACATTCATCATCAGCAAAGTACACCATATCATCCGCAAGTGAATGGAACTGCTGAAGCGTTCAATAAGGTACTGGATAATGCGGTCACTAAGGTATGCAATGTGAATAGGGATGACTGGGACTTGCGCATTCCAGCCATTTTATGGGCATATAGAACTACTTGCAAAAAGTTAACATGCCACACACCTTTTAGGCAGGCCTATGGACAAGAGGCAATAATACCAATGGAGTATATTGTTCCCAGTATGAGAATAGCTGCATTCACAGGCATGGCAAATCATGACGCACTAGAAGAAAGGCTTCTACACTTGGTTGGTTTGGAGAAGGATTGCTTCATCGCAGGTTTTCACCAACAAGTGCAGAAAGAAAGAGAAAAAGCATGGCATGATCGCCACATCAAAAAAAAGTCTTTTCAGGTAGGTGATATAGTCCTCCTGTATGATAGCAAGTTCATGAAGTTTCCTAGAAATTTTAAGATGCATTAGTTTGGCCCATATACTGTTGCACATGTTACTAATGGTGGCACAGTTCAGTTAGCCACGTTAGCAGGAGACAACTTTCCTAGTTTAATCAATGGAAGCAGACTAAAACCCTATCAGGATAGTCCTACTTCGCAAAGCCCTTGATTATCAAAAAGAAAGGAAATTTCTAAGTGCCAAGTACAGTTGAAAGTGGGCACTAGAAATAGCAAAGAGTCTGTACAAAAAGTATGATGAGGAAACTGTATATACCGCGCAGCACTTGTTAAGCAATGAAGCTACGCCAAAAAAAAAGGGGGGGGGAGAGATAAACCATGCAGTTGAAGCAGAAAATATAGCTGCACAGACCCAGTTCAACAGACCAACTGCATAGATCAAGTTAAACGGACCAACTGCGGAGACCAAGAGGCTGTGACAAGAGGTATACGTGGAGCCATAGCGGCGCTGTTGAAAGTAACGAGACACACATGTACACTAGAACCGCCATCACATCATAATGGAAAATGTTAACTGGGCATTCGTTAGCTGGTTAGTGGGTCATTACCCATTATGACGGCACTGATAAAGTTAAGAATTAAACAGCGGATATGATAGTTTCGGGCACAATAAAAGGAGAAGTGTCCGTAATCTAGCCAAGACTCGACTGATAAGCTGGCAATCGAACGCTAACTTAACTGACTTGATAGCTAGGCCATGCCACCACCTTTTTGCAATTAAGGAAATAGTTGATGAGATTGCCATCACTTTGAGCAATTTCACCGCTAAGCTAAGAAGCACCGAAGATTCGCAAGAGAAATTAGCTAGCGGAAGTGGATTGGGGACGATCCATAGGTAAGTGTTAGGGGCCTGTTGGGCAGGACCCAAGTGGGTATAAGTTTGGATAAAAAGCATTTTTGGAACTACGCAGTTCAGGCTGAGTGCTTAGAAGGTATAATTTTGTGGATCGCTCAACATAGGGTATATGTGTAAGTTTGCAAAGATATGTTGTTGCATAGTAACATCTCAGCAGCTACTTTTGGTAAAGAATATAAGTAAAGGTCAGATGAGGAAGCGACCTATTTTGAGTAAGGGACAGAGAAGACGATAGCGGAAAGTGACTTGTCTAAGAGAGCGGTGGTAAGCAATTGAGAAGCAAGGCCACTAAGTCGATGACGATAGGTAGGCTAAAGGAGTGGAAAGTGATAGACCATGGTGCAGTTGTAATTGTTTTGTTGATGATTGCGGCTGTCAGAAGGGCATTAGAACCACGAGTGGTCCAGTAAGGTGGCCAAATCAATTGGAGCAAGCTATCGATGGCAACAGGCAGGGTGGCGAGCATCCGCACCAGTTTTGGAAACCTTAGGGTTTTACCTATGAATTGTAAGGACATGACCTACATGCATGGTCTATAAATAAGGCATATTTTGTATGGGAAAGGGTTACTCTCCATTTTGTTAATCTTCATTGTTGATTGAATAGATCTCTATTAAGAGACATTTTTGTAAAGGCTCTGTAAGCTGTGGGCGCAGAGGCCTATTGAGAGAGAAGAGAGTCTGCAACTGAGTGCGCGGACAAGAACTGTTGTACCCTTCCCAAAGACTAATAAACAACAGTTCTTGTGGACGTATCTTTCATCCTGGGGGTGAACCACATTAAATCCTATATAGTGTGATTGTTTATGTTTTGCACTTGTCTGTTTGCTTACAATGGATGCTAAATTCTCATTTATCGGTTGTTGTGTTAATGCCTTTATATGTATTCGCCATAAGAGAAAGATGGGAATAATATGTTAAGTATTACATGTATGGATGAATGATGAATGTGCAATATTCTAAGTTTGAGAAAGTATCAGTCGTTGAATAATCACATGTGTATGCAGAGTTTGAGTTGTATAACTCTTTGAAGCGCGGCACCAGAAGTGCACAGTGTTGCATATTTCATCTGTTTACATCGGTTATAAGGTTAATTGTCTAGGGTAGTAGATGGGTGAATAAAGTAATAAGTAAAGTCTTAATATCAATTAAGTCCATAGGGGAAGTGTATTAGCCAGTTGCGCTGTCCTATTATTTGCATCCTGTCTGAATCGTGCAGTCCTTGGATGTGTTAGTTGCGCAAGCATCTTAGCTTGTAGAAGCGAGGACCATGATGCAGTTTATCATCGCGCAGTCTTCAGGCCGTAGTGAAATCCCGTAACATGTTGTGCAGTAGTTTTGTTTGAACAACTCATCACATTTCTATGGAAACCTAATTCCGCAGTACCCCCATAGCTACACCTCGGGTGAGACCTCAACCTGTTCGCAGGTTGTTGCCAAAGGTCCAGTGAGAAGGGGTTTTGTTGGTTCCTCGAACCGGCAAGAACCTGGTTCTATATTGGAAACCTCTGGAACAATGATTTAAGCCAACAATTGACTCTAGGGAATCATAGAGAAAGATTGAACAAATCCAAAAGCATTTTATTGGAAAAAAATACAAAAGCATTTCATAACCTATAACCTCAAAATAAAAAGCAATACACCCTACCCTATTCTCCTGCTATAAGTGGGTCTTCCCCCCGTTGCTATGACTAGGTACTTGATGTACAAGTATGGGATAAATAACATGGGAGACTAGAGACTTCCTAAAATTGCTTTAAAATCCAGTCAAGACCCCCTAAAACTCAAGAGAGATTGGTATAAATATGCCATGGCTTGGTTAAGCCATTGTGGGATCAACGAAAATGCCACTTTGCAAGATATCAATAAGATTAAAAATATTATCACATCTAGTTTAAGAAGAAAATGTGGGGTGATAAAGACTTAGAGGCTAAAATAAAATTAAGATACTATAAGGAGATCATCAACCCTAATTTGGAAGATCAAAAGTATCTCTATGTTTTAACTAGTTTGAAGAAGAAAATTAATATAGCCAAGATAAGAATGAACTATCATTAACTTCATTGTGAAACAAGGCATTGGGAAATTCCTAAAACATCGTGGGTGGAAAGGATTTTCCATCTCTATGAGACTATGGGCGTTCAGGTTTAAAGTGACCTTCTCTTAGAGTCCTGCATACACCCAAATCGCAATTTCACAATATTTGAGCTACAATATAAACCTCCCTAACCTTGTAACATGTCAAAACAATGGAGACATAGGAATGCTTCCTTCTAAGAATTTTGAGAATAGAAATAAAATTTTACAACAATCCAAGTAATATTTTCTCTTAAGCTCGCCGTCAATGCCGATGCCATGAAACTTTTCCAACCAATTATTAATGTAGAAATTTCTTATTCTATAATACTTCATAAAAATGTTAATTTCCTTTTCAAATTAATGGAAAGCTTTTCTAAAGGACTCTATTTTATAAATACCTTTTTTAAATGTTAAAAATATTATTACCATGTTATATTTTATAAAGATACTTTGTTATTATGTCCTACTGATCATAGCTCCATGTCCCACTGACTACTCTGCGGCACCCCCTTCTCGCTTCATTGTCCACCGACAGTTTTGTGACTCGCCTAGCTTCGTCTCCCACTGGCCACTCCACAACCCACCCGTCGGTTCATGGCCCAGTAGCCTCTTTGTGGCCCACCACCTAGATTTGTGGCCAACTGGCTACCCCACGACCTCTAGCCTCCTAGATGTAGGGCCTCTTCTTGTCCTACAAATGTTGCACGGCCTTCAGCTTAGCTTTGTCGACGACCCACTAGTCGCTCTAAGAAACCCCAAATTTCCTTATAACTTAGGCATTTTTTCCCCACGGCCTAGCTTCATCACTGAGTGGTCGCTCCGTGACTCACCTAGCTTCATGGCCCACCATCTGCTTCGCGGCCCACCACCTAGCTCCATGGTCAACTGACCATTGTGCAGCCTCTAGCCTCTTAGCAGTAGGGTCGCTGTGCAATCTACTACCGTTGCACAAACATAGGCCATGAAGTAGCGACTCTTTCAGGTTTTTTCAATAATTTTTCAATAGTTTTCATTTCCAAAAAAGGGTTGGGGTTGGAAGATACCATCTCTTCGAGGATTTTTCAGAGTATTTTCAATATTTTAATTTTCCAAAAAAGGGTTGGTAGCTGGTGAGCAAGTGAAAGGACATGCTTGATGGATCAATTGTATTGCTTTAATGGGTCCCCTGGATTTCCAAATTTCAATACAAGAACTTGCTCTTATAGAAGTCTTAGTGGAAAAACTCGAAGCATGAGTCCCAATGATAGACAAACTAGAACCATAAGTCCTCTTCATTTGGATCCCAAGGTAATTGATTACCTCAATATTCCCCCGGAGACACACTCTTTGGTAGTGATAGATGGTGCTGAAAAGGGTTTTGTGGTCCAGTCGCTCGTGCTGAAGAATAAGGAGGCAAAACATGATACCACCCAAAATGTGAAGGATTACACAAACTAACGTTGGTGAGGATGTGAAAATATGTGGAAAAGAAGCTAAGAAAAGGAGACAAAGTTAGAATTTTAACATTAAGAATGGTCGTGAGAACTTGATTCTGGGCCGTGACGTGAATATGAGTCGAGCAGAGGATTTAACCCCTAGGGAATTGGTGGGTCACCTTGAGTATTATTCTTGGACAAGTTTGGAGGTGATTAAGTGGATTAGAGAGCATTGGAATCCCATTTTGGGATATCTCCCTAAGGTTACCATGCTTATAAATGGTGGGATGAGTTTTCATTTCCCCACAGTGGAACCTTTGCCATAGATTTTGAAGTTAAATTGAGTCATTGGGCATGGATCCTTAGTGTTAGGTCAGTGGCATACCAATTTCAATCCTATCAAAGAACCGATACTAAGATGTCATTTATGGTTACTATTATCAATTTCCCCCTTCCATTCGTGGACTCGCAATGTCCTAGAGGCAGTGGAAAGCAAAGTTGGAAAATTTATTTCAGTGGATGAGACGCAAAGATTATTTGATGAAAAGAATTTTGTGGCAGTTTATGCATAGTTCAATGTGGCAGGAGGACTCCTTGAGGAACTATAAATATCATGGGGGAAATGCATTTTATTCAAAGGTTGGATTATCAAAAAATCCCTTTCCAATGTCACCGATGTCGACAGACTAGACATTTGAAAAAAAACTATCCAAACTTCAAAAGGTTTTTTAGTGATGATATTAGAGAAATGGAGGACCATATTTTTTTAGAAGGACCTTTCTCTCCTCAAGGTTCGATCTCTAATCATGATAAGACTTCTAAGCTCAATATGGATGCAGAGCACCCTCTTAAAGAATTGGATGGTGCTTAGTCATCCTCTTCCACTACTTCTTTAATTGGTAAGCTGGAAAATATATTCCGTAGCTATATTAGCCAGTTGTATGATGATGATTTGATCATTCTAATGGAAGCTAAACATTATGCTTTATCCATAAAATCTAGAGTAGATTTTGTTTTTGTCGATAATTGTTTGGGGGGTGCTATTATTGAAATGGAGAATGTAAACAAATCATCTGATAATTGTGCTATTTATCTTAATGAGGGGACTCCACACATAAACCTATGTTTCATAATTCTTCAAAGAGGTTTGCATATCATAAGACTTTTCTTGGCTATGAAATAAGGGGGAGGAACCATGTCAATTGCTTTGATTCTTTATCCCAAAGTATTTATCCTTTATATCCAATCCCTTTATCGAACTTTCCATCCTCTGGAGACTCTGTCGTTGAAGTTACGAAGAAGGATGTTCAAGGACCTGACACCAAAAATATCAATTTAATTGATAATAGAATGCCATCCTATAGAGATATTCTTTAAAAAAAACCTCTAATGATATACTCAGACAAACCCTGTATCAAATCTGACATCTCCCCTATCAATTCTATTAGACATTAGAAAATCAAAATCATAATTTAAGCAGAAATTAAAAAGGAGAAACAATATTTTTCTCTAGTTAATTTGGTAGAAGATAAGATAGGTCACTAGGAATATATGTACCTCTCTTGGTGAGGTTAGAAAGACTCTCCTTTTGGTTCCTCTTCTAGTTTGTATTCTCACTCCCGGGCCTTTAGAGCATCTTCCTGATTGGATGGGGGTACTTAATTTTAATTACTTATTTTAATATAAGCGGGGTTGGTGTCCCAAATAATTATGATCCCTCAATCAACTGTTTAGTTCCATTAAAGATGATATTGTGTTGATATAAGAAACCATGTGCACTGGGGTTAAATCATGTGAGATCTTCCTTAAAATATTTCATGGATGGGAAACACATTTTTTTGATGCCAACACTCTGTCCGAGGGTATTCTATCTATTTGGAACCCTATAGTATCAGATTTGAAACCATACCATTCGTTGTTGGTATTCAAATAAAAGGACACATCAAAGGGTTTGATTAATTTTTCAAAATAATAAACTGTTAAGGGACTTACAAAGACTGGAGGGTATTTTGGGAATCAGTTGATGCTAATGGTATTCTGAAGGATTTGTCCCTCATTTTGGATGGAGATTTTAATATAGCCCTATCTACTTGTGAATTATGGGGTTCAACTAAAATAATCTACTGGAGGATTTCTTTCAAAACATTTTTCATACCTCTGAGTTACAAGATGTGATTCCAGTTCGATTATGTCCAACCTGGAGGAATGGTGGAATTGGTTCTATTGGGGTTGGCAAAGGATTGAATAGATTCATTATTGCTGATAACCTTTCCGATTCTATTAGGTGTCATCAGTTTTGGGTAGTAAACTATGGCATATCTAATCATTCTCCAATAGTATTTCAGATGGAAGGGGAACATGAGGCACATAAACATCCGTTCAATTTTAATCATTGTTGGCTTGAGGATGATAATTTATGTTCATTAATTAGGAATAACTGGCACTGCATCGGCATATCAAGTATTGAAAATCCTATGAAAAGGTTGACATGTAAACTCAGATATATTAAAAAGCTTGTTATCAAGTGTGAAAAGGAAAGGAAGAAACTCTATAAGATAGAGCTTGTAGATATTGAAGATTGCTTGGAACAGGTATATGAATCAAACTTATTGGGCATATTTACTATTGAGGAAAAGACTATATTAGTTGATTTGGAGGAAAGAAAATCAAAATTACTAAATTGAAGAAGAGACTTTGTGATTAAAAGGCACGGTAGTTTGGTTATCCGAGGGTGATAACAATACAATTTTTTTGCACAATTATGCAAACTACAGAAGAAATCACAACTCCATTTTGTTGATGTATATGTAACTTCGGAATGTATTTCATCTGTATATTATATTTATATTTATTGTACCCTTATAAGAGATGTGTTATTCCTCTATAAGGAAGTGTCGTCATGTGGATTGACAAGTGTCGCAAGTGGGTGTACTTGCCAATGGGTTATTAGACCACCTTATGGGGTCGGCCCTGATTAATATATAATATAATGTGGGTGTATCAAAGTAGACAAGTCGGCCCCAGTAGGTCACTGGGCAAAAAGGTGAGTATAAATAGAGATAGGAGATCTCTATTTTACTCACTCGGAAAAGTAACTATCTCTCTCTCTGAAAAGTTGCGCACTAGTGAGGAGGAGGAGGATCATCTGCTAGGAGACTATCTCAGTGTTATTTGTTTGTATTTTGGTTGAGCCATTGCTCTCTCTATCTCTGAGGAAGTTGTGGGGTTTTTCACCTTAGGGTTTTCCCCACGGAAACTCTGTGTCTCTTGTCTCTATGCTTTTGATTCTTGTGATGCTTGTGATGCTTGTCATATTATGATTGTCATGCATTGATATACTGTAGATGTTATTCTCTTAGCGAATATCCTATAGTATTGTGATTTAATACTAAAAATTTAACATGGTATCAGAGCTTAACTGAGAAGAAGACATTTTGCAGTGACGGAAGCTTGTATTCCTTGTTTATTGGGTTTCTCTCCATAGATTTTTGAAATTCAGTATAGTAGATTGGATCTACTCATCAAGGCACATCTATCTGTCCAATCAGAATTCAGTTCCGAGCATTTTCAGATTTGGCCCTAAAAATTAGGGTTTCCACAAAAATAGGAATTTCTGGAAACTGAAGGTACAACTGGAAGATCCTTGCAAAAATCGAAGGTTTGAGCTTTGGATCGAGATTTTTGGCTGGGTAGATCTCCGGGAAACTCAAACCCTAATTCAGGGCTCTCCCTAGTGAACCCGGGAGGACAAAAAGGCAATTTTGAAGGGCAAGACTTTGCTGATCTCAAATTCTGAATGTACTAGGCTGATCAGCTCTCCAAGGCGCATCTTTCTATCCTTTCGGAATTTTGAAATTCACATTTTGAATTTTTAGGGTTTCTCTGACAAACCCTAATCCGGGACCAGATCCAGTTTTCAGCACTTCAAGTGGTAAGTCCTAAATCTTTTCTATTTCCATTTGAAGTACTCTTAAAGATGTCTCTCCACACCAAGCTTGAGGATAAGCTTGAAGGGGCTGATAACTTCCGAGCCTGGAAGTATAGGATTGGGCTAATCCTGGAAGAGAATGAGTTGGACTCATATGTGAAAGAAGACATCCCTATCCTAGAGGATGAAGAGGCCAAGGCATTGCACAAGAAGAACTTGGTCAAGGCAAAGAGAATCATTGCTGATTCTATCAAAGACCATCTCATTCCCCATGTGTCTTCTCTCAAGACACCCAAGGAGATGTTTGAATCCTTGACCAAGCTATTTGAAGGAAAGAACATAAATCGGAAGATGACCCTGCGGAACCAATTGAAAGCAGTAAAGTTTCAGAATGGAGAAACCATTCAATCTTACTTTTCAAGGGTCTCTCAAATCAAGGAACAATTAGAAGCAGTAGATGAAATGGTGGAGAATGGTGAGGTGGTGATGACTACTCTAAATGGCCTACCCAGGTCATGGGATTCCTTTATTCAAGGAATTTGTGCAAGGAAGAAGTTGATCTCTTTCAGTAGACTTCGGGAGGAATGTTCTCAAGAAGAAGCTAGACTTATAGCTCGTGAGGAAAAGATGGGAGGAGAAGATCAAGCTCTTGCAGCTCACACCAAAAGAAGCAAAACCAAGAAGGATCTCTCTCGCCTCAATAGATCCCATCAAAAGAAGAACAAGAAAGACCTAAGATGCTTCACATGCAATGAGAAGGGTCACTTTGCTTCATATTGTCCTAAGAACAAAATGGATAATAACAACAACTCTAGTAAGAAGAAGAAGGGCAACAAAAGAAGGTTTCATGCTCATGCTGCCGAAGATGATGAACCCCCAAAGAAGAAGGCTAAGGCAGAAAGTAGTAGTGATGATGACTCATCAAGTGAAGAAGAGTATGTTCTGATCTCTGCACTTACTGGTACCATCTCCCATGGTTGTAATGATTGGTTGATTGATAGTGGGGCCTCCAAACACATGACTGGGTTCAAGGAATCCTTTGTGAACCTTTCTGAACATGAATCACCCCATAAGGTGAAACTCGGGGATGATTATCAATATCCAATCAAAGGAAGTGGTGAAGCCTCCTACAACCTAGATTCTGGAAAATCATTGAAGATGAAAGAAGTACTGTATGTACCTGGACTCAAGAAGAACTTACTCTCCATATCTGCATTGGATGCAAAAGGCATGAGGGTTGCATTTGTGGATGGCCAAGTCCTAATGTGGCCAAAGGGAAAGAACATAGATGATGCAGTAGTGATTGGAGAGCAAGAGGGAGGCTTGTATAAATTAAAGGGACAACCTGAACATGCCATGGTACATGAATCCATGGAGCCAAGTGAACTTTGGCATAGAAGACTTGCTCATATGCACTATAGGGCACTTCCAATTGCAAGCAAGGCAGTAGAGGATCTTCCTGAAATCAAGACCAAGCATGAAGGTGTCTGCAAAGGAAAGAACACTAAGAAGGCTTTCCCAAGCAGTGAAAGCAAGGCAAAAGACATTCTGGAAATCATCCACTCAGATGTATGTGGCCCCATGTCATCCAGTTCCCTAAGTGGGTATGTTTACTATGTATCATTTATTGATGACTTCTCCAGAAAGACTTGGGTATACTTCTTGAAAGGCAAAGATGAGGTGCTTGACAAATTCAAGGAATTTAAAAACTTGATGGAGAATCAAACTGACAAGAAGATCAAAACTTTCAGATCCGACAATGGTGGAGAATTCACCTCAAATCACTTCAAGAAGCTTTGCAGTGATTCAGGGATTAAGAGGGAGTTGACTGCTCCTTATAATCCTCAACAGAATGGAGTTGCAGAAAGGAAGAACATAACCATCATGGAAGCAGCAAGGGAAATGTTGCATGACCAGGATCTTCCTATGCATCTATGGGCAGAAGCAGCTAGAACAGCTGTATATGTGCAGAACAGAACACCCCACAAGATATTGGACAACAAGACACCAGAAGAGGTCTTTTCTGGTAAGAAACCTGAAGTTAGCCATCTCAGAATATTCGGTTGTCCAGTATATACTCATGTCCCAAAAGAGAAGAGGACTAAACTAGATCCTTCAGGAAAGAAGGGCATCTTTGTGGGATATAGTGAAAGCTCGAAGGCTTACAGAATATACTTTCTAGGGTTCAAGAAAATTGATGTCAGTAGGGATGTAACATTTGATGAAAACTCTTGTTAGGATATTTAGACACTTAGGAGTTAGTTAAGATCAACTTGTGTAATATATCCGTTAGGGATAGTGTGTTTCTTTAGTATGCATTAGTATGCATTTGTAAATACTTAATCCGACGGTCACGATATGTTTCCGACATAGAGTGATCCGACGGCTCAACTTCTCTTAGATCAAACCTAACCTTGATCCGTGGCTTAACACCCGATTGGTCCATGATCTCTATTTAAAGAGCATGGAGGGTCATTGTTTAGTTGATCGATTATGAGAAGCTCATTTGTAACTTTCTTTCTTTGCATAATAAATTGTCCCGTAGAAGCTATTTGGCCGGGGCCGTGGAGTGTTTCCCTCAAGAGGGTTTAAACCACGTCAAAACATCGGTGTGTTGATCTGTGATCTGTTTGTGTGAAGTGGTTGCTCTTGGTGTTCGGTCCTTTGGTAGTACCCTGTGTACCCGAACATGGTATCAGAGCTTTTATGAAGTGCCGCTTCCGGTTATGATCTAGATCTTGAACTGCTGTTGCCGAAACTCGAAAGGGTTTCTAGTTCTGATATTTCTGTGCATTTCTGGGCTGTGGGAGGTGTTCCATTGCGTCCGGAGCGTCGTTTCCATTGGGAAATAGTTTTCGTTTGATCGAAAAGGGTTCCCGGTTGCTCCAGAAACGCGTTTTTCATCAGATCTGAAGGAAAAAGGGCAAGCACGCAAACCGAGCAAGAAGAGTAAAAAAAAAAAAAAAAAAAAAAAGCCCCCTTCCTCATTTCCATATTTTACATACCTTTTAAACTAGCTCACTTGGTCCAAAGTTGCTTTATTCCTTAATAGGTCTTGAGTTCAAGTCTTAGGAAGTTACTTTTAAAAAAAGAAAAGTGCATGCAATTTCTATTTTCAAGTTACTTTATTGTAAAAGTGCATCTCACTTAAATAATAAAAAATAAAAATACAAGTGAGTCACTTAAGCTTTTTATTTATTGTTGCACTATTTAAAAGTAATATCATTGTAAAAGTGAAATCACTTATTTTACAAAAGTGATTCACTTAAAAGCAACTTTTTTGTAAAGTGATTGTCAAAAGGTTCATTTTGGGAAGAGGGGGGTTCTTTCTTTTTGCTGGACATTCTCTAGCTGCCACGTCACTATTGGGGACATCTTCAACAGTTTCTTTGTTCAAGCATAACTTCATCATACAGAGTCCGTTTTCAGTGCCGTTTTTTTTGAAACCGCCTATTTTTTCGAGCTCTTCACATCCAGACTATTGGTTTCTGCTTTTACAGCCATTAATTTACAAATATGGCCGCCCTTTGTGATATTCTACTTAACAGTTCCAACTATTTCTCATGGAAATCTCGTATGGAGGATGTTCTACGAAGTAGGGGACTTTTCAGAATTACAACAGGGAAAGAAAAAGAACCCACTGATGATGATAAGAAAATAAAATGGGCAAATAGATGTGATGAAGCTCGTGGATTGATTGGGATGTCAATCTCTACTGATTTGCGATTCCACATATCTGGAATTGATGAACCTAATGCTGCTTGGGACAAGTTGGAAACTGTGTTTGGTAAACACAATGAAATTCGAGGTCACCAACTCGAAAATGAGTTGATTTCTTTAAATCCAAGTGACTTTTCATGCATTCAAGATTATTTATCTAAGTACAAAACTCTCAAGCTCTTATGTGCAGAATGTAAGATTGAGAGGGAAGACAAACAATGCATTTATCATATTCTTTCCAAACTTGGACCTGCATATTCTGTTTTTGTATCTACATTTTACTCCATGAAAGCGTCATTGAATGCAGCTAGCTATCAAGAGCCTAGTCTTGAATCCTTTTGTGATTCCTTGATTAGGGAACAAGATAAACTCATTCATCT
The DNA here is from genome assembly GCA_027924585.1 of Larix kaempferi. Taxonomy (NCBI): domain Eukaryota; kingdom Viridiplantae; phylum Streptophyta; class Pinopsida; order Pinales; family Pinaceae; genus Larix; species Larix kaempferi. The sequence continues at coordinate 6,425,608 of BSBM01000418.1, read as the reverse complement.
TGGAATAATCAACAATGCAGATACATCTGGGAAAGCCTTATTGTCCCAACAGAAAGAAAAGTCCAAGCCTCCCAAGAAACAAAATTTTCGCAATAATAAGTCAAAACATCGGTGTGTTGATCTGTGATCTGTTTGTGTGAAGTGGTTAAACCCTCTCAGTCAACTCCTTCTTTAAAAAATGACAAAGGATCCAAACCAAAAGGCAAGAAGACTGAGCGTCATTGCAACTATTGCGGGAAAGATAATCATGATGAATCAAAGTGTTTCAAGAAGATGGCAGCCTTGGAAGCAGCAATGAAGAAGCACCACATCAGCCTAGATTCGCCATCAGAATCTACCTCTCATGGACATGCACTTTGTGCTTCTGGTTATTCTTATAATGCATCTTCTTCTTCTACTTCAAATGAATGGCTCATTGATTCTGGAGCATCTTATCATATGGCTAAGGATCAAGCCATCTTTTCTACTATGCATGAATGTAACACCAAACAGATATTTGTTGGTGATGATAGATCTCTAAGTGTTGTAGGAGCTGGAACAGTTCCAGTAGATAATGGTCATTTTAGTGATGTACTATGTGTTCCAAGAATTTCCTGCAATTTGTTATCAGTCTATCAGATCACTCATTCTGGTGAAGGTAAAACTGTGACCTTTACACCTCACCAAGTTGTAATCAAGGATTTTAAAGATCCTCAACAGGTTCTAGCTACCGGAATTGTTGATGATATTACCAGGTTGTACAAGTTTAACAACTTTGGGTCATCACCTTTCCCTTCAGTTTTTGTTGCTCATAGTGATAACTTGAGCAAACTTTGGCATGAGCGATTTGGTCACTTAAATTATCGCTCATTGCAACAACTATGTAAAGAAAATATGGTGACAGGTCTTCCGATGGTATCTTGCAGAGATGGTGTTTGCTCCGGTTGTGTACTCGGAAAACATCATCGGGACAGTTTTGACAAACGTGCCTCTTGGCACGCCTCGGTTCCCTTGGAGCTTGTGCATAGTGACTTGTGTGGCCCTCTTCCATCTGCTTCCTTTTCTGGTTTCAAGTATTTCTTAACTTTCATTGATGATTACACCAGACGCACTTGGGTTTATTTCCTAAAACTTAAGAGCGAAGTATTTAACATGTTCTTGGCCTACAAGGCCCTTGTTGAAAAACAATCTGGTCATCAAATTATCAAGTTAAGATCTGACAATGGAGGAGAATATGTTAACAAACAGTTCACTACTTTCTGCACTGAACAAGGCATCCAACAACAGCACACTGTTCCATATACACCACAACAAAATGGTGTAGCTGAGCGGAAGAACCGCACTTTAAAAGAAATGGCTAATTGTATGATCCAATCTAAGGGACTAAGTCTTCAATTTTGGGCTGAAGCCATTAATTGTGCAAATTACATAGTTAATCGCACCCCCACTAAAGCATTACAAGGTATAACACCGGAAGAAGCATGGACTAAAACTAAACCTGATGTAAGTCACTTCCGTGTGTTTGGTAGTGAAGCATGGGCTCACATTCCGGATGAAAAACGGAAAGCATTGCAGCCTAAAAGTGAAAAGTGCATATTTGTTGGATATTCTGAAGATGTAAAAGGTTATAGACTTCTTCAACCACATTCTCATGCTATAATCATTAGAAGAGATGTTAAATTTGATGAAAATATCTTGGCCTGCGAGCCTAACTCGGCGAGTGTGCCATCTTTGGCCTGCGAGCCTGATTCGGCGTTTGTGCCTTCTTCTTCTTCTTCCAACTTCCTTGACAGGTTTCCAACTCCAGTTTCTGATGATGACAGTGAGGATGAAAATCCACCTCCGCCTGCTCATGTTCCTCCAGTTGCACCAGCACAAGTGCTTCCTCGATGGGTCCGTTCAACATGTGAAGCAGCTGGTGATCTTGCCGGTGATCCTAGAGATCAACGTCGAACACGTTCTCAGTTTCAGCGAGCCTCTTCTCTTTTGGCTCAAGTTTCCGAGAATCATGATCCAGAAACTTTTGCAGAAGCTTCAGGGAATCCAGATTGGGATGCAGCCATGGATGAAGAATATCGTTCCTTAATGGCGAACGATACTTGGGATCTTGTACCTCTTCCAAAAGGAAGAAAACTTGTCAGATGTAAATGGGTCTACAGAACTAAGTATGCATCAGATGGAAGTGTTGAAAGACTTAAGGCAAGGTTAGTTGCCAAAGGTTTTTCCCAAGTTGAAGGGATTGACTACAATGAAACCTTTGCTCCCGTCGCCAAAATGAACTCCATCCGCCTTGTTCTTTCCCTTGCAGCCTTACACAACTGGGAAGTCCATCAAATGGATGTCAAGTCTGCCTTCTTACATGGTGATTTACAGGAGGAAATTTACATGGAACAACCTCCTGGCTATGTTCAGAATAACTCTAGCCTTGTCTGCCGCCTTAAGAAATCCTTATATGGCCTTAAGCAAGCTCCTAGAGCTTGGTATGCCAAAATGGATAACTTTCTCCTTGACACTGGTTTTTCTAGATGCCATTCTGACCCCAATGTCTATACCAAGAAAGTAGGAAACCATCTCATCATACTTGTTCTATATGTTGATGACCTTATTCTTACTGGTAGTGACCCTAAGCTTATAACCCATGTGAAATCCAGTCTTAAACAAACCTTTGAAATGTCAGACTTAGGACATTTGCATTATTTTCTTGGTCTCCAAGTTCTGCAAACCAAAGAATGAATCTTTCTTTCTCAGTCTAAGTATGCTTGTGACCTTCTTCGTCGCTTTCACATGGAAGATTGTACACCAGCCCCTTCTCCCTTCCAGTCTGGAGTCAAACTTTCTGCCACTTGTACTTCACCTGAAGTAGATGCCACCTTGTATCGTCAGCTTGTTGGTTGTCTTTTATACTTGACTCATTCCCGTCCTGACCTTTCCTTTGCCGTTGGTCGAGTTGCCCGTTATATGCAGACACCTCATGAAAGTCACTGGAAAGCAGCTAAAAGAATACTTCGATATATTCGAGGTACAGTTCAGTTTGGGATTCATTACAGTACAGGGGGGAAACCTTTGTTGGTTGGTTTCACTGATTCAGATTGGGCCGGCGATCCTGATGATCGAAAGTCTACTGCAGGTTATGTTTTCAGTCTGGGATCTGGACCTATTACTTGGGCTTGTAAGAAACAACAAGCTCTTGCTCTTTCTTCAGCAGAGGCAGAATATCGAGCAGCAGTTAATGCCAGTCAGGAAGCTTTATGGCTTCGACAGATCCTTTCAGAGTTTGGATTCGAGCAGCAGCAGCCTACTCCACTTTGGTGCGACAATCAAAGTGCCATCAAGCTTGCCAAAGATCCAGTTCTACATCAACGCAGCAAACACATTGAGCTACATATGCACTTCATCAGAAATCTTGTTCATGATCGTGTTCTTGAAGTGCTCTTTTGCCCTACAGATGATCAAGTTGCAGACATCTTCACCAAGTCTCTTACAGAAGCGAAGTTTTCTAAACTTCGATCTATGTTAGGAGTTCAGGAACTTGTCATTAAGGGGGGATAGGCTCTAATGCCTCCTTCCTTCTCCTAACAGTGTCACTTTGTAAATCCTTCAATCCTATCCCAAGTTGTTCTTAAGGGGGGATGTTAGGATATTTAGACACTTAGGAGTTAGTTAAGATCAACTTGTGTAATATATCCGTTAGGGATAGTGTGTTTCTTTAGTATGCATTAGTATGCATTTGTAAATACTTAATCCGACGGTCACGATATGTTTCCGACATAGAGTGATCCGACGGCTCAACTTCTCTTAGATCAAACCTAACCTTGATCCGTGGCTTAACACCCGATTGGTCCATGATCTCTATTTAAAGAGCATGGAGGGTCATTGTTTAGTTGATCGATTATGAGAAGCTCATTTGTAACTTTCTTTCTTTGCATAATAAATTGTCCCGTAGAAGCTATTTGGCCGGGGCCGTGGAGTGTTTCCCTCAAGAGGGTTTAAACCACGTCAAAACATCGGTGTGTTGATCTGTGATCTGTTTGTGTGAAGTGGTTGCTCTTGGTGTTCGGTCCTTTGGTAGTACCCTGTGTACCCGAACAACTCTGCATTCATCAAATCAAGGAAGGCACCTACCGAAGTTTATGAAGAACCTAAGGAAACAAGATTTCAGGACACTACCATGACTGAAGCAGTTCCAGAAGTTGTTCGTGAGTTTGAAGATCCACAAGAACCTGTAGATCCACCCCGTGAGGATAACTCTCACAAGAGGAAACCTGTATGGGCTAGAGAGCTCATTCATGATGCAGAAAGATTTGGAATTCCAGAAGAAGAACACAGAGCAAAGAAGAGAACCAGATCATACACCAGTTATGTTGCTTTACTCTGTGACATCATGAACAAAGAGCCTTCCAGTTATGAAGAGGCAGCGGAAAAGAAAGAATGGAAGGATGCTATGATTGAGGAATACCAATCAATAATGAAGAATGATGTTTGGGATGTTGTCCCAAGACCTAAAGAGAAGTCTGTTGTGACTTCAAAATGGATCTACAAAATCAAGCATGCTGCAGATGGCAGCGTGGAGAAGTACAAAGCAAGATTCGTAGCTCGAGGATTCTCTCAGAAAGAGGGAATAGATTATGAAGAAACCTTTGCACCTGTAGCCAGATATACTTCCATTAGAACAGTACTTGCCCTGGCTGCAGCAATGAAATGGAAGATACACCAGATGGATGTCAAGACTGCTTTCCTGAACGGTGTAGTAGAAGAGGAAGTATATGTGGAACAACCACTCGGTTTTGAAATACATAACAGGGAATCATATGTATGCAGATTGAAGAAAGCCTTGTATGGCTTGAAGCAAGCTCCCAGAATGTGGTATGGTAGGATGGACAGTTTCCTATCTAGTTTGGGCTTTACCAAGAGTAAAGCGGATTCCAACCTTTACTACAAGGTTGAGGAAGGGAATCCTGTGATTCTACTACTGTATGTGGATGACCTATTTGTGACAGGAGATGACAGACTGATTGCTGATACCAAGAGGAAGCTTGCAGCTGAATTCGATATGAAAGACTTGGGAATGATGCACTATTTCCTAGGTATGGAGGTGTGGCAGAATGCAGGTGGGATCTTCCTTGGTCAAGGGAAGTACACAGTAGATATCCTGAAGAGATTCGGGATGATGGATTGCAAGGCCATGGCCACACCGATGGCATCGAATCTGAAGCTTCTATGTGATGCTTCATCTGAGCCAGTTGATGTCTCTATGTATCGTCAGATGATTGGGTCCTTGATGTACCTGACGAACACGAGACCAGACATTTGCTTTGCTGTGAACACATTGAGCCAGTTCCTGACAGATCCAAGAAGTGTTCACCTGGTTGCTGTAAAGCATGTTCTGAGGTACCTAAAGGGTACAGTGGATTATGGGCTCAGGTATGAGGCGAATCAAAAGTTTAACCTGCAGGGTTATGTTGATTCAGACTGGGCTGGCAGTGCTGCAGACAGGAAGAGCACATCTGGGTGTTGCTTCAGTATGGGATCAGGTGTGATCTCTTGGTTTAGCAGGAAGCAGTCCTGCGTAGCACTGAGTACAGCTGAGGCAGAGTATGTTGCAGCCTGTTAAGCTAGTTGTGAGGCAGTATGGCTACGGAAGCTACTGTCTGAGTTATTTGATCTCCCGTTGGAGGCTACTGGCATCTTCTGTGATAACCAGAGTTGTGTGAAGCTGTCCGAGAACCCAGTGTTTCATGACAGGTCAAAACACATAGAGATCAAATATCACTATATCAGGGATATGGTGCAGAGAGGAGCTGTGAAGCTCCTGTATGTTGCGACGGATGAGCAGATTGCAGATGTGCTGACGAAGCCACTAGCCAGGGTGAAGTTCGAGTACTTCAGAGAGAGGCTTGGCGTGCTTCAGATCAAGGATACTTCGAGGAAGAAGTGATGAACACATTTGCTAAAGCCATTCCAAGCATGTTGGAAGGAGGATCCTTCACATGGCTGTGGATGTAAGTGTTGGATGATGAGCATCAGGATGATGTTCTGGTTTCTGCTTGGATATGATCAGTTGGATCATTTTATGTATGTATGTACGCATCATGTGGATGCTGGATATGATCAGTTGGATCATTTTATGTATGTATGTACGCATCATGTGGATGCTGGATATGATCAGTTGGATCATTTTATGTATGTATGTATGCATCATGTGGATGCTGGATATGATCAGTTGGATCATTTTATGTATGTATGTATGTATGCATCATGTTGGATGCTTGGACCATGTATCTGTATATGTATCAGGTGGATACATTGTATGATCAGGTGGATCATGTATGGTGATATGTATCATGCATTTGTATTTGTATCAGGTGGATACATTGATGATCAGGAGGATCATGTATGATGATATATATCAGGTAGATACTTGGTATGCATCAGGTAGATGCATTGATGATCAGGAGGATCATGTATGATGATATGTATCATGTATTTGTATCAGGTGGATACATTGATGATCAGGAGGATCATGTATGATACTTGGTATGCATCAGGTAGATGCATTGATGATCAGGATGATCATAGATGACGAGCTTCAGGATGTTGCTCCAGATGACATGCAGCAGGATGTTGCAGTGATGATCAGGATGATCATAGATGATGAGCTTCAGGATGTTGCTCCAGATGACATGCAGCAGGATGTTGCAGTGATGATCAGGATGATCATAGATGACGAGCTTCAGGATGTTGCTCCAGATGACATGCAGCAGGACGTTGCAGAGATGATGATCAGGATGATCATGGATACATCAGGATGATGTATGGTGAGTATCAGGTTGATACTCTATGGCCGTGGATCAGGTTGTGCAGATGAGCATGTAATTCGTTGCCCTGGGAGATTTGCAGATGGTCTTTCGAGGTTTTGCCTATGGCATGTAATTCGGTGCCCTGGGACATCTGGCAAATGCTCTTTCGAGGTTTTGCTCTGGGAGGACATGTAATTCGTTGCCCTGGGAGATCTGCAGATAGTCTTTCGAGGTTTTGCCTATGGCATATAATAGCGCCCTGGGATATCTGGCAGATGCTCTTGCGAGGTTTTGTCCTATGGCATGTAATTTGTTTCCCTGGGAGATCCGATAGGTTGGGCTGCATGCCCGTAATCAGTCCTGGGATGCTCTTGCGAGGTTTTGCCATGACCACATGTAATTCGTTGCCCTGGGAGATCCTATAGGTAGAGTTGTGTGCTCGTAACAGCCTGGGATGCTCTTGCGAGGTTTTGTGGTGAGGTCACATGTAATTCGTTGCCCTGGGAGATCCTATAGGTAGAGCTGTGTGCTCGTAACAGCCTGGGATGCTCTTTCGAGGTTTTGTGACGCACGTAAAAGTCCTGAGGATTCCACAGTATGGCCAGTGATGACGAAGACCTGCAGGTGGTGGGCCTACATCCAGTATGAAAAAGGACTGGCTCTGTAGAACTTCCTATGACGAGTAGAGACAGAGATTGGTTGAGATAGTAGCAGCAGTGACGATGATGATGACGATGATCCAGAGAAGAAGACTTGTCTAGCAGATCTGTGTCGAGAAATACCTTCCTAGTTAAGAGGGAGTGTTGATGTATATGTAACTTCGGAATGTATTTCATCTATATATTATATTTATATTTATTGTACCCTTATAAGAGATGTGTTATTCCTCTATAAGGAAGTGTCGTCATGTGGATTGACAAGTGTCGCAAGTGGGTGTACTTGCCAATGGGTTATTAGACCACCTTATGGGGTCGGCCCTGATTAATATATAATATAATGTGGGTGTATCAAAGTAGACAAGTCGGCCCCAGTAGGTCACTGGGCAAAAAGGTGAGTATAAATAGAGATAGGAGATCTCTATTTTACTCACTCGGAAAAGTAACTATCTCTCTCTCTGAAAAGTGGCGCACTAGTGAGGAGGAGGAGGATCATCTGCTAGGAGACTATCTCAGTGTTATTTGGTTGTATTTTGGTTGAGCCATTGCTCTCTCTATCTCTGAGGAAGTTGTGGGGTTTTTCACCTTAGGGTTTTCCCCACGGAAACTCTGTGTCTCTTGTCTCTATGCTTTTGATTCTTGTGATGCTTGTGATGCTTGTCATATTATGATTGTCATGCATTGATATACTGTAGATGTTATTCTCTCAGCAAAGATCCTATAGTATTGTGATTTAATACTAAAAATTTAACACATTTGTGATTTAAAAGATGGTAATGGAAATTATGTTTCTTCTCAACAGGATTTGGAAAAAGTGTCTGTACATCACTTCTCGCAACACTTCATGGACTCTAGGGAACAAACATTATTTCTCAACTGGAAGTGATCAGGCATTACCCTGATCTCTTCAATCCGACATAAGGTAAAAGATTGGGGAGAAAGTATCTTTACAAGAGATTGAACAAGTACTAAAAGGGTTTGCGAAAGATAAAATCCTTATACCTAATGGTTGCTATGTTGAATTCTTCATTTCTTTTTTGATATGGGTGGGGAAGAGATACTTAAGGTGATTGAACAATATCGGGTCTAGGGCTATGTGTCAGGAGAAGTTAATTCCACCTTTATTGCTTTGATTCCTAAAAAAGAAAAGCCTAAGTCTTTCAGTGACTTTAGGCCTATATCCCTCTGCAATCTAGTGTACAAGATAATTACCAAGATTCTATCAAATAGGTTGAATAACAATATGCCATAGGTCTTGTCAATGGAATAGTTTGGGTTTCTTGCAAATCGACAATTTCTGGATGCTATAGGTGTTACTGAGAAATATATGCATACACTCAAAACAAAAAACATGGATGCATTGATATTAAAAATGGATTTGAACAAGGCCTATGATAGAGTGAATTAGATCTTCTTGAGATTGATCCTATTGCAAATCGGTCTTCCTTTAAATGTAACATAGTAGATAATGACATGTGTCTCTTCTGCTTTTTATGTTGTTCTTTTGAATGGTACTCCTACAAGTTTTTTCAAGGGCTCTATAGGACTCAGGCAGGGATTCCCCCTATCACCTATACTCTTCTTACTTGTCATTGAGGGGCTCAATAGACTCATAGGGGATGCACAAAATGATGGAAAAATCTCAAGTATAAAACTTGCAGCACACCAAACTATTACTCATTTACTTTTTGGTGTTGATATTGTACTCTTTAGTAATGGTTATGTGGAAGACTGGTCTTGGTTCTCTGAGGTCATTGCAACTTTTTGTGCAACTTCTGGTATGGAAGTTAGCACTAACAAGTCTAGTTTCCTTAGAAATATAGTGGATGATTCAATATTTGCTCAGATATACATCGTGTTCCCTTTCATATCAGATCGAATTGAGAAATGCTTCAAGTATGTTGGTTACCATTTGAAACCCAGTAACTATGTGAAAGATGAATGGATTGGGTTAATAAAAAAGGTTGACCAAAGAATTCAAAATTGGTGTTACATAACTCTTTCTTTGGGAGGTAGGTTAACTTTGGTCAAGTTGGTTTTAGAGGGAATTCTTGTATACTGGAAGTCATTAGCAAAGATTCAAGTTTCCATCAAACACATCTTTAGAGAATTTAACCATGAGGCAGATGTCCTATCCAAAAGAACTTTGGAAAGTCCCGAAGGCACACTTTTTATTGAAGAATACAATGGAGACACTCTAGTATTGAGCTCCACTATGCTCATCCTCCAATAGAAGACAATTTGTTGTTTTTTATGACTGTAGGGTCTATTGTGAGATATGTATATCACATCATAGTTTTGTTCATAAGAACTGGTATTAGGCCTTGATGATTTGCCAACTTGATAGAGTCCTCATGATATGCCGTTAAATTTGGTGATCCCATTAGTTTTGAGGATGGTTTTACTGTTTATTTATAGCATATATTCTATTTGAATTTTTTACGTTTTTGTTGTGGATGCAATGATTGAAAATGATGTAAACACACAATGTTTCATAGAATCGATGAATAAAAAGAAGCATTTTTTTTTTATTGTTAAAAATATTATTACCAGGTTAGAGCTTATTAAGTCATTAGGTTCATAGATTGGTTGAAAGGTGAAACCAACAAAAATAATTGACAACTTTCATACTTGGTTTTTGTGTGTGTGTGTATATATATATATATACATATCACTACAACAAATTAGCCCTTTAGGGCGGTTTTGTCTTGCGGGGGTCTTGGTAAAGCCCCCCCCAAACGTTTTTCAAGACATTTGGAGGCGGTCTTCTAAAAATGCCCCTAAAAGTCATGGAAATTGGACTTTTGGGGGCGGTTTGTAAAAACCCCCCCTAAAAGTCATGAGAATTGAACTTTTGGAGGCGGTTTTTTTGGAACCCCCCTTAAAAGTCCTGAAATTTGACTTTTGGGGGTGATTTTGGGAAAACCCCCCCTAAAAGCCCAATTCTCATAACTTTTGGGAGCAGTTTGTCAAAACCCCCCCTAAAAGTCATGAGAATTGAACATTTGGAGGCGGTTTTTTTGCAACCCCCTTTAAAAGTCACGAGAATTGAACTTTTGGAGGTAGTTGTTTCAAAACCCCCCCTAAAATCCCAATTCTCATAACTTTTGGGGGCGGTTTGTCAAAACCCCCCCTAAAAGTCATGAGAATTGAACTTTGGGAGGCAGTTTTTTTGGAACCCCCCTTAAAACTCATGATTGAATTGAACTCTTGAGTAATGATTAAGGCCTTGCGACATCACATAATCTTTAAATAATGAATCTAATTTCAACTACAAGTGGGATATGTTGGTAAATTTTAGATCTGTAACACCAAAAATGAAAATTTTCCTGCCAATTTCAACATGCTAGTAATTTTCATTCTACCATTACCCTTTCTTCTCATTGTTTTCCCCTTTTTGTGAAGGGTGACTCAAGTGGATTCCAATGGACAACAATGGCAACAAGAGAGCATAACATAACACACACATGCCCATATCCAAGGACTAGAATATATTTTAAACTAATGAGTTGAGTGAATTCAAGATGCAATTACAATAATTATTAGACAAAGCGTTCATATGACCAAGTGCATCACCTTGGATAGAACACATATTGGTAGTCAATAACAAGGATGGAACCTTTTGGATGTGCATTGGTTATTCAATGTTAAATAAGGTGACAATTAATTAATAACAATTACCTCCTACCCAAATTGATGATCCTCTTTATTAACTTAAATGGGAAAAGGTTTTTTCAAAGTTGGACTCAAGTTTTGGGTATCATCATATGAGAGCAAAGACTCATGGTTTGCATTATTTAAGATGTGCCACCACCTGTCACCTTGTTGTAGACACATGCCGCCTTGATGTAGACACATGTTAGTGCATACTTGTACCAACTCAATTAACTGTGTGAAGAATGAGCTCTCCAACATCGTCATCGGTGCTTATGATCGATGACTATCAAGGAAGAACTTTAGGTTAAACATGCACGATAATGGCATGGTTCCGAACTTTACATGTATTGTTCCTGAGGAGTTGTTGTTAACACGAAGCTTTGGACCTAGTCTAATAAAATATGAGGAGATAGAATTTTAAAGTTGACCAAAATTTAAATACATTGGTCAGGGTCGATGCTATATTCAACTTCATCAGTTTCGTTTCATCAGTTGCCATGTGTGCCTTAAAACAATGAGTTTAGGTGTCTTTCACCAAAATCCCGATTCCACTTTGATCCTTATTTGGTGTGCCATCGAAGAATCCCATGGGTGAATTACCAAATAAAATTGGTCAATTTATAAAAAAATTTACTTTGTCTGCACCTGGATCTATGACGAATTCTGCTGATGCTTTAATAATCCTTCTCCCAACCTCCTCTAGGTTCTGTTTGTAGCCTTAAAAAAGAATGGCATTCATTAAAATCCATAAGCCCCATGTGATAATAAAGGGAATTGATTTTACCTTGGGACTTGTTAAAAACCAGAGCTTTAAATTTTCTTAAAGGGGCTGCAAATGCCAATTATTTTTTACTTGAAGAATGTTACAAATCAAAGTCCAAAGCTCTTGAGTAATTCTGCAATCTATTGCAAGATGTTGTATGGTCTCCTCACTGCTCAAATAGAATGGATAGGCTGAAGGTCCAATTCCACCCATTTCTCTGTAAATCTCCCCTGTTAAGACTTTATTTTGTAAGCATAACCACATAAATAGAATTGATTTTGGAGGAGCTTTGATTTTCCATATCAATGTATACCACCACTTCAAATCATCATTCTCATAAAGATATATAAATGCATTATAGGCCTTTTTTACTATCTACACAATCCCTTCTATTTTGTTCCAAGTCTAAGCCAACCTATCTGGTTCTATAGACAGAGTGATCCCATTTTGGTAAATTCCATGTATGTATGTGTTCCACTCACTGGCTAGAGTTCCTATGAGTCCGAGATCTTATGCAGAGAGCCAAATACTAGAACTTGTCAAGTTGGAGATATTTGTCTTATGTATATGCAAGATAATAAAGGCTCTGACTATGTAGGTGTGGTAGCAATTCTTCTGATAGTATAAAGCCAAATCCTCCACCCAGGAAAGGATCCAAGCCTAAAATAACTCTCATAGCTGTACCAACCTTCCAAGCAATCCACCGCTTAACCACAAGTAGTGTAGTCAATATATTTTTCTAGATAATGGAGGCTATTAGGAAAGCAAAGTGTTTCTTCCTCATCCATGATACAACATCAACGCCTTTCAAATATTTCCTTCTCATAGTGACACTCCAAATACCATCATGAAAAAGTTCCCTCCACAGTGATTTGGCAGCTATGGCCTTGTTAAAGAGATTGAGATCTCTTATTCCCCAACCTCCCTTATTTTTTGGCTTTGCTATCAGACTCCATCTTTCCAAATTGTAACCCCCTTGAAAGTCCAATTGGTTGTCGCAACACAGTTCCATGCATGTCGGATAAACTTTTAGAAAAAAATATTTAGCTCTAACATGATCCAACATAGTCTCTTGAAGAAACACAACATAAAATTTAACTATAGGCAAAAGCTCCTTGAGGGCTAGCATCTTGGACTCTTCACCCACAATCCCCCTAATGTTAAGAGAGATTAAGACTAGCATTAAGGAACCCTCATATCAGGGTTCAATGCTCTAAGTTTCCCAGAAGGAGAAGGAACAGAAATAGGGTAATTTGAAGAAACCATTATGGGGTATGTTGCCAACCCTCCCTCAACAACTCCCGTGTCCTTTTTCCTGTTAGTGGATTTGTTTTTAGGCTTCTTCCCGATGGTGACATTTGCAATATCCACAAGGCCAGCTTTGTCTACAAAGGAGTTATAGGTCTGAAGATGTGCTTTATTAATAAGAACTTCTTTGTATGAGGGTTCTGAGGGTTTGGTAAACAAATTTGTATCCAATGGAGGGGGAGAAGCCAAGGTGCATTCACTATGTAAATGAGGGGTAGTGTGAGGTCCCTGAGGAGAGGTCTCAGTCAAAATAGGGCTTTTGGGATCTGTAACAACCAACAGTTCTGTCGATGAGGGGGAAATCAAAGGAGGGTTTTATGAGATGACATGGTTCAAATGAGAAGTAAAGGGATGGGAATTATTAAATTTTTCCAAGAAAATTTCCCAAAAAAGTCATGTGAATTGAAATTTTCGAGGAATTTTTTTGAAACCCCCCTAAAATTCATTTATGTACGTGGGTTAGGTGTGTCACATGGGTTCAACAATGCATATCATCAAAACATTGGAGCTAAGTGCACACAAGCTATTGTAGTGTTAGGAAGGGTGTGCATCATCATTCAACACCATATCCCATTAGAGCTCTACAATTGTGGCGGTCATGGTAGGTTTTTCACATCAAAGATGGTTCTCACACTCCAACTTTCCATGATCCATGGTCAAAATACAAACTCGTGTGCCATAACGTTATCCTTTATGGATAATGGGCCATGTGTAGGGCCCTAATCACCACATGATTCCTACACAAGGAATATTTAGCTTGCAGGTGGGTATGGTGGCCATTTCAATATTTACAACATCATGGATGGTTCTGGAAGCCTAATCCATGGTGTTCATGGTGTTAGATCAAAATCTAGTTTATAATGTCTGGCAGTTACCTCAAGGTCTTGTGACCTATGGACGTTTCTCTGTACCACCACATAGGCCATAGGCAAGGAATATTTAGCTTTTGAGTAACACATTGTCATTTTTTTTAGTATTTTCATGTCATGGATGGTTCTAGGAGCCTATGTTATGGTCTAGGGCCAAAATGTAGGTTCTTGGGCAATAAAAATTTATTTTGAGACTCATGATCCATGCATAGGGACTTGAGTCATCATACATACCCTATATAGGGAATATTTTTTTTATAGTCTAAGTTCTTGTGTTTATTTTTGCACTAATTTTGGTTTGATAAAATCCCTTACAGTGATCATTCAAACCTTGATGTCAAAGTCTTTGATCTAAAACCTTGGTTATAAATAACCCAAGGTCAAATTTTATTGTGTTAGTGTGTTGATTTGGTGCAGTAGGCATGTTAGTGATTGGGTTAGGGGGTAGTGGGTTAGGGTTAGAGGGACACTAGATTAAGGGGATATTTTCTACAATTTCATAATGTGGTAGGCTTTGGGGATTTTTTGGATTAGAAGAGAGTCACCTAAGGGATCAGTGGGTTAGTGGGCAAGTGGGCAAGGGGTTCTAGTTTTGTTGGTACTAGTGGTTAAGTGGTTTATAAGTTATCATGTTATTCGGTTTGGGGCTAGATGTTAAGGTTAGGTACGAGGTGAGGGGGTTAGAGGTTGAATCTTCCTATGTGCATGAATTCATTGCATGGATCAAGTGTGCCAAGTGCATGAGTTATTTACATGGGTTGGTTGTGTTAGGTTAGTGTCTAATTAGTGGAATTATTTATGGTGGCCATTTCAATATTTGTAACACAAAGGATGGTTCTCGTGGCCTGGACTATGGCATGTGAACTAAATTTAGGGTCTAATACCATATTAATTTTCCATGGGGTTGATGTTCCATGCATGTTAACCTAGATTACCACATAAGAATATCTAGCCTACATGTGAGATCATCATGATCATCATTGTCACCATCGTCGATGTCACTGT
The DNA here is from genome assembly GCA_027924585.1 of Larix kaempferi. NCBI lineage: Eukaryota > Viridiplantae > Streptophyta > Pinopsida > Pinales > Pinaceae > Larix > Larix kaempferi. Next base: position 6,410,574 of record BSBM01000418.1, on the reverse strand, counting down.
TGTTGTTGGTTTGTCCATGGTTATGTAAACCAATAAACCAACCATAGTTTAATATTTATAGGTTATGTAAACCAATAGTGGTTCTCATAACCTAAATAATGGTCCATGGTTAATAAATTTACTATATGATTCATGGTCCATGTGTAGGGTCCTACACATAATTACTTTATCTTACAAGCGAGATATTGTGGCCATTTCAATATTTGTAACATTGACGATGGTTCTCGTCGCCTATACCATGGCCTATAAACTAATTTTAGGGCCTAATACCATATTAATTTTCTATGGGGTGGATGGTCCATGCATGTTAACCTAGACTACTACATATGGAATATCTAGCCTATATGTAACAATTCCCTATGTTGCTCTTGAGTGATGATTAATGCCTTGCGACATCACATAATCTCTAAAGAGTGAATCTAATTTCAACTACAAGTGGGATATGTTGGTAATTTTTAGATCTGTAACACCAAAAACGGAAATTTTCCTGCCAATTTCAACATGCTAGTAATTTTCATTCCATCACCCTTTCTTCTCATTGTTTTCCCCTTTTTGTGAGGAGGGTGTTCCTGCCTCAAATGCATCTCCAAATTTGAGAAGAAGTCGACTTCCTCTCTCGATGTAATTGGCAACATTAATGCCCATATACTTCCCATCTTAGTCACTACAATAAAAAAGGCCTTTGGTGATAGTAATTGTCTTTAGAGACATTCCTTGAAGGAGCGTCACCAAATCCATTTTCAATGACACTTTTTGTGAGGGTTGTTAAAGGCACGTTGCCAATTCTATCTTTGGTAACACCTCTAGTGATGGTCCTTTGGTGCCCCTCACTAATACCCATTAGTGAGGCTCATGCTTGCAACTAGACTTAAAGGGTCAGCATCAATGTAACATATGATGACGAACCTTAAAAAATTGTCATTGTAATTGTTTTTGTAGATATTCCTTTAAGTTTTGTCACCAAATCCTTTTTCAATGACACTTTTGCTGAGGGTTGTTAAAGGGCCATTGTCAAATCTCTCTTTGGTGACACTTATAGTGATGATCCTTTAATGACCCTCACTAATACTCTTTCTAGTAACTTTTGGAAATTGTAAAAAAATGTTTGTTACCATTGATTGTTCTAATGAGTTTTGGATGATGTTATGTGACCATTGCTATAGCTTTTTATAAAAGATAATGGTTTAAGACCACTGCTAGACCTTAAAATGGTTCCTTTATACTACTTTTACACAAAAATACTCCTTGTATTATATTGGGTTATATGTGCTGGCTCAAGGCCCTACACATTGTTCATGAGACTTGAATTTGAAATCAATAGTTATAACCTAATTCCCTAGTTTTTTTCCATGGACCATGGTTAGGGCATTATCATGCATTTCTATCATGCACCAAACCTTAAAAGGGTTCCATATATGTTTAATAGGAAAAATATTCCTTCAGAGTGGCTATGTAGTGTTATAGGACCTTACACATGGTGCATGAACCCTAAGAGAAAAAATAGGGTATAATCCCTAGTGTTTGAACCCAAACCATGGTAATTTAGATCCCAAATCCCATCCCTAAATATACAGTAATCCTTATACTTGTGCTTCTCTATATTTCTCAATTTTCTCTTTATACATTTCTAGAATAGTGGCATCATGTCATTAAATTCCTTTGGTCAAGTCCTTGTTTACTTGGGCTTGATTGTGCCTCAACCAAGAGTTGAGTGCAAACTCTTCTCCTTCAATACATCATCAAATGAAAACAAGTTGTAATCCCTAATTAGCACATTATCCTTGCATTGTTTAGTGCCCAACCCTTCTAGATTGAGACTGTGCATGTTTAGCCTTGTTTCATTTTTACATTACATTCATATTTTTGTTGACTCGACGAAGGGACTAGACCCATACCCATACTTGGCCTACTATTCATCAAATTCTGTTGGTTCTACTAGCTTTTCAATCCATGAAGATATTGGCTTCTAGGGTCTCATATTTTTTGGAGTCTGTGGGTATTGCGCTTGACTGAATTCCTTTGTTCAGATACTCCTTGGATGCACCTGTCCATCTCTTAATTACTAGGTAGGATTTGAATAGGTTCATTCAAGATGACATTTACAACTAGTTTATATAAATCACTTAGATACAACTCATGTAATGTAGCTTACAAATCACTCTAAATTGTTCCAGTGGACATAATTGGAAGGGTTACTCATTATTCTCATGTTTATGTCCTCATCAATGCTAATTTTCGATACAATATTGGCTCATGAGATCTTGCACACACAAAATAGATCAGCAAAAGAAACAGTTTGAATGTAGATTGACATAAACCTTGGTTCATGTGCACTACAACTTGAGGTTGTTGTCCCATTATTGTGATGCAACCAAGAATGATAGAACATATTTGACTTGCGACAAAAATCTAGAGGAAGCTAATTTGGAGGATGGATCCATAGAATTAGAGCACTTGGAGGCTGAACTATTGGGTGATCATGATGGTGATCAAATTCATACAATGTATATGCCACCCCCAACCACCAGCAGGTTTCCAGATGTAGGATTTTTTCCTTTATCTTCACAACGTCCAACAATCCATGGGGGGCATGCATCTTCTTCTCATGTTCCATGAACAATTCTATTTGCTCCTATTCCTATACCCAGACCACAAGAAAGGAAATTAGATGTTTGTCATGGCAACTAGAGGAAAAATTAATACATCATATCATAGTACTTTGTATTTAATGTTTATTATGACCTATTTTGTAAACATTAGATATGTTTAAGTTTGAACTTTGAATTTTGAACATACCTTTGAAGTTTAAACTTTAAATTGTTGATTGCACCTTACAACTCTATGGTAATGAATATGATATTATAATGCTTTGTTTCATTTCATGGTTGATGTTATCTATTAAAATTTGTTAATGGCAAATATTATATGTTGAAATTTAAAGGTCAATGTTGTTGATGATTGATTATTTAATAACAATATTGAAAATTATAACTCCTAAATGATTGACATTATTGACATTATATATGTATTAAAATGATTATATCTATGTTTTAATGTTTTCTATAATTAATTTGACATTCTGCATGTTTTTTTTAATATACATGCATAAAATATATTAAAATATATATAATAATTAAGAAGTGCTATCCAAGCTTTTGAAAATATGGATTTCCGCTCCCACCCGTGCTCCCAATAGCACCAAGATCCCAAGCTTTCGAAAATATGGCTTTCCACTCCCGCCCGTGCTCCCAATAGCACCGAGATCCCATCTGTTGTAAGGACCTTCTCGAGAAGTTGCAAAGATAGAAGTTGAAGGCATGAAGTCAATAAACTCTGCAGATTTCTTTGGACATAAACTAATAAAAGATACTTCCCCCTTGTATGTGCCCTATTGGTCCTAATTCAACCTTCACCCAGGCCTTTTCAACGATTAGAATCCATCGATGATGCGGTTTCCTTTTCAATGATCAGAGTCCATCGGTGATGTGGTTTTTAACAATTTGGAGGGATTCAAGTGGAAATTGCATTTTTTTCTTGAGCAATTCTTATCAGCATGGAGAGTTGCCAATTCAAGGGATAGACAAGAGATGGTAATTCAATGAAACAGAGCATCTTCTTGGGGTGTTCAATGGAGGCGATTAGGAGATGGGAAGGTTTTCCAAAGGTGAAGGACTTCTATCTAGTGGTCCACATTGCATTTGTGTGTATTTCCATCCAATTTTTTTGGGACGTTGGTTTGCAAAAGGTCAATTTATTTGCATAGTATCCCTCTAGTGCACGCAGGTGATTTGTAGCTGGCGCTCACAAGTTTTTCCCAGCCCTCGAGCAGAGATCCTCAGTCGAGAAGGAAGATGAGACCCCAGCAAGTAGAGTAAGGGTGAGCAGAGTAGAGCAGATCAGGAGCAAGAGGACCAGGGCAAGATTTCCGAGCAATCTATGCCTTGAGTACGATTTCTGACTTGTTGTCAAGCTTCTCATGGCTTCGGCTAAATTCTGAGGTAGTCCTTTGTTCCCATGTTATGAATCTCCAATTTGTCATCCTCTACATTCATTTCGTCCTCCTGGTTATCCCCTCTTCTAAGATGAAGGCATTTTAGGAATCATCCACGTTGACAATTTTCAGTTAAACTCAAGCTTGAAGGCTTTGTTCCACAAATTTTATGAAAAGTCAAAAATATTTTTTAGCGATATGAATGTACAAATATTTTCTCCACTAAAAAAAGATTTTTAATTGTTGTAAGTTTTCTCAAAAGAGATTCCAAAGCTATTGTCTACACCTTCCAAAAGTTGACAGCGAACTAGTTTTCAACTTATTTTCTGTGCAAATAAGGGTAAGAGACCAACTTTTACCATGTGTGCAAGAAGATTGTAGAAGAACCGACAAAAACTCTATACCGGTTGTTGGTAGTTTTCTTGATTCTTTACTCTGGAAACCTTTATCTGATCATAGTTCATACAACTGCTCCTGTCAATTTGTGTGCTGACAGCAAAATAGCAAATTCTCACTTTTGACTTCTACTGACCCTTGTAGCCAAAAGGCCCAATTTTTTGTGTTGCAATGGGTAAATAATCTAGAAACAATTCAGTAAACAAAAGTTTTCTGAAAAGCCTTATAGAATCTAACTCAATAAGGACAATATTTCTAGATCCATATTTCAAGCCAGTTTCCCCCCTATAACTATTTTCTGCCTTTGCTAGGGAATAGTGATTTCCTCATTCCTAAGCCGATTTCTTGAGTTTCCTTGGGAATTCTTCCAAACCGTTTCTGGGTTTTATTCTATTCCATCCTCAGCATCTACTGACAAAGTTTTGGCTTGTTCATTTTTGGTGGCAAATTTCAAGATCCTACTTTGTAAAATCTTAAATTTAGTGTCATCCCAAAATCTATGCCGAATTTGGAAAACTGTGCCTTGGACTTTCTGTTAACGAATTCTATAACAGGTCTTCACCTTGAATTCAAATTCATTCTGGGTTTGTATGCAAATGTTATGCCAAAATAATTTTTTTTCCAGACTTTATGTTTTGAAATCTTTTCTATTTTCTCCCCCCTTTTATTTCTTCTATTCTTTTCTCTTATCTTCTACCTCTCTTCTTTTCTTTCTTCTATTTCCCTTGCAGGCTACATACTCCATTTTTCATAAGAGCTATGCTATAAACAAGTTGACTGGTGACTCTGTTTTCTAGATATGTATTTTATGAACAAAGTTATTCTTTCACAAAATTTGTTCCCTTCATAAAATGGAGTGATCCCTTCATTACATGGAGTCACTCTTAGACAAAATTTCCAAGTCTACCCTTCACAAAAAAAAATGATTCGCTTCACTAAATAAATTGATACATAGACAATTTTTTTGTGACCTTTAAAGTCCTTCACAAAACCGAGTGATACTTGGACAAATTGTCTTTTGACCTCTGATTCCTTCACAATGATCCAAAATGGAGTCACACGTAGACAAATTTTCTTCTATCCTTTGAGTCCTTAAAAAAATGGAGTCACACATGGATTAATTTCCAACCTCTGAGCCTTTCACAAAATAGAGTGATGCTTAGACAAATTTTATTCCAACCTCTGAGTCCTTCACAAAAGGGTGTGATTATGTTCCATCACTTCAAAGTATGGAGCCATACTTATCTGAGTCTTCCACAAAATGGAGTGATTTCCTTCACAAGTCAAAGTCACAAACAAATTTTCTTTGGTCGTCTAATTCTTTCACAAAACAAAGTGATTCCCTTCACAAAATGGAGTGATACTTGTACAAATTTTCTTTCGATCTGATTCCTTCACAGAACAGAGTGACTCCCTTCACAAAACAGAATCATACTTGTAAAATTTTCTTTTGATCTCTGATTCCTTCACAAAACAGAGACATACACTCCATTAATAAGAAATTTTGAAATTCAAAATTTCTCATTAAGCAGTCATATTGAAATAAACAGTCCCTGTTTATTACAAAATTGACAGAGTTACTGCAAATATAAAATGAAACATTGGATAATGAATGATGTTTACAATAAATGCCGTGTCGTGACAGTGTATAAAATTATAAATACACATTGACTGGTCACAAGGTGAAGGGGTGTGTGACTCTTGGTGTTTCATTAAGCATCATTATTATTATTATGTTTGTCACACATACACTCCTATTTTAAACAGACTCATTATGTCCTATGAACCTGATCATTCATTTTTTCACATAAATGGACTTAGAATGTTTTATCTATTGCCCATCATAAGTTGTTCTATTCTGTTTAAAACACAAACCCATGTCAGACTTCAGAAATTTCCAGAAATTTGTTTCCTACAGTATACACTCTACTGGGTTTAATATGTTGACCTCTGTTCAGTGTTCACTCTACAATTTTTTTCAAATCCACTCTCATAGTTATGGAATTTCCCTTTTCTCTGAGAAAATTAATACTGTTCAGTTCAAAACTTAATTTTGAGCACACCTCTCTGATAAATCTCAGCCCAAACTATATTTTGTAAAATTTTCGGAATGCGGAAGTAAAATGCATATATGTTATTGGTTCATATATACAATTTATCTAATTTATGTACAAAATATGAACAATATTATTTCAAATAAATATGAACAGCATGATGAACATGCATACACAAAAGAATGTAGATTCCCATGATTCCTTTATTCTTCTCCATTCATAATTTATACACAGAATTCATATGTAGAAATCATTTTGTATGTACAACTCATGATATCAATAAGACAATACACAATAGTAGAATACTTATCTGTATGAAAATATGCTCATGTGAACTGTTTATAGACTACATTGGAGTGATTTTCCTCCCAGCCATATGCATCCATTGCAGACACCACCCCTGAGCTGGACTATAGGAGGAAACAAGGGCGAATGATTGTTGACTGAAACTCTCTCTCAACACAACCCAAACATGGTACAACTTGATCTGAGCTAGAAATTAGCATATGACATGAATCCCAATTCCTGTCAGACTAGTGTAGATTCCACTAGACTGATTTGCCAACATTCATTTAGTCTACGAGCATCTTCTTTCAGCTAGCACTCACACTAGCTTGTCTATTCCACTGCCAAATCATAAATCACTTAGGGAACCCAACCAGGATGCAATTATGGCAAGAAGATCCTATCCCACCAAGCTATAAATTTGGAGAGACCTTGTAAGGCAGTACAATGCAATTCTCAAAATCCCACAATAAGAGCATCTCGATGGTGGATTCAAGAAACCATCAGCTCAAGACAATTAAGACTCAACACAAGGTCTGTAAGAAGGGCATAAATACCTCCCAGTCTCATATGCTTGCTATAGCCTTACTCTCAAGCTCTCCAACTGTATAGAAACTGCAATAGATTACCAGCATTAATCTGGTTCACTACAATGATAGAAATATGAGTGAGGTAGTTGGGAGGATGAGGAGACAAGCAATGAGAAAATTGAGAAGTACACCCCCCGAAGTCAAATCTATGGAATATATACAAGAGTATGCATGAAAATATGTTTGTCAGGAAATTCTCTCCAAAATTGTTCGATTTGGAACATATTCATGAGGATTGGGGAGTTCTGAACATGACTGTTGGCAAGGAATATTTCCCCCACAGCCCCTTTTTGCTTCCCTAATCATCGCATCATTGACCCCTCATGCTTCCTAGTAGCCATCACATGATTCATATTAACTTTATGAACATATGTAATGGTGACTTCATTTACAAAACAAGAGGTACCAAAGTGGGGTATAATGTATTACATTAATAGTCAATAGTCAATCCTATTTTGTACCCTAAGAAAGATTGTACAATGAAAGTTAATGTACCAAAATGGTTTGTTACAGTAGTACTCAATCCTATTTTGTACCTTATGAAAGATATTACAATGAAAATAAAGGTTTTTGATGGTAAGTTGGTTTTGGTAAACTCCAATGTATTGTTTGTGTGTTTGCAGGGAAGAGTCATCAATATAGCTTCTGTGGTGGGTTTGACCAACAATATAGGGAAAGCTAATTATATTGTAGCCAAAGCAGGAGTTATTGGACTGATGAAGGCTATTGCAAGGGAATATGCCAGTAGAAATATCATAGTGAGCTTCTCAACTTTTGTGAATTTCCATGTGCATTAGAATTTTAAATAAGGGGTTTAGGTCCGAGTTATGAGGTCTTATCTCAATTACCAAACCTTTTGTGGGAAACAAAAAGGGATGCTTTTAACCTGTATCTTCTCTGATACAGGCCAATGCCATAGCACCTGTACTTATTGCTTCAGACATAACTGCAAAACTTGGTGATGAAATTGAGAAGAAAATTCTCCAGACCATACCTCTGGGTAAGTATTTCAGGCATATTTTTTTACATTGCTACCATGAATAAAGCAACTAAGAATTCTTGACCTGTTAATCAGAAATAGAATGTTAAGATGGTTGTAGGATGAAGGCATGCTTCAAAAATGTGAGAGGGCATACTTCCGTTTTATACACACAAACCCCTCAGAACATAGAATTTACTGCCTAGGACTGCGTTTTGTCCCTTCTTACTGGTGTTAAGACTGCTTAGAAGTTCCCACAACCAATGGAAACTTTTTACTGCTATTATGTGACTGCTTTCAAGGGTAAGACTTCCCAAATCACTCTTCATGCGCAGGACTGAAGGTATACTGCTATTTCATGATTTGATGATGGAATGTACCCAGACTTTTGTCCAATGCCTACTCTACCCAGAATTGAGGTAAAAGATTGTCATGATTATTAGGCCACTGTAGGGCTGTTCCTTTCCCATAAATCCTTCTTGGAAGCTGATAGGTGCCCAGAACTACCTTTCTCATGAGTGGACACTCATACAGAATGAGTGGTAACACATAGTGAGAACTAGCTTACAAGTAGACACAACCAGGTGTGCCTTCTGCAAATCTTTTTCAATGCTTGAGACCCATCAAAATTTACAATCAAAACTTCATTCATTTCATCTTCAGCCCCTCAGATTGAATTGGTTCTTGTTTACATAAGGCCTATCTGTGAAACCTCTGATTGTGAATTCTGGTCTGTTGCTAACAACCATCCCCGTGGAGTCACCATTTCTTGAATTGATTTCCAACTCAACGCTAATAATTTGTGAAGTGGAGCAAATTTTTCCCATTAACTTTGCTTCATGTTAAATTAATGTAACTTCAAAGAATATTGTACTTATATTTTATTATTGTAACTCCGTCGGGAATGTTTTACCTCTGTTCGGGGATGTCATTATTATATTTAGTCATGTAAAAGTCATGAGGTAAAACCTCCATTGTAAGTCGAGTCGTTAGTACCCAAAAGAATGTAATATAATATTATTTGAGTCCTTCTAGGAGAGGTCGGCCCAGACAGTTAAAGTGAGTCCGAACTAGCTGGATTAAAAGTCAAGTGAAAAGTAAAGTATAAATAGAGAGTGAGTTCCTCTCATTTGTACCACTCACTCACTCACTCACTTGTGCACCTCAATGGGAAAGAATAACTTAGAAAGAAAGTCATTTCAAGTTCTTTTTTTGTTAACATTAAGCTGGAAGATGTCAGTTGGTAGGATAGATCTTCAATACGATGATTTAGGAAATGTTAAATCTAATGGTGACTGATTAGATGGATAGAGAGTGAAACAAAAGTGCTCAAGCACCAAAAAATATAGTGTTTCTGTCATGTCTACAAGGAATTCATGTGTGTTTAGGGGCATTTTAATCTTTACATGTGATCATTGAAATATTTTCTACTATACCCTTAATTCCTTTAATATTATAGTGTATTGTTGTGCTTTTGTGAGGAAACGTGTCTGTGTTTGAGAAATTTAAGTGATTTATGTATAGAACTATCTCTATAAACACGTTGCAATGGGTTGTATGAAATATGTTTTATGCTTTCGGTGTCCAAATGATTTCCATTTGTAAGGAAAACTTATAAAGTTATAACCATGCATAGAGCTTACCTTTGCAACTGCACATATTCATGTTTGTATCTTCATTATTATTTGGAGCTAAAACAAATAGAGTCTTTTCTTTCAAATCTTTAGAAAAAGTCCCATCATTACATCTCTATAAAAAGTTGTATAGCATGCCCCAATTTTAGAATAGTTGGTTACTAATGCTATTATTATTTCAAATGTACAATACAATCAAAAGTAACACAATTGACATATAAATTAAATTTGGTCTGAATGGCTAGGAAATGACCCATTACAGTTTTTTCTTATAATGAGATTCCTTTATTTGCACTGGTTTTGCAGAAATTTTCAATGTAGACTATTTCATTTAGCAGATGGAGGGATTTGTCTGGTTAGTGAAAGAACCACCACAAGGACTGGCCTCAATAAATCCAGTTAGAGTTGATTGTGGTAAACATAAAGGTCATTTCGATTATATAGAGTCTGTACTTCATTCTTTGGTGAAGCATAGATACATCATCATTACCCTTGTAGCAAGTCAAAAAATAGATAGGTAAGTAACATTTCTGAGTGCTCTCTAAGTTTCTCATATCTTTTGGTATGGCTTTCAATTCGCAGAATACCTTTCTTCACAAATTAGAGACTCTATAGTAAACCTAAACATACGTTGATGAGGGTAATTGCATTAGTTAATTCTAAAGAATAGTTAATTAACTTTCAATACATCAATAAAACTTGTGCTATTAAATGAAAGGGTATAAAGATATTAAAATAACTGTTGTATCCATTAATAACAACCAAGGGGTCAATGAATTAATTCTTATTATTATTTCTTATGGAAAATGCTTCATATGTTATTCAAAGAGAAAATAAGTACATTAGATTTCAAACTAAGTTGCAGGAAATGCCCAATCAACCCCTGAATTGGTACTGGAAAATTGTTGAAATGGGTGTGAAATAGCCTGGAAACATCCTGAGCTATACCGTACAACATTTCATGGTTTGGAAGTGATGTATGGTACATCTCAGGGCATATCCAGGCTGTTTCTGCAAGAAACTCCCATGTTTTGATGCAATTTTGAAGTTGTCCCATCCCAGCCAAGCACACATGGTGGACATGGGATTCATAGGAAGCTTAAAAACCACTAATCTATGGAAAGTGAAGACAAATTATTAATTAACTTCTAATTTGTTTCTAAACTACTTAATTTTTACTTTCATTTGAAATAAAAGTCTAAAATTCCTCGCAACCTCTCTTTTCCTATAAGAAGCCTCTTCCTTTCACACATTCCTCACGTTTTCTTAAACAGTAAGAGCTTCCTACAGCAGCATCAAGCATTTTGCTTTTGTTTTGGAGCATTGGGATCATAGAGGCTTTACTCACCTTAGTCACCTTTCTGCTTTGCATAGAGGCTTCTATCTATGCTAATAGCCATAGATTGTTATGTCTATAGGATTAAGTCTCACAGTATTTGTCAACACATAAATAAAAAATAGACTCTTCCAACTTTATCATCAACTCACTATAAGAATGCTTCCAATGGAAATTTAGTGGTACCATATTGTGAGGGGGATTTCCTATAAATTTAACATAGCATATCCTAGACAATGTATTGTTACAAAACCATTACAAATAAAAGCATACCAAGTCAGAAAGAAGAAGGGCAGTGTCCTGAGAGCATGTCTCATGGAAAGAGGCTTTATCTACGACTCTCCCTTTCTCAGTTGTCTTCACAAATTGATGTAGAAGATGCAGAAACCTAGTAACCAACATCTCATTAAATGACTCAGTTTTAGGCTGCAACAGTGTGTGTTGTTGATTGGTTTCTTACTAGTAATGTAAAAGGACTCTGAACTTGCCATTGGATATTTTGTCTAAGGTTGAAAACCACCGATGCTTACATAAATCCTTTTCATACCAACAATTTTTATAGTATGATTGGACTTCACATTGGCATTAACTATTCCAGTAGACAAAATATCCAAATTACTAGCTTCTGCCATTTTTATATTGGAACCTAAAGCTGAAACTATAGAAACTATGACTATGGGAATATTAGCTATTTGGATACCATTCCAACAATTTGTTTTCCATGGAACAAGCCTTATCTCTGACAACAAAGAGACTATATCACTTATTTGAGGTGCTCTCTACCATGTATTCAATTCGTAGAAATTTTCCTAGACCAAGAAGACAATAATTTTTACAATAAAATCTTATAGTAGAAGAAACATTGATCAGATGGGAAAAGTAGGTAAATGGATGATGGTCCTCTGAGAATGTGCTCTAAAAATTAACTACAAATTGAAGGGTGTGGTTATGCCAAAGTAGGTTATCGATGATCCCATTCCAATGATGAACATGAATATGTTAACATGATTTCCCTGATGAGAATGCTATGCTATTGGATTCACAGTCCATCACAAGATCATATCAGTATTATGATATTGTTAGATATTTGAATTTTGGAAGAATACCTTCATAACAATTTTTTTAAGCAAAATAAGTGTGATTGCATGCTTTCTTACTTAGGGATATACTGTTATAAGAGGAGCATTATTTAAAAATTCCTTTGCTAGTGTTTTTCAGGTTTCCTAGACAAACAAGAGGCTGAGAAAGTACTCAAATAGAGCCATACAAACATTTGCAATGATCATTCTAGTGGCCATGCTACTTCTCAAAAGGTCTTGTTCATAGGTTATTACTTCTCAAAATTCTCATGTTTAGAGATCAAAACGTGGCTAGTTGGTAGCGTTTCCACCTAATTTGTATGCAAATGGACATATAATTTCTACTTGACATGCTGAGACTCTCATAATCCTAACTATTGAGTGGTTTTAGAATCTAATAGAATACGCACCCAACAACACAGATGTTCACGTATGTAGCTTGCACCATGGGATTGTACCTCTATTTTTCATTGCATTTATCTATGCATTCAAGGTATCATATAATTATACAGTTAGTAACTTTTATACAGTTATATGGTATCTTGAATGCATAAATAATTATATGATAAGTTAGTTAATTATATAATTATACAGTTAGTTGCAACTTTTAAGCAAATCTGAGAAGTTAAAAACAAAACTCTATGCATATTTTCCCAAAGGGTGTTCAAAACTATGACCAGGTCATGCAAAAAATTACAATGCAAACTCACCTTGATCACACCCCTTAGTGGTCGTCAACCTCCGATACTTACTCTGAATACCGGACTACATTTGTAAGTATAGGGAACATGTTTCCATTGCGTTACCTCTTCACCTGCACTTCTGATGTGTCCTTTACATGTACCTCTATAAAAAAAACCTGTCCGAACTTTGTCCAACCATCTACCTTTGAATAAGAAAGACATGTGTTCATGTGCAAAGTTTGAAAAGTACTCAGTGAACCATCGATGCTGCATCAGTGGATGGACTAACCAATCCACCCTGTAATGTATTTATGAATTGTCGATGCTGAATGATGAACTTTGTAACAATGAGCTCACCTGAAATGATATCCATGAATATATACTAAATATTAACACAGATTTATAAGATATTCATTCTGTATTTTGACATCAACTAGATACTTTTGCTCATGCATTTATAAGTAGACTCTGTTTTGTTTGTTTTTGAATTATTTATTGATTTTTATATAGCCTTGGAGATTCTTTATGTAACTCATCTCTGTTGCATTTTTACATCTACTTTTCACCCCATTGATCTCTTTGGTCATCTGTGCACATTAATTTATTTCCTTTCCTATCCTTTCCTTTGGCTTATTGTAGATATTTGAATGTGGCAGGAGACAATACAGAGCAGGTGGTATATTCCATCCAACTCTCTATTCTGCTTCGAGTGAGAGGTTACTAGCCATACTTCCTAGTTTACATACTAACCTTGCCCTTTCATCCACTTTGCCTCTGTGTGTCAATTGCACCAGCCAAACATACAGACTTAGCCTTTATAAAGTTGGAGGATTTAACCGATGTATTATTATCAAAATTGCATTCTCATTTCGAAATGGCCTTCTCTTGCAAGTGGCTCCATTTTGCTTCTAGATTATAATTCAAACAAATGAAATGATGTGTAAACTATCTATTTTTGCATGCTTTTGTGCTGGTTACCTCTAGAATCCGGTATCAACTGGTGCTTGATACTCTCCTCTTTATATATGCATCATTACTGGTTACATCGATCGGTTTATGTTCATTGCATATGATGATCTATGTTTCCTTAATAGCAGTTAGTGGCTGCTTTGATTGTTTAAAACTTCAATCAGAAGTGTTGATAAGAATGTATGTATAGTACAACTTGAAAATTTGTACTGTTGACATATTTTAATGATTTTGCTGCATTATATGATTGGAACAATGGTTACAAGAGATGAATGAGCAATTGGATATTAGGTGTTCTAGGAAAAATGTTGTTTCAATGACTTTTCCTTTTGCTATGTTTTGTTCAAGAAAACCCTAACTGGAATGTGTGGCAAATGATCACTCTTCAAAGCCGTAATACAGTGCAGAACGTCTTACAGTGGGCATGCGAGTAAGTGTCTTTCATTTAAGGCACTTTTGTCTAGCAAAATCTGGATATTGAAACATCACATGGCATTAACCTGATTTTTAATAAACACCAATATATCTTTATATGATTGTTTTTCTAAAACATCAGTATTTGTATCTATGTAAGTTGCAATTAGCATCTATAATCATTGTAGATTTAAGAAGGTAGCAATGTTAAAATTTTGTAAAGGATGACTTTGAGTATTTTTTGTTTATGGTTCTGGCATTCCTGGAAAGAACAAATTTATTTTAAACTGTTGCTGAGAATAACATATATTATATCCCTGGTCTTTCACAGTAATGGACATAAATCACATTACATAGTCATAAAACATAGTAATTATACTACTAATAATCAAAGGTCACAACCCTTCAGCCTTGTGACCAATCAATGAGTATTTGTATCATCATAAAAGTGTTAGTTTTTGTAGCTCGGAGGTACTCTTGCACCTGGTGCCTAGGTGCAGGGGTCCGAGATGATGGGCTCGAGGATACATCAGATATTATTATTATGTAGTGTGAAGCTAGTTCAAGGGAATATATATAATTTGATCTGTGAACATGTTATGTTGTGGCTCCTTAGCAAAGGATTTTTCTTATGCTTCATTAGCAGCCTCAAAAGCCACACAATTTGTTTCCAAATTGAATAGAAAAGAAAAGGAAGAGAACACCATTACATGCAAGCACAACATAGGTTCTTGTTATCAAAGAATTGTTTCTTAGAACAAAGGGTTGCTTCAAGCTAGTCCTAGAAATTGGAAAGACTAGAAATATGTAGCATAGGGTGTTTGTTAAAAGTTAATATGTAGCATAGGGTGATCACACAATGAAACTAGGTCTTAGGGCTGACTGTGGTGTATATTGCTACCAAAAATGCTCAGAATCAAACATTCAAGAACCTTGAATGCTATTCATTGCTTTCCCTATGTTCTTAAATACTCAAAATGTTGTTGCAAGACTGTTTTTCATTCCCATATCTGACTCAGATTTACCAAACAATCAAGGATAGACCTGATAATTAGGATTTTTATGCTTCTTAGTTGCCCAGAATTCATGGCATGGTTGTTACAAGGATTTATGTTGCTGATATTATATTGTTCATTGATTGGAAATCACCCATAATAGAGAATTATGGCATCTTGATATTGAAACCAAACCTAGACCTGAAGAAGTGGTTTTGTTGCTGATCTAATCCATATAGGCACCTAGATTAATAAATGATCGAGGTTTCATCATTGTTTATTGTTGCTCTAGGGTGGAAAAGGCCCCAAGACTACCCCTATTTGGAATATGAGGCTGTTTGATGGTATTTTTATGTAATGAGGGGTCAGTAACATAGGTGAATTCATTTCAACATGCCCATATATGTTAATTAGGGCTTCTTAATCCTGAGAATCTCCCTTATTAGCACTCAGATTACTTTATATCGCATTTTGTAGGTCTAATCATGCTAGTTCATGATGTTTTAGTGCAGATTTACCTTCAAATACTACCCAAAATTGAATCTGACATGGGGGATTTGGGAGACCAAAATCCAAGGATGTTACTGTTGTCATGAAACTCAAACCAGGCCCTTAATAATCTTAGATCAAAATTAGGAGTGTCCTTTTCTTCTGCTATTCACATTGGGTTCCAAAAATACAAGGATTAGGTTCTCAAATTTCTCCAACAATTCCTGTGTTCTTGTAGAATCGATATATATATATATATATATATATATATATATTATATGGATTCTATAGGAACACAAGAATTGTTGGAGAAATTTGAGAACAATTGCTATATATATATAGGAATCGAACTCAGAGCAAATACTGATGAAGTATGTATTATGACCAGGATTTTGGAATGGATTATATTCAAGTAATGAGATATTTCTCATCATTCCATTGTTGGGTTACTGCTGAGATGAAATACCTCTGCTATGTGGACTAGGAGTTAGGATTCATTCCGTTGTTGGATTACTGCTGAGATGAAATACCTCTACTATGTGGACTAGGAGTTAGGATTTCCCAGAACTGTTCTTATAGATTTGTAGAACACTAAGGGTGTCTAAAATATTCCCAGGACTATGAGAATGTGGACAATCATGCCATTTTCACCTTCAAATTGCCTTCCAAACTCTGCCATCTTCTCAAACCTCATGGCTTTGGGAATCAAACATTAGCAATCCATTCAACTTGAACAAAGACATGAAGGATATCACCCACTGGAGAATATGATCAAAATCACATGTGGACAGACATATGAAATGGGGGGTAACAAGGGTTATGAGGGAGCCTAATGGAGCTCTACCTAGTCTAGGAATTGTTTTCAAAGAAGAAGCTTCTAAAGAATGTTTGGTTCTTTTTACTTTTTATATTCTGTTTTCACTTTGTCTATATTTGCTTTCTTGGCCAAGATCAAATAGAGATTTGAGAAATGAGTTTGATTCTTAAAGTATAGTTCTTTCACTATTTGTTGTAAGAGTCACCAATGGAAAATTATTATTAATGAAATTTGTTCCATTATTAATGTAACATCGAGATGTTTTTCTGAATCCAAATGTTTCATTATTGGTGTCTTCTTTAGGTGTTATTTCAGTGCCAATTACTTGTAGCATTTCAAGAAATTTAATATCGTCTAAGATTGAATTGGAGTTTGGTATAAATAACTTGATACTTGATTCTACAGGGAAGTAAAGGCCGGATTTTAAATCAAAATCATCCTTTCTTTGTCTCACAAGTGCCAAAGTTCTCCTTTGAGTGTCCCTCCCATAGTATAAACATGTGATTTTGGTTTCAATTAATGTTTAGTACAACGATGGGTTCACCTATCTTAGACTTTGTTTTTTATCCCTTTGGTTGCATATTTGGCCATAATATACTTGTTTGTTCCCTTCTTTGGGCCACTCTCTAGTTGTTTGGATCGATTATGGGCCTCATGAACTAATAGAGTCCCAATTAGTTATAGCACCCAAATATCCTCAGTCCGTTAATGCATGATTATTTATAAATTGGCTCAGTCAAATTTATGTTCTTGAGTGGTTTGAGGGCACATTCATAGTTGTATTTTTTATTGTCTATGTTACCCCTATGGCTGATCATTCTCTCATAGTTTTAGTATAATAGAGGGTTTTTTTCTACTCCCACACATGTAATCTGGTCCAAACTCTAACAATTTGATGGTTAACATTGGCAATTTGAGCATTACGTAGAGAACATGTATTCCATACTCAATGTAAAAACAACCTATGCCATTCAAGCATTTTCAATCCTCAAACACTATACCAAAATCATTAATGTTGGACTGAGGCTAAGGTGCGCAAGACTGATAAAAGGAAAAATTTGTTAGGGCTGTAGTCCAGACTAGTGGCCTCTCTCCACAGGTTTGTTGGATAGTTGAAAACTATCCCTCAAAAGATGACAGCCTCCAAGATTGTTTCCTAGGTTCTCCCTTATTTCTTCTTTCTGCTTTCCAAGTTCTATTGTTATTTTAGTGTTTAGAAGATCTGTCTTGAAATGCATCAAATGTGCCATCATTTTAGATTTGGGGATCATAATCAACATCTTGAATTTTGGTTTCTATTTTTTTATTGATACGAGTATTTCAGGAGCACAATAACGACCTAAACATTGCCCATCCATCTCTTGATGCACTTGAGCTGAGTGTTGAGTTGCATTTCTGGTTTTGTTTAAAAACATATTGTATGGTAGTTGATGTCCAATTTATGAATGTATTTTGTTTGGCATTTACTCTAGTTGCGTGTTTGTGAGTATTTGGTGGTTATTAAAAAATAATAAAATATTGATGTTTCCTTTCGAAACAAACCTTTTGCATAGACAATTACCTTTCTTATTTCTATAGAGGCTTCTATATATGCCAATAGTCGTAGATTGTTATGGCTATGATACGATTTAATGCTCAGCCAACTGATTTCTCTTTTCGAAATTGGATTTGTATTCTTGTTTAAAGCTTAGTGGTATTCATTTTCTGGATTTTGCATTAGACTTTATAATGATGGTTTTTGATACCGAAGGGCAACATACTTCACAAAATTATGAGGTTCACAAAAAACGTATTCATTCTACATAGTCCCAGGTCCATTTTAGGAACAACTTTATTCGGGGTATGTTTCCCCTGGTTGATTACTATCTGTATCCAGAGCTGCTGATATAGCTCTAAGCAATTCCAAGAAGAAAATTTAGTGATTCCCATAAAATGTCCTTCATAAAAATTAATTGTAAAATGCAATCAAGTAAGCTTGACAATATAATGTTGGGCACATTTTGAAAGCCTAATGTGTAGTCATCTGGTATTACTTGTATGATCAATCTTTAAAGTTAGTATTTGATCATGAATGCGATTTATCTACTGGTTTTAGATGAAAGGGTGCTTGACTGGTATATATTAATTTTTTTTTGTTTACCAATATATGTTTCATACTGACCTGGGCAGATAATTTTCACCCCAGCAGTTTTTGTCTCCTAGAAAAGTTGGGCCTTCCATTCCACGCTCCTTTTGCCATTCCCTGTGCTTGTTTTCACTCCAAGTAAACAATGCACATTTATCTTGACAAAATGGGTTAATACCTGCCAAAGGGAACACATAGCAAGATTGATATGTATGTTCCTTTGAATTGCAATTGTGCTAGAAATGAGACAATAAATCCACTAATTTGCATCCAAGTGCAACAATGAAATAATATTGTAAAGATCATACTTGTCATCCTTCGTTGTAGAATTTGTAATTTTTTGATGCCCTACTAACTATGCTTTGATGAGCCTACACTCTTCGTTAGGGATAAGGAGATCACAAAGTTAAATAGCAGGTGTGCCTACAGAGCTGCTGGAAAACATAATTAAAATAGCATAGCATTTACCATAGCATTGCATGAAACAAAATTGTTTTCAGACTCTTAATAATAAGCTCAATTTGTTAGTAGAAAACAAGGCCTTGTGAATTTTTTCCTTTTATCAAATTATCAAGAAATATTTAGTTTAAAATTTGAATTTAAAATGAGCATTTTGAGATTACATGTAAGTTGCAAAAACTTGATTGAATGACCTTGTCATTAGAGTTGAACATGGAAAATAACTGAAATGTTTCCCATTTATTTTTCAGTGATTATACAACAAATGGAGGAGTCTCTTTGGGTGGAATGCTAATTGGCGAGCACCTTTGGAGGGTCATTGAAAGAGCAAGTCACAACTTCTGTGAGAAAGGTATCAGCTCTCAAGTAAAAATTTAAAACTGTGTTTTTCTTCATTGTGTCAAAAGTCTCGTTATTCAAGGTATTAAAATGGAATTATTAGGCTAAGGAATATGTTGCAGGATACTCCCCATGAGGCTGTAGCTATATCTAATTCCCATAGGTACACTGTGTCATTTCTCACTAGTGGTCAACAGACTGAACTCCTTTGGTACCTCGCGTCTTTGCCAAGCTCCTATAAAAGTTGTTATGGTTGATCATTTGATGACAATGTGATAAGTTATAACTACTAGATGATTGATGTTATATGGTTTAATCCATGCCTTCTATAGCTAATTCAACATCCTACATGTTTTTTAGATATAAATCCATCAAAATATATTAAAACTTTTGAATATTTTTCAACTTAGATATAGATCCATCAAAACGTTTGAATCCCACAAGTAAGCTTTTGAAGATTTTTCAACTTAGGAAAACTTCAGGACCTTGTGATTAAAACCTTGAAGCTCAGATTTGCTAATGTCAGAGAGAATTGTAGCAGTCAATCAGATTCCATTAGGGTCATTTAGGTGCCATTATGGTCAATCAAATGCCATTAGGGTCAACTAGATTCACTGTATTTTATTGGATGGATGCTAAAAATGGCTCACTTGATGCCACAAAAGGAATCCCAAATGAATTACATTTTGCAAGTGTGTGTGGGCAAGGGCGAGATGATTTCGATGCCCATGCACTCACTTCACACATTTTTCAAAATCTTAGCCTATCATGCAAAAATTGCACTGCACGTCACTTAGCAAAACCTTAGTTTAGAAAGCCGTCAAAATAGACAACTTTTGGTCCATGAATCCACCAGACGTGGGTGTCCCTAGTGCTACTTAGATGTCATGAATCCAATGGAACTGGAGTTTTGTCCATTGAAGCTACATTTTTTGGGTTATGGCGAGTTTCATCTCGCTTCCCAAGGCCATTCAGGGATACTAGACAAATTTCAATCGGGGGCATAAAAACCAAACTGAGCAACATAATTGAGTTTCGTTGCCTTCTACATGTGTGTTTGGGCAAGGGAAATATGACCACAATTTCCACACACTCGCTCCCTACATTTTTCAAAATCTTAACCTATGGTGCATAAATTGCACTGCACATCCCTAAGTGAAACCCTCTTTTAGAAAATTGTCAAAATAGACAACTTTCTGTCCATGAAAATTTAGGGCATCTGCAGCTTTGGAGGACATTTGGATTTGATAGACATGAATCAGCAAGTTCATGGCTACCTTCTTAGAACGTTTTATTGAATCATATTGCACTGTATGGAGAGGTCAAATACAACTACTAGTAAAAAACAACTAGTTTAGACCCATCTTTACCCCAATATAAGTACTTAATGAAGGTGAGTTCATTAACAATTTTATGATTTCTTGCATTTCCTTTCATTTTCATTGGATTAGTATAATCTTGTAATGCTTTTATGGTTACGGTGTTTAGCAATTTTGAAGTATATCCTGTGGATCTAGTATATAATCAATGTTAATTATCTGTAAATGAGGGACTTAAATCCCAGTTTCTTTACCAACATAGATCCTATGTGAAATTACTTATGTAGATTTTTGTGGTTAGACATCTTTGGGGTCTCTTCAAACAATTTCAAAAGTTAGAAGGAGCTCTAGGCTTATTATGGTAGATTTTTGTGCTTATCAATGTGTTTTGAAAAATAAATTGGATTTTAAGCATGGTTGTCTTTGGATATTATTGTCTTTTCTTAGAATTACAAATGATGCAATCTGGGTGTTCATATTCTCCTCTCCCCAATTCTGAAAGGGTTCTAGCTCAATGGAAAAGCACCTACATTACAAGCAGGAGGTTGGCGGTTTGATTCCTCTATGCCCTATTGATATTGCAATATTAGTATTTTAATAAAATATATTTTATTATGATTTATTATGGCTATAGAGGGGGTTTCAAACCGTCTTTGTATGTTGCTATGAGGGGGGTTATAAACCACCTTCATATGTCACTACAAGGGGGGTTTGTAACCGCCCCCAAAGGTTTGTAATAAGGAATTTTAGGGGGGGTTCTAAACCGCCCCCATAGGCATCTACGAGGGGGGTTCCAAACCACCCCTATAGGCCTCTATGAGGGGGGTTTCAAACTGTCTCTATAGGCCTCTACCAGGGGGGTTCAAAACCGCCCCTATAAGCCTCTACGAGAGGGGTTCTAAACTGCCCCTATAGGCCTCTACAAGGGGGGTTCCAAACCGCCCCTATAGGACTATACGAGGGGGATTCACAACTGCCCCTATAGGCCTCTACGAGGGGGGCTTGAAACCGCCCCTATAGTCCTCTACGAGGGGGGTTCCAAACCATCCCTGTAGGTTTGTATGAGGGGGCTTATGAGGGGGGTTCACAACTGCCCTCGTAGGTCTCTATGAAGGGGGTTCAAAACCGTCCCTGTAGGTCTCTATGAAGGGGTCTACAAGGGTGGTTTAAAACCGCCTCCGTAGACCTCTACTAGGGGGGTCACAAACCGCCCCCAAAATTCACTTTTGGGGGCAGTTCCAATCTCGTAAAAAACCGCCCTTACAGGGAAAAACTTTTAACATCGGTGCCTTTAGGGGCGGTTTTTCCAAAACTGCCCCCAAAGCAAAACCCCCCCTGTAGGTCACTTTTGGGGGCGGAAGACAATTCCCCCTAAAGGCCAAAAATGTAGTAGTGTATATTAAGTTATGGACTTTAATGTTTTTAATCATTTTTTGAAAGGTGAAACCAACAAAAATAATTGACAACTTTCATACTTGGATTTTGTGTGTGTGTGTGTGTATATATATATAGATTAAGTTATGGACTTTAATGTTTTTAATCATTTTTTTAGGAATGATAAGGAAGTATCGCCAAAAATATAGTGTTGATCTTAATTCTTAATAGTAGTGAAAGTAGGTTGAAATAAAGGTTACAAGTTCAAATCTTGTAACCTTTATTTCTTAAACATGTTCAATTAATATTTATGGTTTGGTCTTTTAATACAGAAACAGGTGAACAATTAATGCAAAAATGACATATAAGGAAATTGTCATTGACAATGTTTTAGGTACTCAAAACTGGTGGTTTATCAGGCTTTGGAAATGGCATATGCCTCATAAGATCAAATGTTTTCTTTGGCTCGTCTTGAATGATAAAAATCTAACCTGGAGCAATCTCATTCGGAGGGGATGGTATGGACCCAGCCGCCGTGTATCTTGCAAAAAGGATGAAGCAACTATTCATCACTTATTTATTCATTGCGATATTGCTAAAGCGATATGGTCTCAGATATGTTCGATTCTCCATATTTAAGGTCATTGGGGTTCAAGAAATATAGTTTCCTCTTTTTATTTATGGGTAGATAAATTTAAAATGCACGGGGCTCTTCCAACTTTTGTCATGTGAATTATTTGGAAAGGCATGAATTCCCGTATCTTTGAAGACATAAATTATAATACTCAGATTATGGCTCATAAGATTATTGGCTACTATTCTTCTTCCTCTGGTATTTCTCCATCTACATGAACCCATTGTGTTTTGAAGAAGATCACGAAATCTTGTGTGACTACAACTTTCTTCGATGGTGCAAATTCTAATGGTATTAGTGTAGCGGGTGTCTTTCTCATTATCAATAAGAATCATATATTCAATCTAAAATTGAATTGTGGAGCAGGCCCAAACTCAAAGGCATAGATTATCGTTTTATGGTGTCTTTTTGAGTTTGTTATTTCTCCCAGTATAGAGAATTTAAGAATTTTTGGGGATTCATTGATGGTGATCAATTGGGTTAAGAAGGTCAACAGAATCAATATCCTCGCTCTTAATCATTGGTGTCACAGAATAGTGTTACTCCTTGGACTTCTATATGAATGGACCATAGATCACATTTATCGCGAGTCCAATGAAGTTGCGGATGTGCTCTCAAAAGATGCTTTCAATGGTGTAGAAGGACTCCTATACTGTGAGGAGTGGATCGATGGGCTACTAGAGTTTAGTGGATCCTTTCCTTTTTTTTGCTAACTAGTCCTAATCTATCTCTTTAGTCTTTTTTTGTATCAGTTTTGCTAGGTTTAGTATGTCTTAATTCTAATTTTGGACTTTTTATGATGAAGATTATGATTTGTATAGTAGAGTACTTTTTGACTATCCTTTAATAACGAAAGTACAATTTTTTTCTTCTTGAAAAAAAAAGTTACAAGTTCAAATGCCTGTAAATACTAACTTAAAAAAGAATAATATTAAAGTTTAATATATTTATTTAACATCAACGAAGTCCACTTCTCACATAGCCGGACAGACATAACATTCACTGGACCCACATATACCACTCTACACATAGCTTAAGCACGCACCTAGTGGATATGAAAAAAATATATTCGATCGGATATGGATGTCGAGTTCGATGGAGATGTTGATTGGCGTTGGCCATGACGATGGCATTATCATAAATTTTATTTTAAGTATTTATTCTTCTAGATAATTATTAAATAAATTAATTTAAACTCGTTTCAAATAATCACTGTACAAAAATTAAACCCTTTTTTAACTTAATATGATTCTCTTCAAATCTGATCCGGTCCAAACGAACAATCGATCCGATCTTGACAACGTACGAAAATTAAAGCCTTTCAATTTAAAATATAGCTCTACCATTCAAATTTGATCCGGTCCGGTCTACACATGTGAAGGAGGTTTTCCATCTCTCCACATCAACAAAAGTTACGAAGGCAAGTTTGTCATGATTCGATTTTTCTGTTTCAGTGACAGTACTCCACGTCCTCAAGGTTCCATCCTCTGCAACTAGACAGCCCTTCTGAAAATAAATCTAAAAATTGATGCCACAATTTCAACTTTATAAGGCCGTCGGAGCGGAGCCGGGCGGGGCGGCGCACAAACGCGAAGGAGGAGGTAGATATGGCAGCGGAGACGGGGATACGATCATTAATCAGCAGTTTGTTACTTATAGTCAGTATGCGCTTGGCTGTAGCTGATCCGGAGACTTCTAAAGTTTGGGGCGTTTGTGGGAATAGCGGGAAATATGAATATAGTAACGGTAGTGCGTTCCAGCTGGATCTAAACAAGACTTTGGAATCACTGGTGAGGAACGTTTCTCCCAGTGGATTCAATACTTCTAGTATTGTTGTTGAGGGCCAAAACAGGAATAGTACCGTTTATGGGCTTGTCCAGTGCAGGGGAGATCTAGATTCCTCCGATTGCAAACAGTGCGCATCCACGGCAAAAGCAAATCTTGTTGAGGTATGTCAAAACACTTCTGGATTCATTCAACTAGACGGCTGCTTCTTGCGTTATGACAATCATAGGTTTTATGGCGACATTGAGAGTAGGAAGAGTCTGCCAGTAAGTGTTCTCTGCAACACAGGGAACAGCAGTCGGCCACAGCAGTTCACAAATGCTGTTCAAACCCTCCTCTCAAATCTTACCACTAAAGCTGCGGAGAGTCCCAAACTTTTTGCTGCAGATATAGTTGCTGAGCCTTCTAGTTTAACGAAGAATATCTACAGCTTAGCGCAGTGTTGGAGAGATCTGTCCCACACAAGCTGCGGATCGTGCTTAATTTATGCATTAGAAAACATATTTTCATGCCAAAGTGGAGCTCTTGGGGCACAATTCGGATCTCAGAACTGCTATTTGCGTTACGAAGTTTATGAATTTTTCAACAATTCCGCTCTTTCGCTGCCAGCACCAGAAAGTCCTCGAGTATCCTCCGGTATATTCTTCACATAGCTGAACTTGATAACAGTAATATGGTGGTTTAATTCTGGTCAGCTAACACACAACACACAAACTGACTGACAATATTTGTGCAATTTGCAGAACACACAAACTGACTGACAATATTTGTGCAAATTTGCAGAAGGAAAGAAAACTAGCATGTTTGGAATAACTCTGGGCCTAGTAGCTGGAGGTATGTTTGGATTAATTGCCATAACTTCCCTTTTTTGGGGTAAGGAGTTATTCAACAAATGTATGAGGAGGCCATCTTCTTTGAAGAAGGATAATAGTCTATTGGATATCACTGATAATTTAATGTAAAAAGACTCTTCTTTTATAAAATAGGATGTACTGAGTAGATGGTTCTTATTAATGATGAGATAGCAAGTAGATAGGTTTTTTTTTCTTAAATAAGAAGAAAATTATGAAATGTATTTTCTTCATTATTGTTTTCATTGTATCTCCAATCTTTAATATAAGGTATATTTCATTTCAATCTTTAATATAAGGTATATTTCATTTATAATCAAGGTAGTTCTCATATTTAATTTATAATCAAGGTATAGTTAATTTATGATTCAACACTAAGGGTTAAGTATTCTGACAAAGTTGATTAACCATTCAATGTTCCTAATCACATTCTACAACATGCAAAAAAAAATGATTATATACTGCCATCAAGCATGAGGGTGGCCATGATATGTTGGAAATAATTTTATTTCTTTATTAACCATTCAATTTTGAGATATTTATTGAATAAGTTGGTTGAGAGAAAAACATGTAAGTAGTTTCTACTCTCTCTTGAATTCAATTTTGTGGTGGTGGTGGTAGAGCCTAAGAAATGAAATGTTTGAGATAAGCTTTTGTTTTGCATAACATTAAGTAAAGAAACTAATCCCAATGATGGCTTACAAAATCCCATCTATTTGTCAAGGTTGAATTTGTCCTAGATAAATTTGTTAAAGGTCATACATATTTTATGACTAGTACAATGCTACAGGGGATGGAAAGTCGGAACAAACAATTATTATTGTTACACTTTATGAATTACTAGTTGATTTTTCAGGGCTTCACCTTGTTGACCAATATCTTATCATGTTCATTAATAAAGGGGAGTTTTTAAATTATGAAAATAAGGTCAATATATTGCAAGTATTGGGGGGAAGAGGAGGGGGGGTTGTAGGGTATGGGGGGTTTATAGGTATTGAGAGGGCATAAAAATAATGGGTATCTAGTAAAAATATAGTTCTTTTAATTGGAAAGATGTATTGAGGGGGGATCAACAAAAGGATTTTAGTAGGTATTTATCATATCCAGCGAGATTAGGGGTATTCTTTGATATCCCATGAATGGATGTGCTATGACATATTTCATTGAGTGAAGTCCCAATGATTTTAGAATATTTGTATAAGTTGGGAAAACATGGTATTTTGTGGCTATGTGCATTGGGTCATGACTCAATCCTATGGAAGGCACATTATGAATTGGTGATAAGTCAATATGGAAGAAAGGAAACCATGCACAATATTATATGTTTTGAGTTGTGGTGGCCCAACTTATTTTTGTATTCTAAGGTTAACATCAAGATTTTTTATGTCTACCAGTGGGTGGGGAAACCTTCCATAAGAGATGAAATGTTACTTTAGGAAATGGAATACTTGAAACCATTTGGAAAGTGAGTGGTTGATTTGATTAGGCCAATTCATACAACATTATGATATTCTAGGGCATATCATTATAGACACAAACCATCTATCCATGTAAGTCAAACATGTGTCAAGGTGGGATTACACATTTGACATGACAACTAAACTAATGTTTGATAATCTTGCTATATGATTTGTTTTTTGCTATATTTATATTTTACATCCTTAATGTCAAGAACATAAAGAAAAGGTACTAATAGTGGAAAAGAAGAAAATTTATGGCTCACCATCGGTATTCAACATGATCTCTAATACATGGATGCACTTTTCCTTTATGAAAATCACTATCGCTTACAATATTCCCTAGAAGGAACCATGGTTGGCCACATCTATTCCATGACAGATTCACAATTACATCTCAGAGGCCTAAAATAAAGATGAAAATTTGGGAAAACTTGAGAAATCTCAAGAGAGAAGAAAGTCACGAGTGAACAACATTTATGTAGTGCAGTTGTACAACATGCATGGACTCATTATCCTTAAACTTATCACCCCTTGGCCTATAAAAGAAGGATCCATGGGAAAGAAATGGGAGGGAGAAAAGTGAGATCAAGTACGAGACATTGAAGACATTCAATGAAAGCTAAAGCAATTAAAAGTAGTATTGCCTCTTTTTTTGAGATTTATTGGGATCTTTAGTGGAGATTCAAGGACCACAAGATCAATTTCTCCATGTGATACAGGATTCCATTAATTTCCATTTGGAAAAGGGTAGTAGCATGTGGCTAAAGATAGGGGACCAAAGACTCTAGTGAAAGAGACACGTCACACACACACACATATATATCTATATATATATATATATATATATATATATATATATATATATATATATATATATATATGTAGTGTTGTAATTGTTTCTTTTGGAAATTAATATGCGCATTGTTCTCCCCCCTTCCCCCTCACCAAAATACTTTTTTTCACATGTTTTGTGAGTCTTTGGTAGTAGCATGTGGCTAAAGATAGAGGACCAAAGACTCTAGTGAAAGAGACACGTCACATATATATATATATATATATATGTGACGTGTCTCTTTCACTAGAGTCTTTGGTCCTCTATCTTTAGCCACATGCTACTACCCTTTTCCAAATGGAAATCAATATATATATATATATATATATATATATATATATATATATAGTGTTGTAATTGTTTCTTTTGGAAATTAATATGCTCATTGTTCTCCCCCCTTCCGCCTCACCAAAATACTTTTTTTCACATGTTTTGTGAGTCTATTTGGGAACGTAGTTCATTTTACTTGAAACATTTTGGATTTAATCATTGTTCTCCCCCCTTCCCCCTCACCAAAATACTTTTTTTCACATGTTTTGTGAGTCTATTTGGGAACGTAGTTCATTTTACTTGAAATATTTTGGATTTAATCATTCTCTTGTATTTAGTATGCAAATCTATTTGAAGAAGGGTGTTGTTTGATATGTGTGCATGTCTTAAGATCTAGTTATAGTAATGGAGTGAAGCACTGGCACACTAGAGGAAACGTTGCACAATCATGAAAACAAGTTCTCATATTTCTACCTCTATTTCATAATCTAGCATATTATCTAGTAATTAATTCAAGGAAAGAACATATAAATATACCTCTTCAACTATCGAAGGGATTGACATATTCTTCAAAGAATCAACCTTCGAGGGATTCTCAGCACAACGGGATTGAAAACTCTATTGGATATGATTCTTCTATAAGAAAAAACTAAAACTCAGATTAAAACTATTTAAAGATGAGTTTGGTCTCTACTTGCCATTGTTTCATTCGACAAACATGGCCAATCACATTTCTTTCTTGAAACAACGACATCCACTCGGTTTCTCTATAAAACAATTGTGAGCGTAGGGGAAAACTTTATATCTAGTGCAATTCCTTGATAAAAGGAAAATGACATATTAAACAATGAGGCTTGAAATTTTGATAATGCCAAGGAAAGAGGTGGATGGTTTCACGATGATCGAGGGTTTGCTGGTTTGATCAGTTTGTTGTTGGGTCTGTCAAGGCCTGGCTCCTATACCTTCTCATTGGGGAAGGGCTAGTCAGTGTGGATGAATCAATGGGTGGGGAGGAACCGCCTCCTCCTCCATACTTGGACAAGGAAAAAGGAAAAGAAACAATGCAAGGATCTGATATACTCGCTGGAAAGGGAGGAGTAGGGTCTAGCGGTGTGAGTAAAGTAGCCCCTCTGGAATTTGAAAATAGGAAACTAGGGAAATGTATGCCAAAATCTAAAACGGTACCAAAACTTCAGATTCGCTTGGACCAGATTCGAGAAGATATTTAGTACATGAAAGACCATGCTCTTATTGGCAAGTTTGTAGGAATTTGGCTGACAGAGAAGGCATTGATATGGTGGATTAATACCACATGGAAACCCCAAGGCCATTACGATCTCCAGCTCGGGGCCAAAGGTTTCTTTACGGTAGTTTTCCTTAATGAAGCTGATCGCTCCAGAATCTTCGACATTGGGCCGTATTTCTTTCATTCTGCAGGCCTTTACTTGCGACCATGGAAATAACGTTTTAATCTTGATAAGGAGAACTTAACTATCGCCCCAGTTTGGATCTGTCTGTATTCCCTCCCTGTGGAATACTAGAAAGAAGAGATTGTCACAGATATCGGAAATATGTTGGGAGTCTTTGTCAAAGTATCGGAGCAGACAAAGCAGATGAGATACACTCCGTATGCCAGAATATGCATGTACATGGATATCTCCCAAGACCTGCCTGATGGGATCGAGCTATCATGGGATGATGAAGAATGGTTTCAAGCGATTGATTATGAACAGATTCCCTTCAGGTGCAAACGTTGTCATGAACATGGGCATCTCTTCCGAGACTTCCCTCTTAATAAAATAACAGGGGGAGATAACATCGCAGAAGGGAATAATCAAGAAGGATTCACAAAAGTGGCTACCACGAAAAGAGCGGCCAAAATAATAGCAGGACCCGAGATCACTAAAAGAACTCAAACCCACAACATATTTGAGGTACTGCAACTGGAAAAAGCTAGTGATACCCCTAAGGAAGGTCAGCTCCAAGAGAATCAAGCTCCAACCCCCCCCCTACATCCTCGAAAAATATTTCCCAAGATTCATAAAAAGAAGTAGTTATGGCGGAGGTTCCCCCTCAAGGGGAAGAAGGAGAAGAAATGGAGTTTGGAGAACTAGATTTGGAGGGTTTGGAGGCCGCTGTTTCTGCAAAAGTCCCGCATCCCATTTTGCATAAGTAGGTCTCCCTACTGGAGAATGCAATTCTAAATACCAAGGACATCAAATTCTTGGGAATATCCTCGGAATCCCTCAAGGAATTAGATGAGAAAAAGAAAGGAAGAAAGGAAAAAAGAGGAAGACACAGCAATGTGCAGAGAATCCAATTAGTAGGAGAAAAGTTAGTCACCTTAGGACAATATCCCACCATTGTCGCAGCCCTTGCCTCAATCCCCAAGTAGTGATTTGATGCGTATCACAACCTGGAATATAAGAGGCTATAATAGCCTGCTGAAGATCCATCTTCTAAAATGGAAAATCGAGTTGGAAAAGCCAATGATCATGTTTCTCCAAGAAACTAAATGCTTGGATGATGAGCTAAGAGTAATAGGTAGGAAAGCATGGCCCATTTGTGAGTTCATGGCAATGGATGCAAGAGGCGCGGCAGGAGGGATTGACATTCTTTGGAACCCAAGGGAGGTTACTCTCACAGGATTCTTCACCTCTCACTTCCCCCTTTTGGCCGCCTTCTGTGTGTTAGGAACAAAGACTCGGGGCTTTCTCTCTAACGTTTACGGTCCCTCTTTAGCCAATATGAAACCCACCTTCTTGAATTCCCTGCATTCTTTGAAAGAGATGGTGGGTACTGTACCTTGGATCCTTGGGGGGTATTTCAACCTGATACGCACACTTGATGAAAAAAAGGAGGAATTCGACAATTGAATCCCATCAATGATCACTTTAATGAAGTCATTGAATTCAATACTTGTGAGCAACAGGAAGAAATCCTCTAGAAACAAAAATCCAGAAATCGATGGTTACAAGAAGGGGAATGCAACACCATGTTTTTCCATAAAGCCACCATTCAACATCGTCGCGGGAACCACTTGGTGCGGCTTAAATGAGTGGATGGTACTCACATTGAAACTCAAGGAGACCTGGAAAGCACCTTAAATGACTTCTTTGCTGACCTTCTGGAGGAACCCGATATAGACAGGGACGAGGCCCAATCCCAGGTGCTTCAATTC
This sequence comes from Larix kaempferi, assembly GCA_027924585.1. NCBI lineage: Eukaryota > Viridiplantae > Streptophyta > Pinopsida > Pinales > Pinaceae > Larix > Larix kaempferi. Next base: position 6,379,234 of record BSBM01000418.1, on the reverse strand, counting down.
ATTCCAAAGGTGATAACGGATGACCACAACCTCATGTTGATGAAACCCATTGAAATGGAGGAATTAGAGGCAGTGGGCAAAAAGATGCAGCGGATAAAGCCCCACGACTAGATGGGTTTACCATGAATTTCTTTCACTCTTGTTGGGATTGGATGAAATATGAAGTGTTGGCTCTTGTCAAAGATTCTAGGAAGACTGGAACTATATTGAAAGCCCTTAATGCAACCTTCCTCACGCTCATTCCCAAAGAAACTGGCATGGAGGACCTGGGAAAATTCAGACCGATAGCCCTGTGCAATGTCATCTACAAGATCATCACCAAAGTTATTGCCAATAGACTGTGCCCTCTGCTATCACTTCTTATTTCCCCCGAGCAAGCCAGTTTTGTGGAAGGTCGATAGATTATGGACGGCATAATCCTGGTGCATGAAACGATCCACTCCCTAAAGATGGGAAAAATCCCAGGTATGCTGCTAAAGCTTGACCTCTATAAAACTTATGATAGACTTAATTGGCATTTTCTTGCAAGGGTTCTTTGGAACTTGGTATTTTCAGCGAAATGGACTAATTGGGTGATGTGTCTCCTCTATTTTTTTCTCGATCCTGGTCAATGGGACACTATCTCAGCCTTTCCAGGATTCACGGGCTATTCGCCAAGGAGATCCTCTGTTGACCTTCCTTTTCATCATCATTGCTGAAGGTCTGGGCTGGATTATCAAAGCTATGCAATGTGAGGGACATATACATGGGCTTACTCTCAGTGAAGGGCTATACCCTCAAACTCATCAACAATTTGTTGATGATACTATGTTGATGGGACCTTCTATAGTTCAGGAACCCAAAGGCGTGAAGAAAGGGCTAGATACCTTCCTTGAAGCCAGTTTCTTAGAGATCAATAAGGAGAAATCTCAGGTGTACTTCTTTAATACTCCAAGAATCACCAAAAGAAACATCCTCAGAATTTTAGAATTATTGGAAGGGATCCTACCTTTTAAGTATCTGGGCGCTCCCCTAGCAGAATCCACCATTCGCCAAATCTCTTGGAAGGACTTGCTCGATAAAATCAAGCGAAAGCTAAGACATTGGACCTTCAGAGCTTTGAATCTTCCAAGCCGTATAATCCTGGTAAAATCAGTGCTCCAGGACATGCCTCTCTATCTGTTCTCCGTTTTGTCTTCCCCCAAGTCTGTCCTCAAGCAAATCTGTACCATTCAGAGGAATTTATTGTGGGGAAGAAAGGATGGGCATAGGAAATGGGCCTTGGTAGATTGGGAGACTTTATGTAATCCTAAATATTTTGGGGGTTTAGGACTTTGGGAACCGATTGATTAGCATAAACAAGGTTTTGGGGGAAAAAATTTAGTGGAGATGGATTACTCACATTGAAGAACCATGGGGTAAAATTTGGCACCATAAGTATATGTCCCAATGCTCGAAACAATATCTGATAAGATTTAAAGAAGACTTACCAGGTTCGAGCATATGGAAAGCGGCACAGGAAAACATGGGTCTCATCCAAAGACATAGTTTTTGGGAGATTAGACATGGTTCCTAGACCCTTTTCAATCGGGATGCTTGGCAACAATTACCTTTCATAGCCAACTGTGAGGGCATCTTGGATCTACTTCTCTACCTTCAAAATAGTTCTTTTGAGCGGGTGAAGGACTTTTGGGAGCCCATATCAGCTGATGCCTACTTCAGAACCTAGAAACCCAAATCTTGGTGGCAATCCCTTGCTCCCGATGAAATTTTAGACAGCTTCTACGAGGATCTATGTAAACGCAGGATTCCCAAGCTAGAGGGATTGGACAAGGTTCGCTGGGGGTATATGAACATTGGAAACTTCAGTATCAAAGAAGCCATGGGGTTTCACATGGAAACTTACAGAATGGAGACTGAGGAAAAATGGCGCAAGATATGGAAAGGAAACTGGTGGCCCAAAATTGCTTCTTTCAGTTGGTTATTGTTACAAAGACGCATTCTCACTTGGGAGAATCTTCAGCGTTGGGGGATTATAGGACCTCCCAGATGCAGCGTGTCTGAGACAGATTCATAAACTATAAACCATGTTCTCAACTCTTGTCCCATGGCATCCTATCTGTGGGAGAAGGGAGAAGAGCATTTTCAGAAGAGAGCCAAGATCCGTGATCGTCCTGATCTCTCCATATCCAACTAGCCTCCTAAAGCGTTTAAAAATGAAATTTTGAACAGGATTTGGGAATTATTTCTGGGTTTTGTGGTTTGGGAACTATGGAAGGAAAGGAACAGACGCATCTTTGAAGACAAAACTCAAACCATTGAAGCTGTCTGGAACCTGCTAGAAAGTCATATAAAGGAATCGCTAACTTTAATTCAATGGACTCTAGTAGCTATGAAAATGGACAGTGCAGAGAGACAAATTCTAAATGATTGGGGCATTTTTAACTTACCGGCAAGCATTGGCCATCCCCCCAAGGTTGTCGCACCTAATATCATCCCCGAAGTGTGGAAACGCTTGAGTGAAGGCACGTTCAAGCTCAACTTCGTTGGCACCGCAAAAGGAAATCCCAGACTAGCCAGATTCGGAGGAGTTATCAAAAATGTTGAAGGCATTATTTTGAGCACTTACTAGGGCGATTTAGGAGAAAATACTAACAATGTAGAAGAATTGGAAGGAATGGTTAGTGGCATGAGATGGGACTTTCAGCAGGGATGGACTCCTCTGGTTATAGAAGGGTACTCCTTGATCATCATCTCCATGGAAAATTGTATCCAGCACAGCTCCACCATAGCCAAGGTCTCCTGCAGCTGGAAGTGGGAGAGTAGACTCATGGCTCTCAAGAATTTTCTAGACTCCAACCCAGCCATTCAATGTTTGCACGTCCGTCGGAAGGGTAATAGGGTGGCGGATGCCTTAGCTAACAAAGGGGTGGACGCACGAATTTCCTTTCATGACATTTTGTGGCAGGACATGGAGGACGTCGATTTGAGGAGGAGATGTGAAGATTTGTCCAAAGAAGATCTCGGCCACTTGGTGCTTTGATTGAAAGAGGGCTAGAACGAAAGGACACGTCAAGCAGCTAGCCGAACCTCCACTGATCCACCTGCGGCCTCGAACCCTGACTCTGCTTCTCCCCACATTTCAACCGGGACAACTGGCAGATTGATCCCTAATCACGAGGAAAACAATGAGGTTGTTGAAGTTTACAAGCAGCAGGTTGAACTGGTGGCAACTTATGTTTCAACCACGATTGATCCCAATAAAAAACATCATGTTAGGATGGTCAAGATTGGTGTTGTCGCGATCAATGAGACGGTAGTGGTGAATGACACAGAGCATGGGTCAGCCAGATGCCCTAAAACGTCACTCTTCCATTAACCTGAGCTCTCAATCATCATTCTTGGCCCGTTTCGCACGATCTGTTCTCATTATTGTTTTATAGCGGCAGTTGATTTCTCAAGGTATAACTGCCTCCATGCTACAGGTAGTAAAGTTGGTGGTACTTTACTGCTGCGAAAGTACTATTACCACGAGGCTCAAGTGTACGATATGGCTTTCTCCGCTGATTTGGAGGAAATCGGCCTGTACATTGCCACGAAGGGTAATCTCCTCGTCTATGCGGGAATTAATGTCAATCTCTTGGCTTCAAGAATGGTATACTTCCCGCTCTCTTCTAAAAATCCTATAAATATTCACATTGCTGTGGGTATTATCAAGTCGAGAAAGAAACAATCTGAGGATTGGCAGAATTATCTTGTGGAATTCTGGTGGTTAAGTGTTGTGAAATGGAATATTATGGATCCCTGAATGAGAGCTTGTAGCTGTAGGGGCTCCATTCAGGGTGGCGGCTATTCTCAGCCTGGGGGGGAAGGTCACTTACCAGGCGATGCTTCTTCTCGCTAGCAACCTCTGGAGCTGGAGGCACCTAACCATCAACCTTTCAATTGGGGCACCCAATATCTTGCGAAGATGACGGCTCCCATTGAGGCTCAGATTGCTCATAGAGAGGTAGCCCTCCTACACGAAATGAAGCCCACCTGGGTAGAAAATTGATTGCCAACCCATTCTGGGCGGTCAGGATTCTGCTGGCCTGTGACATTCAAGCCAGGCAACCGCTTTCTCACGGCCTTCGTGAGGCTATTCAGATTATTAAAGGCGGTCAATAGACCAATTCGGATGGAGTTCTCCTGCTTAAGTCGACACTGAAGTATTACATGGATACCTCTAGGGATCTACCTCGAGAGGAACTAGTGTCTCCCAGGGGGGAGCACCCGGCTCCCTGATCGACCTTGAAAGTTTGCAGTTGTGCTATTGGGTTTTGGTTTTTTGATGGTTTTAGCTCCTTTTTGTTCTTTCTATGGCTTCTGTCACTTGCCTATGGTAAATTCAGTCTATGTGTAGACTTGGGTTAAAAATGAGAATCTTTTGTTACGGGGGCTGCTAGGCCAGGGTTCTCGGTTTTTTTGAAAAAGATTACTTTCTGAAATTTCGACCATGCTGGGTGTCTTCAGTGTTTTAGCTCCTTTTTGTTCGTTCTGCAGCATTTTTTCACTTGCCGATGGTAAATTCAGTCTCTATGTAGACTCGGGTTAATATTGGGAATCCTTTGTTCCGGGAGCTGCTAAGTGAGGGTTCTCTGCTTCTGTGATCGAATATCTCCTGAAATTTAGACCATATTGGGAGTCTTCAGTATGGTACGAGCAGTGGCTTGCTCGTTTGTATTTTTACTCTCTATTATTATTCAGTTTTCAGTAATAGAAGGTACCAAAGCTTACTTACAAAAAAAAAGTGAGGCTTGAAATTTCTATTTCTTTCATCTTAGAGTTAAACAATTATGTGCATGTTTTGTTATTACATGATACCGAGAGAGAAAAAGTATTAAATGTATGCATGGTTATTTTCATTTAATTTTGTTTGCTAGATCAGGACAATGAATTCAAAAAGAGTTGACAGTAGTTTGCATGCATATTTGGATTTATCATCTTCATGACCTTATTAAAAATTAAAAAATAAAACATTCCTTAGTAACATAAACTAAGTGCATTTTCCTTTTGTTTTTAAAATAAAGTGCATTAACATGCTTGCATTTTTATAATACTTACCATTTCAAAATAATATTCTAACACCTCAAAACACTATACAAAATTTCATCATTCTGTACCCTTCATTATATAAAAACATTAAAAGAATCGTAATTAAAAACAACTAGATTTTTTCTTATAGCGAACACACAAGTACATATTTTATAGCCTTGGTGTAGGGTAGAGAGTTAAATATACAAGGCCGTGAAAAATAAAAAATAGATTTACTAAAAGAGTGTTAAAATCCATTAGTAACAAACAACACTTGTTGGGAAAGCATGCCTCACACGTGTGTCAATGTCCTCCGCCCCCCTCTATTTTTCCATTCTTCTAATAATGATCCATCCAGTTCTTTGGCCATGCAGGATACCAAGTTCTGAATTCCATAGGTTGGTGAGACTGCTATTTAAAAGAATTATTTACTAAAATAATGCTAAAATCCATTAGTAACGAACAACACTTGTCGAGAAAGCATACCTCACACATGTTCCAAACACTACAGTCAATCTAGGAAAGTGGAGAGATTGTCTCCTCTTGTTTGTATAATGGGATATGCATGTACATGATATTTAATAGAGTTGTAAAGGCCTTGTAGTGACACCAATTCTCTTAAATTTCCAGGTCTAGGACATATGTCCTACATTCCTTTTCCATACTCAAAAACCTGAATCATGATTGTTCCCCCTCACTATTATTTTTTGAAGTTGTAACCTAAGTGGCATTTCCTAGGTTTCATAGAGATGACTATGTTGTGGTTATAAAAACTCCCATTAATTCTTCCCTCTTTATAGACAAATAAATGGGCCTCCTACTAAGTTTGGATTGTTTATGAATTAAAAGAGTTGGTCTTATAGATAATAGAAGTTTTTATGATATTGATGAATGATGGAAAATATTCTACATTGATCATGTTGTTATTTCCTTGAGATTTTATTTATCAGTTTTTCTTCCCTTGATGAATGACCAGGATTTTATATGATTGTTGTAGGTACAACAGATCCCATGTTTTCTTGAAAACATGGGAGCCCCAAATTTTTATATGCAGAGGAAATGATTAAATTCCATGATTATTTTGGGGTTTTTCATCATGCTTTTATTACTTTGCTTTGATTTGATTAAGCTAGCAATTTTCCCTTTGGAAAATTCCCTTGATTTTGTGTGTTTTTCTGAGTTGCGGAAGGCTTTGGTTTTCCCAAAAATTAACTCATTCCGCAACCCACAATCCACAATGTGGATTGCAGAAGCTTGGTTTTTTCGATTTTGAAACATGTTTGTTCCGGAACTCACAACCCACAATGGAGGATTGCGGATGAGGGGTTGTTTTTCCAATAATTGCGGTTGTTTGCACCCACAACCCGCAAACCCGCAATGCGGATTGTGGGAACACCTTTTAACTAATTTTGGACATTGTAATTCCGCAACCCACAACCCACATTTACAGATTGCGGAAGGTGTTTAAATAATAAAGCTCGCCTTTTGCGTTTCTGCAACCCGAAATGGTGGATTGCGGATTGCAGAAACCTTTGGTTTGTTAATGTTTAGAGTTGTGATCCCGCAACCCGCAACCCGCAACCCACAATTGCGGATTGCGGGAAGGATTTATATATTTTCAAATAAACGCCCGCAACTTCCTTCCACATCCTCCATGATTAATCGTAACAGTTCATTCACCTTGATCCTACGGTTGATATTGGATTGTTTTGATTTGGTTAACTATGTCTGTTTTCTGTTTTTCTTCATCTTTTTGGTTTGTAATCAGGTTTTAAACAAAGATTTTCACCTACAGCCAAACATGTGTTGGTAATCATTGATCCCACTAATTCGTAGCTGATCAACTGTTGAGATTTGACATTAAATCATATATGAATTAGTGCAAATCTTATCTTATCTTAACCCAATTTTCGTCGACACATGCTATGGGTTATTTCAACAAAAACGTGATAATTGCAGGTTTCAGACTGTAAGATGTCAATCATGGCAATTCATTATGCTCATTCATTCCTAGAATATTTATTGTTTTCCTTTACATATAGACAACGACATGGGCAATTTGTTGATCGTCATATTGTAAATGAAAGGTCTTGTTAGTTAATTTTCACAAGTTTTCCTTCTGACAGTCATACTGTGAGCAACATGTAGAGAGATCACAAATCTTCAGTCAGATTTTGTGAAGAAAAATAACTTCAGCCTCTTCTATACCAAGAACCTATGTTGCCACCTTTTGATTCAGGTGTTCCTGATGAGAGTAGTGGTAGTGAAGAAGAGGATTATGAGATTCAATCTGTCTGCACATGACTCCCTCAGAGAAAGAGAAGGAAGACCACTAAGAAACCAGTTGATCGAGACGATACCATTATCTAGGATTTTATAATCAATGAAGTACCTATCACTCGACCAATCCCTTTGAAGGAGGAACGCGTGGCCGACTTTTCGGTTTTCGAGAACATTGTCAATCATCATGAATCTTCTAAGAAAGATCATTCAGTTCCCTTACTATCCATCATAGATAGCTTTTAGACTGTGGTTAACCTCCACCGTTTGTTATGGGATGTTTTCCTGAGATTATGTGATGAGCATCTTTTGAAATTTTGTGAAATATTCGGTATGAACCACTCCCTACGATGATATGCTTAGACTAATTGATTTTGTAAATCCCTATTTTCATGGGATGGCTATCCTCTATAACTATTTTTGTAATTATTTAAAGGGTATAGGTCTCATGAGAAAAAAGGGGGGGAGATAATCACCAGAGAAGGACTGGAGAAATGTTGTTTCACTTGTGATCTTGTAATTTTTTGCAGACCAATGAATCGAAGTTAGTTTCTTTTGGCATCTTCTTTGTTTATGTTATCAAATTTGTTTGATGATATCTGATTTCTTCACCTTAATTATTTATGAATACTATTGATTTTTGCAGCCAATCATTAATGCATTGATCTCTGATTAGGATTTGTCCTAATTCATGGTCTATGTGTATTTATGTTTTAATTGAATTTATTTAATTAAAATCTTTATCTATTTTTGCAAATCATTCACATAAATTAATAATTCATGTTAATTTTTCAATTAGCATAAGAACTACAGGATAATTTTGCATGCACTCAATCTTTAAACTATTATCAGTAATTTTCATTGCCTGATTATATTTTGAAGTGATAAGTAATGATCCAATTTTACATTTCTGTTAAGCTGGTGAATTAACTTATTAAAACTCAAACCAAGTTATCCTGCACACAAGCAATGCACTTCCTTTAGATTAGATCTAACTTAGCTTAGATTTCGTTCAAGGTAGATTTTTTCTAGGTTTAGATCCATTTAGAGTTAGAACACTTTAATCTTCCCTCACAGGAAGAGTGATCCTTTGGGATCAAACCCCATAAGTGCCAGCGAAGGCCTTTTTATCCGTGGGAGTTAACTACACCAAATAGGATGGGGATAGAACTGCTCTTGCACAGAGCATTTTGAAGCCTTTCAGTCTGGGTTTTCACCCTCGGTTGTTAGCTTTAGAACCCATTCCAGCAACCTACACATTCGAGGCTTCAACAAATGGCGCTAGAAGGAGGTACAGAAGCAAGATATTCCTAAACAGAATACCAATAGACCTCCTCCAGCAAGAATACCAATTGTCACCCATAGTCACACACAAGCATCTGCCTTTATTGAACAACCGGTGCAAGATCCAAACGCCATTCCTGCTACCCCTTTGATAGAGCAGGAAACCAAAAGGGGTGACATTATTTTCATATCATCCACTAGGGGACCCCTCACACTCAAACAAATACTCAAAGGTTCTTCTGATAGTGTTGCTAGGTTACAATGAAGGATTGCTGAAGAGCGTAATTAGGGACTAGCAACAATTCATCATCAGAATACCGATCTGTAAGCTAATAACTCAGATAATCAAAATTAAGATCGCCGAAAGTCCCTGAACAACATAATTCACCTCGCCACAATCTGCTTTGTGATTTCAATCTTGATATATTATTTGGAGAAAGAAAACAAGACCAACCAAACATTGCCACAGGTGGACCACCACCGACACCCCCTTCATCTTCATCGTCCTCATCTGACGAAACATCTGGTAGTGATTCATCACCCAGTTCAAATTCAGAAGACCTACCCATGACAGAAGGTGGAAACAGACCCTGGATGGACCAGGATGCTGTGTTCATTGTTTGGGAACAACACAAACTACCCAAAAACCCTGAGAAATGGCTCCCCATGTTTAACCCTAATGACAAATCACCTGTACTTGATCACATGAAAAATTTCATGCAGGCCATTAGGCTTAGGAGTGTTGTTCATTAGGATGTAGTTTGTAGGTTGTTTCTATACACCTTCGAGGGAAAAGCATCCACATGGTACTTTTCCCTAGAAGCCCGATCCATTCCTTCATGGGATGACTTCGAAAAATTGTTTATACATAAATTTGGAGATGATAAGACTCTAAAAGACTTGGTTTTAGACTTATCCTCAATGAAAATTTGAGGCAAGGAGAGGGTAAAAGATTATAAGCAAATGTTTTCATATTTAAAAAATAGAATCCCTGTTACTCTTCAACCTGCAGAAGAATTGTTGGTTGCTTATTATGTTAAGGGTTTACATGTTCCCATTGCTATGTGGGTAAAAAGAGAACGAAAATAAAACTTGCAGGAAGCCTTTGCTGAGGCTATCCAGATTGAAAAAGACATATTCTGCCTAAAGGATAATCTCGATGTTGCATCATATCAACCTTAAATGTCCAAAATAAATCAAGAAACTCCTATGAAACCTGCAGTTTAAAACAAAGACGCATTTGAGATGACTGACATGAAGAATTTCCTCCAAAATATCTCAAATGAAATGGTAGACCTGAAGAAAGGCAACACAAAAAATCAGAACAATAACAGGGGTTTCAATAGACAACCTTTCAGAAGACCTTGCCAACCTCCACAAAGCCAAGTCCCACAAAATCCCGATGAAAGATTGAACTTAGAAGAAATTCTTTCTATCTTTAAGGCTTTGGTTCCAGAATCACTAATTCTCCTGATCAGCAAGATGAAAATCCACAAGAGAATAAAGATCTTGAACCACCAAATGAAGTAGAATATCAACAGATAAATACAATTAGCTTCTTTTCAGAACTTCCCATGGCTGAGGAGGAAGATGAGCTTAAGGCTGTCTTTAATGTCCAACACCCCTATAATACCAGGAGTAAAGGACAACCCACTCAAGAAGCTTCCACTTTAGCACCCACACCAAATAGAGGTAAAGCACCAACAATTAAGGACACTTTAATTCCTGGAATAGAATATAGTTTGATTGAGGACTTGAAAAGAGTAAAAACCAATATTTCTCTTTTTGAACTTCTGAAAATCCCTGCAATGAGAGACAGTCTTCCCAAGAGTATGATTGTCAACAAACCCAGGGAGGCTCAGAACAACAGTTTCGAAACATACTCTAAACCTAGAAATCAGAAGCCAAGTAGCAAGAAGACACCTCCTTTTCTTGCTTACTTTTGAAGTGTTCAATAGAAATGTGTAATATCCCGAATTTTGACTAACTATTTTTGATGTTATATACTGGGCTTAAATCCCCAACACATATGATTTATTTTTAATTATTGAGCATAAGACCTAGTGCACATGATTCATTTCTTTTATAGATTTACATATTGGGCATGGACCTTGACTGATGCAGATTATTGTTATATACTGGGCAAGAAAGCCCTAATGTATTGATTTATGTTTTATTATGAGATTGGGTACAAACCCTAATATGCTGAGATGAACTTTTGTTACATACTGTGCAGAGTTATGGTGTACATGATTGATTGTATGATGTGTTGAGCATGGACTCAGGAACACACAGATGACCTATGTACTGGGCATAAGCCCTGATGTACCTAGAGGATTTTATTATGTACTGGGCGTAAGCCCCGATGTATGTAGAGTGTTGGGCATAGGCCCTGGAGAACTCCAAGCTTGATAATGAATACCGGATCCGAGACCATTTGTACATTCTAGATGTGCTTAACAACCACATTCTAGTACTAGTGTTGAGCGGGATGCTTTGGAATTGCACTAGCGTAACGCCCATGTGAGAGTGTTGAGTTAAAGCTTTGAAGAGCACTCGGGGTTACTTGATCTTAAAAGTGTTGAGTCGAGAAGACTCTGAATAGCACTTCTATTCATCACATTTATTTAAATTGGTTAAATTAATCATTTTCTATCTATCATCAAGGACTGCGGGAACTACCATGTTAAACGAGGGAATCCAACATGCAAGAGAGATACCTAGAGGTACCTAACCTAGCCAACTATCCAAGCTTACCAAAAGTCCCTATCCAAAGAGTTGGAACTTGTACTTAATATTTATCAAAGAATAACTATGGTATGTACATAATTAAATCAAAGAGTTATCATATTTAATTATTGAATAATTAGATTTAATTTCTAAAAGAAAAGTTTACTTATGTAAATAACATGCATAAGGGTTATGCATAAGACATTTCTCATGTCACTATTATTATTAGTATTATTAATATTATTTGTGATCTAACTTAAAGATACATCTAATTATAACAAAATAAAGGTCCTAGGTAAACTAGGAGTAATTAACTAATAAAATATCTTTCATAAATCTTATAATTCAAATTAAATTAAAAGTTGAATATTATTATTATAACTCAAACATATATATTCCAAACACACTCACCTATATAAAGAAGGGCATACCCCAAGAGAGGGATCATCTTTTCCTACTATCATTATCTCAGGGTAATAGAAGAGAATTATTCTGCAGAACTGAAGAAGCCTACTACATTTTTCCAGATCTGATCAGCAACTTATCCTAGGGCCTCTACTTCTCTTGTTGCATGTTGGAACCAGCTCAGGGGGATCCAGTTAGAACCATGAATGGTCTAAGGGTCATGGTTGGGAGGAACATGGTAGTCCCAAGGTTTTCCAGTTAAAGATCACCCTACAGGTTAGCTAGGTCCATACATTTTTCCATTAACTAGTGTTTGGGTGTGCAGGTTCTGCAAGGGAAGATCGAGCTTCAAGAATTAGGTATGAACTACAAATTTCCATAAAGTTCAATTACATCTAGATGTTAAGGTAGGAATTATTATACAACATTCATGTCTCCTTTATATTATAATTTTTAATCCCTTTTATGGAGCAAGGGCCAATTGGCATGGGCTCTCAAGGGTTAAACCCTAGGTTCAAAATGCCAGTTATTATTTCTGTTGAATTTAAGCATCTGTCCTAACTATTTCAAGGATCTAGCAGGGCTAGCCTAGCTATCCTGTGCTAGATACCTATATAGATAGAATCACTAGTGTTAAAGCTTTTATTTAGTAATGTCAATATCTGAACTATTAACCTTCACAAAACAAAATCGCATTATTTTTCCAAACCCTCATGCTTTACAATTTAAATTATTAAATTACAAGAAAGCTATGGTTTAACCTTTTACCCATTAAGACTCAAAACTCAGATTTCCAAAACAAGGATCTCCCAAGGATCCACGAAACCAACTTAGAAAAAACTTAGTCAAATGCATTTATTATTTCAAAAGAGACAAATGAATTAACGCAAGTCAAAGCTTCGAAACTATCCATCAACATAGCATATTTAGGATCGTTGATATACTTAAACCTACAGCATAAAAACACCCATTGTGCATATAGTTATCCAAGACAAACAAACTATCAAAACATGAATTCCCTATTTAGGGCTTTCAACATTTCATTCTCCTCAATAGAAATCGATCTCAGATTTGAACGAAAACCTTGTATTACAGTATTGAAATCAATTACATTTCTAGCTTCACTTTTTATTTAAATAGTCACCCATTAAAATAAAATCAACCCAGAAATTTTACAGAGGGTTAAAACCATCGTTTAAGACAAAAGCCATCCACGGGCCAACATACGTTCAAAACAGAGCTACGCCCTCAACAAATCATATTCACATAATTATCAATAGAAATTTATTCATGCCAAAGCTAAAATGCAGAGCCATCACACCTTAGAAATTACCAGAACATTTCAAGATCATTCTCTCTTCCAGTGGCACGTTTTTATCCACTTAAACCCTACGCCTAAATCCTTAAAAATGAAACTTACAGAAGTATCAAAACTTCAACAAACAACATGGCTAGCAAACATCAATAACATTTCATTTCATAGAAGCACATACTCAGTGGAGAACATGATTTAAAATCCAACACCATCATATTACATTCAAAACCCCAAAACAGAACGCTATGGGTATTTCCCATTAAAAGCTCTAAATATTTTTACAGATCCATTCATTCATCTACGATAACAACAAAATGAAACCCTCAACGGTTTATTCCATCATCTATCAACACAATAGACATCATGGACATTGACTAATAGGTTCAAAACCCCAATAGTCCAAATCGACTTCCTCATAGTCGTTTCTCCCCTCAATTACTGACCAGGCCAGAATCAACCCATTAAAACTTTGAATTTAGTCATAGTGAGCCCAAAGGACTCAACGAAGTTACAATATAAAAGAGCTCAAAGCTACAGAGCATTGCAGTCATAGCTATGAAAGGCAGGAACGAATATTGAGAGGACCTGGGCTTACCAATATTACGCCAAACCCAATCTTCCTACCACCTGCTAAGACCCAACACCGAAGATATCAACACCTACTAACCTATCAGTGAAACCATAAAAATCACGAGTTAGGATAGAAGCAAATAAATAGCTACGGCACAGACAAAACAAAGGGCCATTTAAACCATGGGAAGGAGATCACCTATTGTATAAACATAATACCCTCCATCACCTTGCTACCATAGCTGCGACTACACTGACCATGAGCATAGCTCAGGTCAGGGCCTAGTCGAAACCATACACAGCAAGTAGTTACCCTCCAAGCCAAAATCAACGAAATGACTAACACTGTCGTGCAGGCCAAAGGCTTAAACCCTTTCTCCAAGCTAGAAAACAAACCACGTGATGATCATCTGTAGCATTTAAAGCTGCCACCAAATCCCCACTAGCGCTTCAATAATTATCCAAACGATATAGTTAGGGTTATGGTATTTCCAAACCCTAGTTGTTTTTAATTCATGTCTTATTCAAGTTAATTCTTAGACCCCTTTTTGATGTCATAGAACTAGTTTATGCTAGGTAGTTGATGTAGGTAGTTTAGGGAAGAACCTCTTATGCCTACAAAACATGATCTAAGTGAAGCTTTAGCAAGGATTGCTAAGTAATCCCGGGATCACCCATTTATTCATTCCTTACCTCTCGGCAGCTCCGCCGGTAGTATGACTACCAACTCAAAAACCCCATAAGTACTCATATCTCCTCATACAAGTCCTTCAGGCATGAATTAGTGATATAAACCAGTTTAAACATTTAAATGAAACCAAGCATGCATATAAACTTAGAAGTGAAGTAAATGAAAAGAAACTTAAAAGTATTATACTAGCATTAAAATTGTCATTCATGCCACACATGATTGTGCTAGTATTTTCACACCACCTTACTGCTTCGCTTCCACAAAATGCATACATTACAAGACCAAACTCTCATAGAAAGTAATTTCTTATTTCTTCAAACAAAGACTGATATAACTTCCCAGTACTAAAGTTAATTTGCTATATATTATTTGTTTAGGCATATTAGTAGTAAAGGAAAATTTTTTAATTTTTACGGTTTTTAGGGACGTTACAAAATGTCCATAATTGTATGATAGATTCAGGGGCTTCATAAAATGTGATACCTCTATCTATATGCAAGAAATTGAATGCCTTTGTGGAGCCCTGCCCTAGTCAAATAGTCCAAATTGACAGATCCAAAGTTAGGGTAGTGGGAGAATTGAAAAATGTCTTGTTAGCACTATCTGTTGACCCTAGAATCCACTAGACAATGGATATTATTGTGGCTGACATTCCAGAAATGTATGGCATGTGGCTAAGCAGAGATTGGTCAGAGAAGATCAAAGGCTACTTTGCTATTGACTGGTCTCACTTATGGATTCCCTACAATGGGATACCAAACAGAATTAAAATCAACATGGAACCTTATGTGAAACAAATTGACACGGACTTAAATGATCCTAGTGAGACTGCCGCATGCTTCAGCTCACATGTGGAACATTACACTTTTGATACTTTCTTTGGGGATCTGCTTGCGGATTTGTCACTAGTTGAGAATATACATAATCAGTCCCAAATTGTCAATCTCACTTCTGTTCCATTCTCAGGTACCGTTGATCATAATGTATATAATGTAAATACAAATTTTAGGTTAGATTTGAAATCATGGACTCTTTTTTTTTATGGATCTGGATCTAAAGATGGAGCTAGTGCAGTTTGTGTCCTAATTGATCAAAAAGTGACCAAAACTATGATTTCCTACAAAATTGAGTTTGAATGCACCAAGAACATAGCTGAATATGAGGCCCTGGTCGAGGGACTCAAGAAGGCCATTGATATGGGTTCCTAGGTAATTGAATGCTATGGAGATTCTGAGATAATAGTAAAACAGGTGAGAAACAAAATACATTGTTTGTCTCCTCGTTTGATTAACTATCAAAAATTGGTAAGAGATATCACTAACTCTTTTTCTGCATTTAACATCAAGTCGGTCCCCAGATCACATAATTTTGATGCAGATTTACTGGCTAATACTGTATCTAGGTTGATTCCACCAGAAGGTTTGTCCCCTAACACTTTTTCAATTGAACTTATGTACAGGTCTTCTATTCCTGATAATGTGACAATTTGGAAGGTGTTTGATGATGATCAACAAATATTAGACTTTCTCACAGCCCAGGACACTTTTCAAGATCTGTCAATAGATGAGGCTGAGCATGAGAAATCTCTTTCTGATCCTTCTAACCTCATCCCTAAATAAATCATCAACTGAGAAATACTATGATCTGCAGGATAAGTTCAAGCAAAAGACCAACTGTAAAACCCAGAGTTCATCCCTCAATTACGAGCCTGTCAACCTAGGAACTTAACAGAATCCTCATTTCATCCATCTAGGGGTTGATTGCTCTGCTAAGGAAAAGAGATATTTTATCAAATTGTGCAAAGAGTTCAAAGATGTTTTTGCATGGACATATGATGAAATCAAAACTTTTGACACTAGTATCATGCACTATAATATACCAATGAAACCAGAAGTAAATCCTTATCAGTAGAAGTTAAGGAAGATGCATCCCAGTCTGGAACCCTTTGTAAAGAAGAAGCTTGAGAAATTACTGGCAGCACGAATTATATTCCTTGTCAGACATACACAGTGGATTGCTAACCTCGTACCTATTTAGAAGAAGAATGGTGAGATCAAACTCTGTGTTTATTTCAAAAACTTAAACAGAGCTTTTGGAAAGGACAACTACCCTGTTCCTCCTATGGAGTAGATTCTACAGAAAGTAGCAGGGTCTGAGATGTTTTCTCTCCTTGATGGCTTCTCAGGATATAACCAAGTCCTAGTCGCCCCTAATGATCAACTAGAAACAGCTTTTAGGACCCCGTGGGGAACCTTTGCCTATAGGCGAATGCCTTTTGGGATGATACATGCAGGTGCTACATTCCAGAGAGCTATGGATATAGATTTTAGGGGTTTGATGCAAAATTCTGTCATTGCATATTTAGATGATATTACTATTTATTCTAAAAAATGACATGAACATTTGTCTGCTCTGAAACAGGTGTTTGAACGCTGCAGAAGATATGGAATCTCATTGAACCCGAAGAAATCTATATTTGCAGTCACTGAAGGTAATTTGTTAGGTTTTATTGTTTCGAAAGAACGCATGATTATCGATCGAGAATGCACATAATCCATTTCAAAGATTGGCCTACTTGGTTCATGCAAACCCATGCAATCGTTTCTCGGTAAGATTAATTTCGTTCGTAGATTTGTTTCGAATTTTGCTCAAATTGTTAAGCCATTGAAACAATTAGTTAAAAAAGATGCATAGTTCAAGTGGTCTGAGGAACAAAAATATGCCTTTTGTTGAAATTCAGAGAGCCATTGCGGAAGCCCCCGCTTTGATGTCTCCAAACTTCAGCAAAGATTTTATTTTGTACACCTTTGCTACTGATTTATCCTATGCAGCTGTCCTGACACAAAAACATGATAATGATGCTGAAACTCCTATTTCATTCATGAGTTCCACTTTCAAAGAAGCAGAACTCAACTACTCCCAGATTGATAAACAAGCTTACACGATTTACAAATAGGTAAAACATTATAGACTGTATTTATTGAAATCTCGGACTAAAGTCATCGTTCCTTATGCAGCTATCAGAAATGTTCTGGTTCAGAAGGAACTAGGAGAAAAGAGAGCTCATTGGATGACAACTTTGCAAGAGTATGACTTGGATATCAGACCAACAAAGATTGTGGAAGGCCAAGGCTTGTGTCTGATGACCGCTCAATCCAACGATCCTGTACAACAGTAGATTGAGTGGGAACAAGAAGAGAGTACAACAATAGGTTTTGTTAGTGTTATCACTACTCAAGCGTCTGAATGGTATGATGACATTAAATTCTTTTTTACACATGGGTTTTCTCCTGAAACCCTTGACTTTAAAAATTATAGAGCTTTAAGGTTAAAATCTACGCCATATCAATTTATAGATGGAGTTTTGTTTAGGAAGAATTATGATGGTGTTTTTCTCAGGTGTTTAGACAAAGAAGAAACTGATAATATTCTTTTGCAATTTCATGCAGGACCTGCGGGAGGGCACTTCTCAGGGGAAACCACTGCACATAATATCTTGACGGTAGGATACTACTGGCCTAGTTTGCTTAAAGATGCATACTCTTATGTCAGAAGATGTGAAGCATTCCAGAAGTGTGCTAGAAAAATGAAAAAACCTGCTTTTCTTTTGCAGCCAGTAAAAATTCAGTTTCCATTTCAACAATGGGGATTGGATTTTGTTGGAACTATTATCCCTGTTTCCTCCCTGCAGCACACGTATATATTGACAACCACAGACTACTTTACTAGGTGGGTAGAGGCAGTCCCCCTCAGACAATGCAATACAAACCAAGTGATCTCCTTCCTTGAAAGCCAAATAGTCACTAGGTTTGGTGCTCCTGAATTTCTAGTATTTGAAAATGTGTTTTATTTCTCTTCCATTGATCTTACAGAGCATGCCCTTGAAAAATGGATAAACCTGAAGTTTTCTCCCAATTATTATCCACAAGGGAATGGACTA
This sequence comes from Larix kaempferi, assembly GCA_027924585.1. NCBI lineage: Eukaryota > Viridiplantae > Streptophyta > Pinopsida > Pinales > Pinaceae > Larix > Larix kaempferi. Next base: position 6,360,967 of record BSBM01000418.1, on the reverse strand, counting down.
GCAGAGTCTTCTAACAAAAATTGATTAATATCTTAAAGAAGACAGTTTCTACTCACCATAAAGATTGGCACACCCATCTATACAATGGTATTTGGGCAGACCGGGTCACCCCAAAGGAAGCCCTAGGAAATTCCCCTTACTGTTTATTTTATGGTAAGGAGGCCATCTTGCCATCCAACCTCATGATCCCTTCACTAGAGTTGGCACAATCTATACAAGAGGATAATTCTTCCCCACTCCAGCACAAAATTGATATGTTGCTCAAGCTAGAAGAAGATAGGGAGAAGTCCAAAAACAAGTTGTATCAACATCAACAGCTGGTAAAGAGGTGGTTTGATGAGAAGTACTCATCTAACAGGGAGTTTACTGTGGGTGACTTGGTGTTAAAGTGGGATAAGCAACATAAAGATAAAAAATGATTACACCAAGTTCCAACATCTATGGCTAGGACCATTCATTGTTACAGAAAAGCTTGGTCCTAGTACTGTCCGATTGCAAACTCTAGAAGGTACCACAAACACCTACTCAGTGAATGTGAAATTGCTCAAAAAGTATTTTGTTTGATTGAGCAGATTCACTTGCTGTACATAAAGTGTGGTTTGTTTGCTTTTTCTGCTTTGTTTGCATTTGGTTTTTCTTTTGTACATTAGTTTTATTTTCAATAAAGTCGACACATTTTGGCAAAAGATGTTAATCAGTATGTCTCAAGTCAGCACAAATATGAAGTTTCGAGGTAAACAATGTCAGTTTTAATTTCACTCAGCCTATATTAGAAAATGTTTTTCATGAAACTAAACAATCAATATTTGCAAAGCCTTAACTGATACCTTCCCACCTTATCCAATATATTTATGGATGTTTCATGTGGCTAATTGAAGTTGAGGAAGCAATTGGTTTTCCTACCTTATGTTTCATCAGTGAATGGCAGCATATATTTATAGCCTTGTCAGCCTTACCCATTCTGGATTCCCACTCTGATCACCTTAGAAACAATTCACCTTAATAATTTTAGATTGCAAGATGGGGGGTCTTATTACAAGCCAACCCATTATGTTCATAGATGTTTGAGTGGAATGACATCTCCACATCAAGCCACCAAACTTGGGGGATGACTTTCAACTGCTGCTAGAAGGTGGAAGATCCCATCACAAGTTGGTCCATTCATGATTTGCAAAACATTGGTGAGTAACACTACTTTCATGTGGTTACCAAGCCATAGTAGTGTCTTGTAATCTATGCACTAATAAATTTTGTTTTTCTTTGTAATACAGTTCATTGCATATGAGGATAAGGGGGGTCTTATCAAAAGCCATCCCTACCATGATCATGGGTCTGATTTTGGACTGAAATTACCACTTGTGTTACCCAATCCATGGTAATTGCTTTTAGTGTCAAAAGATAAAAGACAGGGAGTCTCCTTATCGAACTAGCTTGTTTAGTTTCCAGATCAGGTCTGTGAATGGCATTGCCAACATCTGAGCACCAATTCAGGGCAATGGCCTTGTATCAACAGAAGTATTGCTTGCATTTTTTTTTTTATTCTGTTTTGAAAAGAAAAAAAAGGTGAAAAGAAAATGTATATAGTATGAGCAATGAATTTGTACATAAATAAATAATTAATAAATTTAAGGTGATTCAAGATTTGGTAACCCATAATGGCTCTAAGTTTGCTATAAGGCTCATCACAAACTGCCTTCTTATGATTGCATAATGGTAAAGGATTTCCTATTTACTTCTGAGGTTGCTTTGTCATATGAACATCATCATTAAATGGTTTTGGATGGGGATATATCAATCATATGACTAACTTTGTTGTTTGGATTGTGTTTTATGAAAACATTTTGGTTAATTACAGGTTGAAACATCAAGTTTCCTGACAAGTCTTCCTTGTAATTACAGATTTTATTTACAGAGATAACTGGTTCATCCCAGCCAGTCGCCATTTGCTGTAGGTACAACAGAACCCATGTTTTCAGCCCCAAATATTTATATTCAGAGGTAACGATTAAATTCCATGATTATTTTCGGGTTTTTCATCATGCTTTTATTACTTTGCTTTGATTTGATTAAGTTAGCAATTTTCCCTTTGGAAAATTCCCTTGATTTTGTGTGTTTTTGTGAGTTGCAGAAGGCTTTGGTTTTCCAAAAAATTAACTCGTTCCGCAACCCGCAATCCGCAATCCGTAATGCGGATTGAGGAATCTTGGTTTTTTCAATTTTGAAACATGTTTGTTCCACAACCTGCAATGGCGGATTGCGGATGTAGGGTTGTTTTTCCAATAATTGCGGTTGTTTGTACCTGCAACCCACAACCCACAATGCGGATTGCGGGAACACCTTTTAATTAATTTTGTGCTTTGTGATTCCGCAACCTGTAACCCGCATTTGCGGATTGTGGATTGCAGAAGGTGTTTAAATAATAAATCTCTCCTTTCGCGTTTCCGCAACTCACAACCCGCAATGGCGGATTGTGGATTGCAGAAACCTTTGGTTTGTTAATGTTTAGAGTTGTGATCCTGCAACCCGCAACCCGCAATTGCAGATTGCAGATTGTGGGAAGGATGTATATATTTTCAAATAAATGCCCACAACTTCCTTCTGCATCCTCCATGATTAATCGTAACCGTTCATTCACCTTGATCCCGCAGTTGATATTGGATTGTTTTGATTTGGTTAACTATGTTTGTTTTCTATTTTTATTCATCTTTTTGGTTTGTAATCAGGTTTTAAACATCGATTTTCACCTACAGCCAAACATGTGCTGGTAATCATTGATCCCACTAATTCGTAGCTGATCGACTGTTGAGATTTGACATTAAATCATACGTGAATTAGTGCAAATCTTATCTTATCTTAACCCAATTTTTGTCGACACATGCTGTGGGTTATTTCAACACAGACGTGACAATTGCAGGTTGCAGACCGTAAGATGTCAATCATGGCAATTCATTATGCTCAATCATTCCTGGAATCTTTATTGTTTTCCTTTACATACAGACATTAACATGGGAAATTTGTTGATCGTCATATTGTAAATGAAAGGTCTTGTTAGTTAATTTTCACAAGTTATCCGTCTGACAGTCATATTGTGAGCAACATGCAGAGATATCACAAATATTCGGTCATATTTTGTGAAGAAAAAGAACTTCAGCCTCTTCAATACCAAGAACCTGTGTTGTCACCTTTTGATGCAGGTGTTCCTGATGAGAGAAGTGGTAGTGAAGAAGAGGATTCCAAGATTCAATCCCTCTACATACGGCTCCCTTAGAGAAAGAGAAGGAAGACCATTGAGAAACCAACTGATTGAGACGATACCATTATCCAGGATTTTATAATCAATGAAGTACCTGTCACTCCACCAATCCCTTTGAAGGAGGAACGAGTGACTGACTTTTCAGTTTTTGAGAACATTGTCGATCATCATGACTCTTCTAAGAAAGATATTTAAGTTCCCTTACTATCCATCATAGATATCTAGTAAACTGTGGTTAACCTCCACAGTTTGTTACGGGATGTTTTCCCGAGATTATGTGATGAACATCTTTTGAAATTTTGTGAAATATTCAGTATGAACCAATCCCTACGATGATATGCTTAGACTAATTGATTTTGTAAATACATGTTTTCATGGGATGGCTATCCTTTGTAACTATTTTGTAATTATTTAAAGGGTAGAGGTCTCATGAGAAAAAAGGGGGGAAGATAATCACCAAAGAAGGACTGGAGAAACGTTGTTTCACTTGTGATCTTGTAATTTTTTGCAGACCAATGAATCAAAGTTAGTTTCTTTTGGCATCTTCTTTGTTTATGTTATCAAATTTCTTTGATGATATCTGATTTCTTCACCTTAATTATCTATGAATACTGTTGATATTTGTAACCAATCATTAATACATTGATCTATGATTAGGGTTTGTCTTAATTCATGGTCTATGTGTATTTATGTTTTAATTTAATTTATTTAATTAAAATATTTATCTATTTCTGCAAATGATTCACAGAAATTAATAATTCATGTTAATTTTTCAATTAGCATAAGAACTACAAGATAATCTTGCATGCACTCATTGTTTAAACTATTATCAGTAATTTTCATTGCCTGATTATATTTTCACCCTCTGTTGTTAGCATTAGAACCCATTCCAGCAACCTACACATCTGGGGCTTCAACAATGATATTTGATTGAATATGATATTATGATTGATTTGTGGAAGAAACCTCATTCCATCTTATGTTTACATTGAACATTTCAGTTCTAACAATGATTTATCACTCATTCTCATTGAAAATGTGTTGTTAATGAAGGCTTATGGATCTTATGAGTTTTTTCCTATTCATAATACCTTAGTCATTTGAGTTTAATCATATAGGATTCACCCAGTTGGGATGGTTTTATATTATCGATTTTGTTCTTCTCAATGACCTTTATCAGATTAAACACATTGGGATCTTCTTATCAGGATTGTTTGTTTTCATTGGTATTGTCTCACCTGATCTTGCTTTGTTGGATTTATGTTATCATGTTTTCTCCACAAGTCTCAGATTTTTTTAGCTTGAATCTCTTTGTTGGATTTGCTTATCAGACTTACCTTTTAAGTTTCACCTTTTCTAGCTCTTGACTAGCCTTGTCTAACATTACCTTTATCAAACTAATAAGTTCTGACTTTTCATATCAGATCATGTTTTCCCTTTTGGGATCTCAACATTTCTCACCTGATCATACTCATCCGATAATTCATATCAGATTCCTATTTTGGGAGTTATGTGTTATCATCATAAAAGTTACACTAAGATCACTCCGGTAGAATCTTTATTGGACCCACCTTTTCGAACTTATCTTATTGGACTTCTGAATTAACGTTTGAAAATATATCATCTTATTAGCTTTCATGACAACCTTGATCATATTTCCTTCATTGGATGATCCTATTTAGAATCTCTTCATTGAGCTTATGTGTTAATGTGAGAAATATTGTGGTCGAGGACATTCTTCCGATTTCACTCCTACATTAATGAATGCATTAATTGTAGAAGTAGGCTTGGTGAATCATTTATAGAAATTATTTCACATCAAGTTTAACCCTAGTTCCTTAATCTCTTGGTAAAATGGAAAGCTATATTTTCATCACTGCATTTTTTGGAATTTTTAGAGGATTTTCTTGAAAATTTAATAAGAGATTGTTGGTCACCCTATATATTAGTTAATTAAAGCTAACACACAGGATGGTCAATATAAATTGTCAAACCCAGGAAGGTCTTTTATTTCAAAGGCAATAAGCACAATCTATGCATAAACAGATCAAGCAGTTGATTTACTAATTGTAACTAATGACCCTACCTATATGCTCAACCAACTCATTCCATAAGAAAACTAATCTAATTCATACATTTAAGAATCCAACATGAAACAACCTTCCTACAGAAATCAACCCAGCAAGTTAATGATCTAATAATGAAATGGAACTAGATTACTTTTACAAGAAGTTAAATCCTATAATTATCAAACTACAACATTCAATCTTTACCAAAATGATCTATCCAGTGGCTACTGTAATTCTACCATTATCTGTCTAATCTATGAATGAAATTGAAGATACAAAAGCAACCATAATTAAAATACAAGCTTGAACTCTAAACTGATAATTACTGGAAATCCTAGAAAGCATAAACAACTGAAAGATATTGGAATTGAGCTTGTCTATCACAGCTAATTAAAACACACATGCAATTAAGTAAATTATCCCACACAGTCGAATGTCACACCAATCTGATACAGCTATTCGAGATGCAATTATAAACTACCAAAAAGGAAATCTAATCTCTGTTACAGCTATCAATAACATAAGCAATAATTCCACACCACACAAGAGAAGTAAAACTAAACTACTCTACCTACTTAAACTAGCTATCTCTGTGAGAAGGCGGGCCCTGGCCTTCTAACGAAGACGCCGAGAATCACAACAAATTAAGACACAGAAATGATGAACTCTGCTCTCATATTAATGATGGAAAATCGTCAGTCTCAGTGCTCTGTTATAGCTTACACAAAGTGGTAATTATCCAACCCCAGGCTACAAGAGCCTTCTGTAATTTATACAAGGAAAATACAGTTTCAGATCCACTATATTCATGTAGCAATAAAGATATATGATCTTCATGCTGCTGAGTTACAGCTAACTGATACAGCTGTATTAAACAAGGCTGTTAATCATGAAGGATGTTGTTGTTCTAATAATTAATGGATCAACAGACATAGCAACTAGAACGTGACCTCTCTGTCGCAGCTAGGCTCTGATTCAATGGAATCTGTTACAGTGAGGATCTGTTACAACTTGTGTGGAGGATGCGCTGTCCCTTGGAGTATGAGGAGCTGGTGCTTTGAAGAGTAACAGCTGGCGCCACTTGGTTGATACACCTGCGCTTTAGATTTTGACTAAATGAACTCACAAATGTTAGCATAAACCAAGGGTCAGGATTCGTAACCATAACAATCTTAGGCATAATTAAATGAAACAATAATGACTTATACCTTGTCAGGATTGTTGATTGATTTGGAAAAAGCATGTATATGGTTTACGCAAGTAAAGTAAAATTTGGAAAAATGATGAAATAGGTATGGTTAAAAAGGGACATTTCCAGGGCCCAACATCTCCCCCCAACTATCCATTTGCATGTCCTCATGCAATAGCTGATTAGTTTGATTCTAAGGTTGACCCTTGTTCATATTATGCTAGTTGAGGAAATAAAATTTTCCAATCAATTATTGGGAATGTTGGTTCTTGTGTGACAACACCCTCCCGCCCTCAGCAGCTTCAATCTAAAATATACTTCCAACAAATATTTAAGGTGGCTGGTTCTTGTGTGACAACACCATCCTACCCTCAGCAGCTTCAATCTAAAATATACTTCCAACAAATATTTAAGGTGGCTGGTTCTTGTGTGACAACGCCTTTTTTTCTGATAATTTTAAGGTGGCTGGTTCTTGTGTGACAACGCCCTTTTTCCTGAAAATTTTAGTCTCCTAGATCGTCTTGATGCCTTCAAAACGATGAGGTTGAGCTTGAAAAGAACTTCTCTAATTTCCTTGCTCTTGTAGATCCCTGAACTGCTAAGCCTTCCTTTGTAACTTTAAGCCCTGCCAAATTAAAAATATCTCCACATTCTGGACATATTATCTCTTGCTGTACTCCAATTCCCTGAATAATTAGTAAATTCCTCAATTGATCTACAGCTTCCACCCTTGCATCCACATACTTCTTTGCCTGTTCCCTGCGTGTCTCCTTCCATTTATCTAGTTCTTCCCAAAGATCTTGCACCTCCTTCTTTAGCAACTCATTTTCAAATAGAATATTATTTAATTGAGGTTCTTCTACAACAGGTTCTTGTGTGTCAGTAGGTGGTTGGGGTTTAAAAATCGGAGTCCCACTGTCTACCCTAACCAGATGACTTGCTTCTGCTGCAGTCACAATTTCGATTCTCCTCTTCTTCACTGAGCAAGATGACTGGCCCATGTTCATTGGCCCTCTCTTTCTCCAGGGCAAGGAAAATCCTATTGCCTTAGAAATAGAGCCAACTCCCTCCTTCTGATTTAGAGTCCTTATGATTGTGGGAGAAGATTCTACGCTCAGGACTGCTTGTTCATTTTCTGATATTTCCTTTGCTTGAGGGTTTTCATTTTCCTTTTCAGTTTCGACTGCACCGTTTCATCCTCCTCTGTTTCTATCTCTTCAGGTATTCCATCTTCCCTCCCCCCAACTGACTTTGAGGAACTCCAGTCCTCATGCAATATTTCTAAAGACATTTCACAAGGGAGGTTTGGCCGGTCCAGAAATTGATCCCATGTCAAATTATGCTGTGCAAGGGCTCGTAACATTAGCAATTTAATGAGCCCTTGATTTGTGAGGGATGCTAAGGGGTGTTGAGCACCTTTAACATAGTAAGCCACACATTGCAAAGATTGAAAAAGAAAGTACGACCGGCTGTGTCGTAAATGTGATAGGAGTAAAAATTCATTGATATAAACAACACTATACCTCCCCTCGCAGGTAAAATATTTCTTCAAAAATATTGCAACTTGGTTCCATAGATGTGGAAGAGTTTCCAAGGCTATTCCCATGCACAATGGTCGGACCCTTTCTCCAGTTGCAAGAAATTCTTCAACTGCGGTTGGATGATAGCACTTTCAACTAAACCAACAATGCCCAACTCTGGGAAGTCCTGTTACTTCCGCCAGAATTACCTCTGAAACATCTAACCTTATTTCTCGAACCTCTGAATGAGTGTTCGTCAAATTTTGAGCAAATTCAAGGGTCGCTTCCTCATGAAAACCATTCAGGTGTTGGAAATAAGTTGTCCATCCTGCTTCTTGAAAAATGAAAAAGACATCTTTGTTTTGGTATAGGGATTCTATTGTTGAAGGTTCATATCTCACATGAATACCCATATTACTAGACTTCTGCAAGAGGTTGTAACAAAGGTGCCAATCACAGCTCCAACTATCAAACTATTTGCATGCGGGCACGGTTGACGGATAATCAAGAATTGAATTGAGCCGTTTTGGAAAGGTGGTAGCGTTAGTTTCGAAGTAAGATTTATGGCTGGTTTTTCGCACGAATCAAATAGAATGATAATCATGATCAAGAGTACGGGTAATGGATTTAAACACAATTTTCGTGGGATAAATGGGAGGAATGATAGGCATAACCATTATTATTTGCGACGTCAATCAATGACTAATCATGATCATAGTTAGAAACCATACCTTTACACTATGCATCCATCGGTGAATTAATCGTTGTGGCGTGCCAACCATCATAGCCTGCTTTCATCATCTCCATCATTAGGAATAAGCATAAATGCACATGTGCTGAAGTGATGTGGCTACTACTACTTGGGCTGACAGCTACTCAAAGCACCCGAAATTGTCCTTTGTGGAAAACCATGATTGGATCTTGTGGAGCGAGCGATAAGACTAACACCTAATCATATCATTATTGGCATCATCAATCAGAGAGTAGACCAACTAGCAGAGTCACAGCTGCTAGACTTAGCAAAATAAGTGAAAATGGCAGAGTCGGAATTGTACGGAAGGAGTGGAAATGAAGTGGAAAGAACGGAGTCACAACTACTAGATTTAGCAGAATAATCAAGGATAGTGGAGTCGCAGCTTCTAGGTTTAGCAGAATGGACAAAGGTAGTGGAGTAGCACCTACCAACTTAGAAAGGTGAGCGGAAATAGTGGATTTGCAGCTGCGGAATTTGGCCAAATGGGAAAAAATGGCGGAGTCACTGTTGTGAAATTTGACAGAACGGGCAAAAGTGGCGAAGTCGCAGCCATGGGAAAGTGAGGTAAAGGAAAAAAGGCAGAGTCAGAGCTGCTAGACTTAGAAAAATAAGCGAAAATGGCGGAGTCACAACTGCAAAATTTGGCAGAATAGGCAAAAGTGGCGGAGTCACAGCTGCGTCAGAGTGAAGTAGAAGCAAATTTTGGCTATCTGTGGAAGACTACGAATTATCCATTTTTTTAAAGAGCTTTATTAGATCAGGAACAAATGTGGGGTGTCTGCAGTCATCTGGCCCAGTCATGGTTGTTGCTCCTCCAATTAGTTCCTACACACAGTTCTTCAAAACAAACCGATCAAGTGCAAAAAAAAAAAAATAGATAAAATACAGAATGAAAGAAAAACCAATTATTTATGTACAAAAATATGTGTGGAAATTGCAACTTTTAGGAATTCACAGGGTTTAAGGAAGATCCCTGCCCTGGCATTAATTCATACTCTAGATCAGCTGCAACTTGTGAAATAAAAGCATCTCTTGAGATCGGCTTATGATACAGTCGCAGCCGATGACCATTTGTGAATAATGGTACTTTGTTCTCGTCAATGGTGATCAACCGGACTGTTCCATTATCAAATACCCGATCTATCTGATAGGGTCCCAACCAATGGGTGCACAATTTTCCTTTAAAGTCCCTCTTAAACTGTGAATCATACAACAAGGCTCAGTCTCCTTCCTGGAAGACCCCATTTTTTATAAATTTGTCATGCCATTTAGAGCGCTGTTGTTGGATTAAAGCTGTATGATGTACTGTAGCTGTGCTCTTCTCATCCAATTCATTGAGCTGATTTAGTCAATTCCTCTATGCCTCTAATAAATCCAGGTTTGCCTCCACCGCTATTTTCAAGGTTCTGATTTCAAATTCAATTGGAAAAACAATGTTCTTTCCATACAATAACTCATATGGGGAAAAACCAGTGGTGTTACGCCACGTAGTACGATAGGCCCATAGTGCCTCTAGAAGCCTTTCAGCCCAATCCTTATGATGGCTCTTCACTGTTTTTGTCAGAATGGGCTCAATAACCTTGTTTGTGCTCTCCACTTGGCCATTGGCCCATGGATGATATGGCTAGGTTACTCTGTGCTGAATATGAAATTTCTGTAATAGTGATTCTAGCTTGTGAGACACAAATTGTGGTCCACCGTCTGTAATGATCTCCTTAGGTACTCCGAACTGAGTAAAAATCTCTTCATACAGGAAATCAATCACAGCCTGATCATTGTCCTTGACCAAGGCTATAGCTTCTACCCATTTGGTCATGTAATCTGTGCAAACCAAGATGTGAACTTTCTGCTTTGAGATAGGGTTGATAGGCCCTACAAAATCTAGAGCCCACCTATCAAATGGTTCAACCACAAGCTGTGGCTACAAAGGCATCTCATCTAATCTGTTGGGTTGGCCCATCCTTTGGTAGCTATCACATGCCTGAACATACTTCTTCGCATCCCTGAACAATGTAGGCCAGAAATAGCCCATTCTCAAAAATTTATGACTTGTCCTTTTGTTAGCAAAATGTACCCCACGGGGCTCATCATGGCAAGCTTTAAAAATGCTAAAGATTTCATCTTCTCTAACACATCTTTTGATCTCTAAATCAAGCCCTGTGTAGAAAAGATGGCCATCAATCCAGCAGTACCTGGCACTCTGTTGTATGATCTTCCTTTTTTCTCTCTTTGATAGATGTGCTGGAAGTTTACCTATAGCCAAAAAGTTAGCAACATCTGCATACCATGGGGAATGAGCTGATACTACGAACAAATGTTCGTCAAGGAAGGAATCTTCGACTGGTAAATTATCATCACTATTCTTAAGTCGAGATAAAAATCTGCAACAACATTTTCCTTTCCTATTCTATCAATAATTGTGATATCAAATTCCTGTAACAGTAACAACCATCTAGTAACTCTAGCATTCGTGATTGGTTTATTCATTAAGTACTTGATAACAGAATGATCAGTGTGCACAAAAGTAGAATATCCAGTAATATAATGTCTAAATTTTTTAATGGCATAAACAATGGCAAGAAATTATTTTTCTGTGATAGTATAATTTAGTTCAACAGGAGACAAATTTTTACTAATGTAGTAAATGGCATAAGGAGCACTACCTTCCTGCTATCTCAAAATTGCTCCAATGGCAGTGTCTGAAGCAACTAAAGAGTGAAAAGCCAGATCCCAATTGGGTCCTCGTAAGATGGGTTCTGTAGACAACCTCTTCTTTAGCTCAGTAAATGCTGTTTGGCATGCATCATTCCAGACAAACTGTGCATCCTTCATCAACAAAGTGAACAAAGGAGAAGCTAGTTTGGAAAATTTTTCTATGAACCTTCTGTAATAGTCAACATGCCCCAAGAAGCTACGTACATCTTTTTGTGTCCCAAGAGTTGGTATATTTTCAATTACCTTGATTTTGGATGGATCTACCTGGATACCATCAGAAGAGATGAAGTTCCCCAACACTATGCCTTCACTCATCATCATGTGGCACTTTTTAGTGCTCAAAGAGAGTTGGCTTTGTTCACAGCGTTTCAAGACCTTTTCTAAGTTCTTCAGTGCTTCTTCATAACTATCACCATATGGAGTAAAGTCATCCATAAAGATTTCCATGCAATCATTCACCATTTCTGAAAAGATTCCAATCACTACTCTCTGAAATGTAGCTGGTGCATTGCACAACCCAAAAGGAAGTACTCGGTATGCAAAAGTCCCCCAAGGGCAAGTGAAAGTGGTTTTGTCTTGATCTTCTCGAGCAATCTGGATTTGGTTATAGCCACTAAAGCCATCCAGAAAGGAGAAATACTTTTTCCTAGAAAAGGTATCAAGAACCTGATCGATGAAAGGTAAGGGGAAATGGTCCTTCTACGTTGCCTTGTTCAATTCTCTATAATCCACGTAGACCCTCCATTTCCCATTCTTCTTTGGCACAATCACAAGTGGAGAAACCCACTCACTGTCTGAAATTGGGTATATGAATCCTGCTTCCAAAAGTTTTTGGATTTCTTCTTTCACTATATCTCTTAGGTTCGAGTTCATCCTTCGTTGTGGTTGACATACAGGCATGGATTCGCTCTTAATATAAATGTGATGGGTGCACAGATGAGAAGGGATTCCTTTCATGTCTATGTACTCCCAGGCAAAAGCTCCCTTACACTGTTTTAGCAGAGTGACTAGCTATTCCAGCTCATTAGGTACCAGATTAGGATTGATATTCAATGTTTTTCCTGGCCCAATTTCTACTAGAACACTCTTCAAATTCTTAAGTAATGGAATTATACTGTCATCACCGATTAGAGTTTCTTCTGTAATATTTTCTTGTTCTGTTGCAGCTAGAGTGATGTCCAAGATCTGATAGACACTTTGATTGATTGACGTGGGCTCACTAATGAAACTATTAATGGCATCATCCTCTATTTCATCCTTAAACATTAAGGCTCTCCCTATGGTTAGTAGTGGCTGCACACCCTCTTCCTCCTCCAAATATTCCCATAATGGAGTCTCAGCTTCTGTGCTTGGTCGAGCTGGAGGGTATAGGGTTAGGCTCTTGATCTCAGTTCCATCTGAAATGGTCATAGATCCTAAGCGACAGCTGATACATGCATCTACTGTGGCCAACCACGGTCTTCCCAGGATCAGTAGGTGTCCCCCCAACTAGGATTTCAGCTGTAGCACTAAGAAATCCGCAGGGTATTCCCACAAGTCAAATGAGATCACGAGGTCATCTAGGATCCCTTGAGGCTTAATCATTGATCTATCAGCGAGTTCCCAAATGGTAGGGGTCGGCCAAAGATTAGTGAGTCCCAATTTCTTCACAGTTTCTATGGTCATAATGTTAATAGCTGTGCCTAAATCCACCAAGAAATTTGGAATTCGTGTGTCCCCTATGTGAACTGTAACAGTGGGGTTCCCAAGGTCATCGTACTTTTCCATAGGGGCCTTCCCCATTATTAATTTTGAAAGCTTTCCCAACACGTGGACAGTGGGGGGATCCCTGGGCCTTCTTCCTGGTTTCTTGACACAAAAATCTTTAACCGTCTCTTAGGAACCCATGTCTTTACTTTGTTAGTATATTATTGTTGGACGCATATGCTTTGTAAGTCATCCCGTAGTATTTGTTGATCCATAGTTTGTGTTATTGTTGTTGGCGCATATGCTTTGTAAGTCGCCCACAGTTTTGTTGATCCATAGTTTGTACTGTCCCATGGTTTTGACTCATAGTACTGGTGCCTAGACTTAGCCCATGGTTTGTATTAGCCCATGGTTTGTATTGACACATAGTATTGACCCATGGTATTGGTGCCTAGACTTAGTATATAAGTGTGTGTTGAGGCCTATGAAGACACTGTGAAGTTAATTGTATTGAGCTTGCTCAAAGGAGGTTGCCCCCTCGAAGTGGCCCGTGATCAATATAAAAGTGATTCTGAGTTCTATTATTTATGATATCTCGTGTATTTGCATTAATTAATTATTGCATGTTCTTCACATCTGGTATCATAGCACTTTCTTGGGCTCGCTGGGTGAAATTTCTAACAAATTTTTTTTCGCATCTGTTGCAGGTTAGGATTTGGGAATAATCCCTATCCGCTTAACTATGGGAAGTACTTGGGCATAAGCCCTAAAATTCATTGTGAGGAGTACCATAGGAACCCCGAAGTAGCTGGCCCATTGAGAGGACCTGTCAGCGAAAAGGGAAATGACCCCTACCTGATTGACTAGTTCCCACTGGTGAGGTAAACCAAGAGCTGTCATTTGTGGCAAAGCGGTTATCAGTTTTACCTGAGCCGTGGAGTGAGGGGTACTGCCCCAATACTTAAGCCGGCAAGCAACATTGGTGGCCGAGTGAAACCCCTGAACTGTTAGGAAGCCGCACATGCCTAGGGTCCATATCTATTTTCAACTGAACTATTGTTGATCACTGCTGCGACGTTTCAGATACAACCGTTCATATCCATTCTGAAAGCCATTTCAGATCCATCTCTTTTCAATCCATTCGACGCCGTTTTAGATCCCTCTGTTTCTGCTCACTTCCGGGCCGTTTCTATCTATTTCAGATCCCTTCTGAGCCATAGCTGCTCCATTCTGGAACAAAAAAAAAAAAAACCTGGTTATGGTTGTCACCCATGCAGGAGCACACACCATGGAGGAAGCACTCGCAACCATCCAAACCAAACTCCAAGATATGGATGACAAATTTCTCAGCCTCCATCTTCAGCATTCAGCCATGAACAATAACCGACAGCCAAAATCTTTTGCAGCCACCGGGTTCTCTTCTTCCAGCTATTTTCGTGGGCCGAAGCTTGATTTTTCTCTCTTCAATGGTACTGATCCAACTGGATGGATATACCGAGCAGAACAATATTTCAGTCTGCATAATACTTCTGATGTCCAGAAAGTTCCACTTGCATCCTTTCATTTGGAACATGAAGCTCTTCAATGGTACCGTTGGTACATCAAGGCTCATGAAGAGCCAAAATGGATAGACTTTTGCCAGCTCTTTTTGCAACGATTTAGTCCTAGTGCTTTTGATGACTTCACAAGAGCACTGACTAAACTTCACCAAATGGGCATAGTGAGAGAGTATCAAATAGAATTTGAGAAACTAGCCAATCACACAGAAGGATTGTCTGATGAATTCTACAGGAGTTGTTTTATCAGTGGTCTCAAGGATGAAATCCGCTCAGAGGTCAAAATGATATGTCCCAACACAATGATGGAAGTCCTAGGGTTGGCTAAGTTGTAAGAGGACAAGATCGCAGCTCAACAACACTCCAAACCCACCTTTGTTCCCTTCAGAAATATGCGTTCCCAACGACCTCCCATCACGCTTGCTCCTCAACCAACTCGTATCAAGCATTTGTCTGAAACAGAGATGCAGGCACGTCGAGAAAAAGGGCTTTGTTATAATTGTGATGAGAAATTCACTTGGGGAAATAGATGTGTTCACCAAAAGCTCTATCTCTTGGATGTGGATTCTCTGCCTGCCTCAAAACTTGGTGAAGAAGCTGCAGATACAGTAGATGATCAGGTCGACATTCAACACCTACCTATTGACACCCCATCTCAGGATGACCCACCCGAGATCTCTCTCCATGCTGTAACCAGCGTCACCACCCCACAAACAATGCGGGTGAGGGGATACTTCAAGAAGCTCCCTCTTACCATACTCATTGATTCTGGTAGCACTCATAACTTCATTGACCCTCCGATTTCCAAACAAGCTGATTGTTTTGTCCATCCTTGCTCCAACTTTGAAGTCGTGGTTGCCAATATGGGCACCTTACCTTTCAAGGGGAAGTGTCACAATGTGCATATCTCTATGGAAGATTATAACCTATGCTCTGACATGTTTTCCTTGTCCTTAGGCGGATGTGATGTGGCTTTGGGCGTTCAATGGTTACGCACACTTGGCCCCATCTTATGGGATTTTGCTGAACTTTGGATTCAATTTTCAGCCAATGGGACACAACACAAGATTATGGGCTTACAACCAGGGTCTCTCCACATCATCAGTTCACATCGCCTGGAAAAGATCCTTAAGAATAATTCACATGGTGTCATTGCTCATCTCCATTCCCTTCAGATGCACCCACCAATGGTCTCCACTACTTCCTTGGATAGATATGTAGGTGTCTTTGTTGCACCAACGTGCTTGCTGCCTTCACGAGACCTTTTCGGTAAGCATTTAGGTGCATCTACATCTCAGTAGGACATGATGGCTATTTCGCATACAATACAGAAGTGGCAGCTATCCCTATTGGGGAATTATTTCTGCATCAAGACTAATCTCTAGAGTCTGGAAACTTTCCTGGAACAACGGGTCTCCTCCACAGCACACCTGAAATGGGCTATCCAACTCATGGGTTATGACTATGCGACCACTTACCAGAAGGGTAAGGACAATATGGTGGAAGATGCTCCTCCTTGCACATTTGATGACCCAGTTTCTCTTACAGCTATTTCTTTGCTTGTTCCAAATTGGTTGCAATCTTTTCAACGGGGCTATCTCTTCTATGAACTCCATGCTTCTTCATCAGTAGGGCACTCTGGGTTCCTCAAAACGTATGACCAGGAACAATGTAACTTCTTTTGGCAGGGACTCAAAAGGAAAATTCAACAGATGGTGGTTGAGTGTGATACTTTCCAGGTCAACAAGGGTAAAATAACCCTCCTTTCGGGATTGCTTGGACCCTTGCCCATCCCTCCACAGATTTGGACAACTATTTCTATGGATTTCCTAGAAGATCTCCAGTGGTATAGTACCACATCTCAAAGGACGCCATATGAAGCAGTCTTTGGACAGGGACCACTAGTTCTTCTTCCATACACCTTCCGCAGCTCCCCAGTTCAGGCAATTGACTCAATTATTTGAAACCGTGATCAACTTCTTCTCATTCTGCAGGACAATTTTCACATGGCAAGAATTCGACTGAAACAACAAGCCGATCATCACCATTCTGAGCGCACTTTTCACATCGTTGATATGATTCTTCTTCGTCTACAGCCTTCCACGCAATCCTCCCTGAAACTCCAAAGGTGCTAGTGGCTTGAAATGCAACCTGAGGATGCTACAGGGGACCCACTCCTTCAAATTCTGCATCAATTTCCACATCTAAGGGAGAGGGGATGTTAGGAACCCATGTCTTTACTTTGTTAGTATATTGTTGTTGGACGCATATGCTTTGTAAGTCATCCCATAGTATTTGTTGATCCATAGTTTGTGTTATTTTTGTTGGCGCATATGCTTTGTAAGTCTCCCATAGTTTTGTTGATCCATAGTTTGTACTGTCCCATGGTTTTGACTCATAGTATTGCCGCCTAGACTTAGCGCATGGTTTGTATTGACACCTAGTATTGACCCATGGTATTGGCGCCTAAACTTAGTATATAAGTGTGTGTTGAGGCCTATGAAGGCACCGTGAAGTTAATTGTATTGAGCTTGCTCAAAGGAGGATGCCCCCTCGAAGTGGCCCGTGATCAATATAAAAGTGATTCTGAGTTCTATTATTTATGATATCTCGTGTATTTGCATTAATTAATTATTGCAGGTTCTTCATACCGTCTTAGCATAAATGGGCACATCATGGAGGGCCTGTAACAGTGAAATTTTAACATACAAAATTTTCAACTCTCGCACAAGATCAAATCGAGGCTGTTCCACTGTTTTCTGCAGTTGCTATCATTCAGGGTATGGTGGTTCTCTATTCAACTGTGTAGGCTATGACACATCGTGTGTTGCTTTCTGCATTTCAGCTGCTGCTTCAGTAGGAGTATTAGCATCCTCAATAATGGGGCTTGCTGAATGAACCATGTTCTCATAGTGCTAATTTACTCCAGTTTCAATCACGGGGGGTGACACATCCTCTGTGATAATAGGTTCCACTATCCTCCATGATCTTAATTGTATATCATTGCAGGGAATCTGAGTAATGGAATACACAGGCATGTTGGCAATCTCAAATTGACGGACTGCTTTATTATTTGGGTTTGGGTTAGGTTGTGCAGGTAGCTGTGGTCGAAGTGGTGCATTCATAGGTGCGGCATTGTTTTGGAAAGGGAGTTGTGGTTGCTGATACTGCTGATGATGATACTATTGAGGAGGGTACTATTGATACTGAGTCTGGTGATGGGGAAAGTTATTTCCTTGGTAAGAGTTTCTCCAGTGGGAATTCCAAGGAGCTTGGTTCGACTGCTGTGGCCATGGTGTCCATGAATTAGGATTTTGCATTGGATTCTAAGATGGATGCCACTGGATGTTGGAATAATTTGAAGGGAATTATGTATTTATATTATGCATATTGTTCATTCCATTCATATTATGCAGAAAAAATGCTGGATCTACATTCATACCTTAGTTCCTAGGCTTCCATGGTTTCTTCTGTGCCATAAAGTATGCTGGCTCGACATCTGGAATAGATGCCTGCAGGACTGTTTTGAACTTAGGTAATGATGGACACTCCTTAGTATCATGCTCAAGTTCACATATCCTACATACCTCTGCTTTGTCCAATGGGCATTCCTTCAGTGGATGCTTCTTCCTACATTTAGGACAGAATACCCCAAGTGTAAGATCTTGTACGACTTGTTTCTGTTTTTCCCTCATGACATCCAACTCTGAGGAAATGGAGCTCATCATGTATGTTTTAAAATTCTCCAAGTAATTTGCCTATTTCTGCTCGAGTGGCCCCTCCACTAGCTGACTTCAGAGTCCTAGTGAACACATCCTAGTCTCGGTCTTTGTCTCGTTTGCTGGTTCTGGAAGATCTCCTGGACTACCTTCGACATAATTCAACAATCTTTTCAAAAGGTTCCTTCAAGATATTCCCTTTTCCCAGCATATTCAACATATCAAGGAAATCTTCTCTAATTCCTCTTAGTAAGATAATCTTTATCACATCCTTACCAATCTCAGCATGACTAGATCTTTGTAAATTGTACAGCAATCTTTCCACAAAGTCTTCCAAACTTTCTTCATCCTTCTCAACCATTTTAAACAACTCTTCCTTTCTATCTTTAGTTTTTCAATATTCTTGGTACTTAGAAAGAAAGATGTTTTTAATTTGGTCCCAAGTAGTAATGGTCTCACGACCCAGACTCATGAACCAGCGCAAAGCATTTCCTTTCAAGGTGGCTGGGAAAAACTTCAGCTTCTAAGCACTAGAGGTGTAATCATAGCTGTGACAGAGGATATCAAACTCAAAAAGAAACTCATCAGGATCCTCAGAGGACTTACCATAAAAATTTGGGAGAACTGATGGTGAGATGTTCTTCATAGGAGCTGCTCCAGGTATCTGGAGGAGAGGGAATTCTAATGTAGCCACAGTGTTACCAGGCTGATTATTTTCTCTTTCTTCTTCTCGGTGATTCCCATGTTCGTTCTCGCCCTCCTGTTCTCTACTAGCCATGGTTCTGGTCCAGAATTCAATAGCTTCCTTGATGCGTTCTTCCTCTGCTTTAGCTTCTTCCTTTCTTCTCCTCTCTTCTTCTCGCCTTCTTTCTTCCTCTGTTATTCGGTGAGTCTCCAACCACACCTCGTTGGTAACTTTGGTTCTGTCGATATGATAAATATCCTCTCTCTCTGGTGCACCTACATCGCTTCCCTTATCTTTAGGAGGTTTACTTTCTGCAATAGGAGTTGAAGGTCCCATTGTATTCTCCATTGTGGATACTGAATGTTCAAGATTGGGAGGAATATAATTTTCCCTACCTGTAGAGTTCTGTGGTGGTCTAGTGGAAGAATCAGCTCTAGCAATTTTCTTATCAATGTATGTGTGTCTTCCCTGACCTGCACTACGACCTCGACCTCTTCCACCTGCAATGCTAGTATTCAAAGGGGGTTCCCGATTTGTTTTTCTTGTATTCATGCATGCTGTAAATAATTGAACTAAAATAAAATCAAATGAAACCAACTACTAACTCTGTCTATCTGTTACCATCCTCGGCAATGGCGCCAAAATGTTGGTCACCCTATATGTCAATTAATTAAAGCTAACACACAGGATGGTCAATATAAATTGTCAAACCCAGGAAGGTCTTTAATTTCAAAGGAAATAAGCACAATCTATGCATAAACAGATCAAGTAGTTGATTTACTAATTGTAACTAATGGCCCTACCTATATGCTTAGCCAACTCATTCCATAAGAAAACTAATCTAATTCATACATCTAAGAATCCAAAGTGAAACAACCTTCCTACAGAAATCAACCTAGCAAGTTAATGATCTAATAATGAAATGGAACTAGATTACTTTTGCAAGAAGTTAAATCCTATAATTATCAAACTACAGCATTCAATCTTTACCAAAATGATCTATCCAGTGGCTACTGTAATTCTACCATTATATGTCCAATCTATGAATGAAATTGAAGATACAACAACAACCATAATTAAAATACAAGCTTGAACTCTAAACTGATAATTACTGGAAATCCTAGAAAGCATAAACAATTGAAATATATTGGAATTGAGCTTGGTTGTCACAGCTGATTAAAACACACATGCAATTAAATAAATTATCTTGCACAGTCAACTGTCACACCAATCTGCTACAGCTATTCGAGATGCAATTATAAACTACCAAAAAGGAAAGCTAATCTCTGTTATAGCTATCAATAACATCAACAATAATTCCACACCACACAAGAGAAGTAAAACTAAACTACTCTAACTACTTAAACTGGCTATCTTTGTGAGAAGGTGGGCCTTGGCCTTCTAACAGAGACGCCGAGAATCACAACAAATTAAGACACAAAAATGAAGAACTCTGCTCTCATATTAATGATGGAAAATCGTCAGTCTCAGTGCTCTATTATAGCTTACACAAAGTGGTAATTGTCCAACCCTTGGCTACGAGAGCCTTCTGGAATTTATACAAGGAAAATACAGTTTCAAATCCACTATATTCGTGCAGCAATGAAGATCTATGATCTTCATGCTGCGGAGTTACAGCTAACTGATTCAGCCGTATTAAACAAGTCTATTAATCATGAAGGATCCTGTTGTTCTAATAATTAATGGATCAACATACCCAACAACTGGAATGCGACCTGTCTGTCACAGCTAGGATCTGATTCAGTGGAATCTGTTATAGTGAGGATCTGTTACATCTTGCGTGGAGGATACGTTGTCCCTTGGAGTATGAGGAGTTGGTGCTTTGAAGAGTAATATCTGGCACCACTTGGCTGATACACCTGCACTTTAGATTTTGACTAAATGATCTCACAAATGTTAGCATAAACCAAGGGTCAGGATTCGTAACCATAACAATCTTAGGCATAATTAAATGAAACAATAATGACTTGTACCTTGTCAGGATTGTTGATTGATTTGGAAAAAGCATGTATATGGTTTACGAAAGTAAAGTAAAATTTGGAAAAATGATGAAATAGGTATGGTTAAAAAGGGACATTTCCAGGGCCCAACAGAGATTAGGTGAAAAATATTTTGAGGTTTAATTCTCTACATTTTGTTTTTTATTACTATGTGAGAATTGGTAAATTTAATTTTCAAAATCCTTGATACTTTTTCACTTTTGTAGGATATGAGCACTCAAAATGTCAGAAGCTTAAAGATGAAAAGGAAGACCACCAAAGCTTAAATTCAATGAAACTTCATATAATGGAAAATATGTCAATGAAACCCTCTTATCGGACACCAATCATTCCATGAGGATGAAATAATGTCCTAACTGGGGTGAAATTTATAGGGTTTTAATCAACAATTAATTTTCCAAGTAGCATGATGACATTTCAGTTTTCAACAAGTTTAAGATGAGAAAGATATATTTAATTGTTGCCAATGCAACAATTTTACTATACAATGATATGGTGTAGTTGATATTTTTTTATGTTGACCTAGGGAAAGCCTCTATGGCCGATGAGACTGGAAACTTTGTTGCTTATCTGAACCTTGATGTTATTAGCATAATGTAAAGGCTACAACAACCTATAATTCTTTTAAACAAATAGTTTCCAGAGGAATTCAAGAATGAAAACCCCTATTTAGTGGAGGTTGCTAAAGACTGGTGGTATGGCGAAGAAGACTTCAATGACATAGGTAATAATATATATCATATTCAATACTTCAGGTACCATCCATTTCAATTATTAGATTCCATTTTATGTTGACTTTATGGTGAAGAAAATTGTAATCATTTCGAGCTGGAATGGGAACCATTGTCACATCAAATCACAAAGAAGGGTCAAGTATTCAACTAGGATCATATACTACCATTCAACATCCTTAATGCGGTTAAAGTTGTCAAGGAAGCACTAGAAAATAAAAAACTAGGTTTCTTCATGTCTTCTTAAGTTTTGGTTGATGCTATTTGTTCATCATTTTCATTTCCTTTGATGGTCGTTGGAATTGTAACCTTGATATGCCAGATGTGCATATTTATTGCCGTGAGTTGTGGAATTGAAATTTTAAGAAGCATATTTATGAAATTTGTGACAAATTTATGGCTCGCCTTAACTCAATTATGTTCAATCATCCTTCCCCTAGATTCTCAATTGAAGCAAGGGAAACTATTAAGATTAAAGGGGATTGGTATGTGGAGGAGTACTATAATTACATGCGAATTGATGGATTCTTGCAATATGTGTTTTTGATAGGATAGTGCTAAGGGAAATTGAATAACAAACAATTGTTGGTGCTATTACTTATTTGTTGTCTACAAATTTGGAGAAGACATGGCCAAAATTCCCTATAAAATTGGGAATTGTTATTTTGTTAAATGTCCCACATGTGAGAAAAGAGGCTAATGTTTTGAATGATATTGACTTGTGTACATGAATGTTTAGGATACATGACCCAAAGGGTGTCATTGAGGATCATATAAAAATGGTGGGACTATATTCTTCATATAAACATGATTCTTAACTTGATCATCTTATTTACCTGGGAACAATACCGTATGATGAAGTATTGAACAAGGTCAAAGATAATCACAGACCAATAGAGATACACACAATTTAGGAAGTAAGGAGGAATCTAGTTATGGAAGAGAGAGAATAGTAATTAGCAAAGGAATAAGAATAAAAAAGTTGAAGAGACAAATAGAGGCCACAAAGAATGACGAAATGCCAAAGAAAGTCAAAGAAGCTGAATAGATACTTAAATTGAAATTGAGTAAAGAAGAATAAATAGTTGTAATAGCTGAAGTAATAAGGGAGGAAAAAGAAAAATTTGATAAAGTACTAAGTGTTGAACAAAAGGAGGTTAAAATGGCAAAAACAATTTCTTTAGAAACTTAAAAGGTAACTAAAAGTAACCCAAATCAAGGAACTTTTATGATTTCTTCTCTTGTTGATATTAGCATGGCCAATTTCTATTGTGAATGATGATCCTATCTCTTCATATTTAGATGATGATGCTGTAATATCATTAGAAGAATATTTTTTTTTCTTTTTTCAGTAAGTATCACATAGGATTTATGAAAAGAGATCGCAAGAGGAGAAGATTAGAAGGAACTCCAAATAAAAAAAAATCTGAGTAAAGAAACTCTTAGTTATGAAACTTCTGATCACTTGTTGTGGAATATTTCCAATCAAAACCCTCAAAAAATTCCAACAAACACAACTTATATGTGTTAGGTGCCTTTGCTAATGCGAACTCAATAACAGTAAATTATTTTAATGCTACAATTGATAAGTATAAGTAACATGTAGTTTCTTTATAGAATCAAGTGGAATAACATAGAGTTCAACTAGAAGATCAATAATCCATATTTATGTAAGAATGAAATGAATGAGCATATATACAAGAAAATAAACAAATATATTGCAAGGAACACACTGATACAATGAACTGAAATTCTATTATTGAATAAAATAGAATAGACTGTAAAATAAAGTAGCTATAATGGTAGTGTCTTTATCTCTGAGAAGAGATGTAATGGCTACACTTATTCATACCCAATTGATTACAAAAGTAGGGTGAAGGGATTTTTTATCATAAGCATGAGGGAGAAAACCCTAACATCCAAAAACCTAACCCTAAGAGATGACCTATAAAAAGGTTTGTGAGTCCTAAGGTGGTTACTTAGGGTGTCAAATTCCTAGGGGAATAACTTTTGCATACGATCTCCATTTAGGGTGTTCAATAGCTCATTGGAAATATCTAGCCAATAAGTAAACATTTATCCCATCCGGTCCTACCTTTAGCTATGATTGGACTGGGACGTCGCAAAAAAAAATCATTTAGGGCCTCAAAATGGACCCATAATTTTGGACGTGAAAATCCATACAAACTACCAACTGGAAAAATTGTCTTGAGCTTGTGGAATAGGAGGGTAGCCATTGATATCCATCTGGAGTAGTGTTCTGACCTGAAAAATTTCCAAATTGGAAAATCTGTCTTGTGCCAGTGGAATAGGTGGGTGGCCATCGATACCCATATAGATCAGTCCTCCCCCATTAATAAGTAATGGTATCCATTGCATCAAGTCCCTTATCATATGGAGAACTATGTGCTAAGTTGAGCTCCTTGTGAGGCATTTGCTCAGGTGGAAAGTTTGCCTTTCTTTTGTGAAATTGCCCACATAAGATCCAAAGAGATGATGTAAACCTCACTATGAAAGAATTTAGGAAGAAGAGAGAAGCAATAGAACATAGATCCAATAGAGGCAGAATAATTACACACATTACATTAATCAGAATAGTAACCGGGTAAATATACAATGCTGAGTATGAGGATTCGAATTCACTAGGTGTAATTCGAATTATCCTTCATGCACAGATCCATAATCAGTGGAGAGTCATCAGTGCCAAACTAGGAGTCTATCTCATCATCGGTGAAGTCATCAATGCACAAGTAGTGATCAACCGGGAGTCAAACTGAGTCTAACTGAGTGTGGTTGGTGTAACTGGCACATGGAAGCACTGCTATAGTGAAGGAGACTCAGTGGGGGGCGCTCATGGAGCTAACTGGAGTCAAAACAGTCTATCTAGTCACACTGGAGGTCCAAAAGAGTGATAAGGTCAGTTAGGAGTCAGTTAATCCTTAAATCAAGGAAGAACTGAAGATAACTGAACTAAACTGGACTGGTAGGTGAAGAAGGGTGCCCTTATCATGCAATAACTGAAAAGAGGGCGCACTAAGCTTTAGGAGAGCTAAGACTGATCCGAGAGAAGCTCCTGGGGCTAGTTTGGCAAGGGCTAGGTGCTGGTGCTGCAAACCCTAATTGCATGCAAACCCTAATTGCATGAAAAACCCTAATTTAGCATGCAGGACTGAAAATGTCAGAAATGTTAGAAAGACTAGGATGGAGTATAGGAATATCCTAACACCCCCCCTTAATCCATCCTGGGCCCTGGTAACTAGGACCAAAGGTCACCCATACAATCAATGAAATGATAAAAAGAATACTGCCTCAATTTTTCTTTTTCCTTTTTTTTTTGTTTTTTTTTGTTTTTATATATTTGAATAACTCAAGGAGCCATTACTCTAAGCAGAAAAGAAGCAAGCTTTCATCAGTGAAAACTTTGCAAAGAGACTTGGTAAGCTAATCCTCTGTAAAGTGCGAATGCAAGTGCTAGAGAATGTGTTGAATGTAGCAAGTCTTTCAGGAACCTTTTCTGTCACTGGAGCGAATGTATCGTGATGAGTTTTCCCAAGGAATGGAAGAGTAAACCCCATCATCATGCTGAATCTCTCATGGAGAGGTGGATGGCATAATGCAAGGTTAGCATGCTGCTGAAGTCTAGTAGTTCTGTAAGCAAATACATCATCAACTGTGTTCTTAGTAGTAGCAAGGACTGTGTGAGAACATATTTCTCTTGAATCTGGACTAAGAATAGGTGTTGGTTCTGAATCTTCTTGAACTATGATCTCAACATCAAAATCTTGATCTTCTTCCTCACTAGAATAGGAGTCACTGGAAGAGAAGTCACTGTGATCCTCATCAGAATCTGAAGGGATAGTTGGAGAGAAGGGCATGAAGTGGGAGAACTCATATGCCTTTGAGGCATGATTAGCAATCCCATTCGCTAGAACCTTTCCAGTGGAGATTTCTGTAATCTCTACTGTGTCTGGACCAAAAATCACTTGTTTTGGAGATCCTGTATGAGTCATTTGATATACTGATAACAAATTAGCTGTAAGAGAAGGAACAAATAAGACATTTTTGAACTTACCATGCTCCATATGAACTGTACCCAAACCTTTGGCAGAAATCTGAGAGTTGTCTCCCATGTGAATGGTAGGCCCATCTTGGAGATCCAAAGAGGAGAAGGATTCTTCTTGTGCCATCATGTGGTTGGAAGCTCCAGAATCTATGAGGAGAGCTTTTGTCTTTGAAAAACCAGCCATCAATGCATGACAATCATCAGATCCACTTCCAGAATCAGACATCTTTGCTTCTTTTGGAACAACAATTTGGTTTTGTTCAAGAAGCTTGGTTAGAAGATCAATCTTCTTATGCATGTAGGCATGCTCAGGATGGTTTCCTCTCTTGCAGTAGGTACAATTTGGTCTCTTTTGTTTGTCATTCTTGGATCTTGAAGGTTTCTTTCCTTTGCCTTTTTGTCCCCCTTTATCATTCGCTCCACTTGATTCACCAGCCAACAGAGCTAGATCTCTAGAGGTTTTGATGGCACCCATTTGAAACAGTTTGTTTTCTTCTTGAGTGAGAGCCTCAATGAAGTCACTTAAGGTGGGAAACTTCCATCCAGGGATGGACATTCGAACAGAATGAAAGGTAGATACAAAGACAGAAAATTGAGATCCAAGTTTGCTCAATATAGAGAGTATCAATTGCTCATCACTTTTAGTGATGCCACATTGCTTGCAATGCAAAACCAAATTATGAAATTTGGAGAAGAAATCTTGAATGCTCTCGAAATTGCTAGGTTGAAGGGCAACCAATTCATTCTCAAGAATGTAGCCTCTCAGTTCATCTTGTTTGCCAAAAAGACTCCTCAATTTTATCCATAAATCATATGGAGACTTTAATCCATCAGCATGAAACAATAGATCATCAGAAATATGAAGGCATATGAATCCAAAGGCTTCATCCATTTTGTTTAGGTGCTTGACTCTCTTTTCAGCTTGATGTGGTATGACATCTTTTTCTTCAACTATTCTAGTAAACCCTCTTGATCGCAAGAGTATTATCATCTTCCTTTTCCATTCGAAATAATTGAAAGGAGTGAGAAGTATAGAAGAAGGATCATTCGAACTGCTCATCTTGATTGCTTGAACAAGTGCAAAATAGAAGCTACTGAATCTGCTGCTGCAACTGCTGGAACTTCAAAATACCTGCAAAAAACTCTCAAGAATGGAGGTAGAATATACTCTCAAGGCTCTGATACCATGTGAAATTGCCCACATAAGATCCAAAGAGATGATGTAAACCTCACTATGAAAGAATTTAGGAAGAAGAGAGAAGCAATAGAACATAGATCCAATAGAGGTAGAATAATTACACACATTACATTAATCAGAATAGTAACCGGGTAAATATACAATGCTGAGTATGAGGATTCGAATTCACTAGGTGTAATTCGAATTATCCTTCATGCACAGATCCATAATCAGTGGAGAGTCATCAGTGCCAAACTAGGAGTCTATCTCATCATCGGTGAAGTCATCAATGCACAAGTAGTGATCAACCGGGAGTCAAACTGAGTCTAACTGAGTGTGGTTGGTGTAACTGGCACATGGAAGCACTGATATAGTGAAGGAGACTCAGTGGGGGGCGCTCATGGAGCTAACTGGAGTCAAAACAGTCTATCTAGTCACACTGGAGGTCCAAAAGAGTGATAAGGTCAGTTAGGAGTCAGTTAATCCTTAAATCAAGGAAGAACTGAAGATAACTGAACTAAACTGGACTGGTAGGTGAAGAAGGGCGCCCTTATCATGCAATAACTGAAAAGAGGGCGCACTAAGCTCTATGAGAGCTAAGACTGATCCGAGAGAAGCTCCTGGGGCTAGTTTGGCAAGGGCTAGGTGCTGGTGCTGCAAACCCTAATTGCATGCAAACCCTAATTGCATGCAAAACCCTAATTTAGCATGCAGGACTGAAAATGTCAGAAATGTTAGAAAGACTAGGATGGAGTATAGGAATATCCTAACATCTTTGACATCCTTAGAGGGTTGTAATTGTTGTTGATGGATGGGTTTTACTTGTTCAACAATTTTGGTTTCCTTATTATCCTTGGTCTGAATTGGTGTGGAATATTTATTCCCTGGGAGAACCTTGAATGTGTGGCCTTGCACCATAGAGGTAACCAAATAGGTGAGGCAACAATGCCTTTGCATTCTTCTAGTTTCTACTAAATAGAGGGACTGTACGTAGAGGTTGTGTAGCTCCTTTTGATATGATGTTCACCTTCAGAGGTAATTTTGAAGAGGTAAAATTTCCTAGTGGGGGGTATTATCTTTCTGCACTTCTTGGTTGAGGTGAAAGAGACTGGATAGGTGGAACTGTCTCCGGTATCAAATAGATTTATCCTCCCAAAGTGACAATGACACTACAAGGTCGTGACTCATACATAACATGATTCTTACACATATATGGTTTCCCTAAAAGAACATAATATAATTTAAGTGGGTCCACATCACACAGTACCTCAACTTTGAAAGGCTTCATGGTGTATGGTAGACAACATTGATGACTGACATGGATACTTCATCCTTGTCTTATCCAACTAATGGTGTATGGCTACAGGTGTGGTGTTGTGAGTAGCTCCAATATCTTGATGAATTCTACCAATATTAGGTTATTTTGGATGTAATTGTCAACAAAAAAATGTAGGGGGATTCCCTTCACCCACATATGTAAGTGGAAGAGGTGCTCTTTTGCCTCTAGCCCTTATATTTCCTCTGGATGAATTTCTGCGGTAGCGATGATGACAATGGTTTATGCATCAATGATTTAATTCCCCATGTCTGCGACCATGACATTGGGTTCTGAATCAGAATTAGAACTGGGATCTGATTCTGAAACTTTGAACTCAACCACAAATGACTGCTTTGAGAGACATTCATAAATGTTGTGCCAGGGGATTTTGTGGAAGTCGCACCATTTCTTAGTGTCCTTCTTTGTATTTTTGTTACCCTTCTTTTCTTGTTGTTGGGACTGGTTGTCCTAGGGTTGGTTGTCCTTATCATATCCTTTGTTTTGCAAGCCATATTTTCCCTTGCCTTACTTCTGTGGTGGATTCGCAAGTCCAAATTCTTGCTTGTTCTTTTGCTAAATATTTTCCACAATTTTGCCAACATACCAATAAGTGGATCCTAGTGAAGATATGTCCAGGAATTATATCTCTATTAGGATGTACCGATGTATTCCACTATGATATTTTAGAACTAGGTGCCACTCGAAGTCTCTGATACCTAGATTTTTGAACAGGGTATGAAAGTTGTTGGTATGCTCCGACACCGATTGTCGCCATTAGGGAAATTTTGAGGTCTAAAATTGGCCTCATAAGAGATATTAAAATTCTTATTTCATTAAACTTGGACATATTATAGTCCAAGCCACTTTGAATATGGGTAAAAAAAAACCTTTCTAAACCCCAAAATCAAGGTTTCTGAAGTGCAAAATTTGGTTCCAAAAGTGCCAAATCTAGGTTCCAAAAGCATACTTTTTCTTTTGATATCGCCACTTTTGAAATTTGTTTTTGCGCTTTTCCGATATGATAAATATGATAATGACACTTTTAGAAACTGATTTTTCTCTTTTGGAAGGATACTTTTGACACTTCCAATACTTAAATTTGCAATTTTGAAAATCGATTTTGGCACTTTCAAGCTCTGATTTTGCATTTTCGAAAACCAAATTCAACACTTTACAAGTATTATAATCACAGTGAAATTGAACATACTAGTACAAACAAACATTCAAGTGTATTATTTAACAAAATATTTTCATTTTCATTTTATTCATAGTTGGCCTCACATCACTCACACCATTCAGGTGCAACAATCAAGGCCATAATTGATCTAACAAGAATATGTCATTGACATCTTGGAAAGTATACGTTTTTGTTATAATACATTTCCCTTCCTCATTACAAACATGTTTTTCTTTCGAGTCATCTATAATCACTGTATTTGTAGCATACCAACCATGGATCAAAATGTCCCAAACTTTGTTTAAAGGATTGAGTAATACATAAGGATTTCCATCACCTCGATAACCCTCTCTGGCTATGCAAGAACACTATTCTTGTGTTAAAATTACTCTAAATTTTTCCCTTTGCAATCATGTTCTTTGTAATAATGTTGGCAAAAACTCGTCAACGTTTTTTTGTTGTGCAGATGTCCACACCCCAACTTCAAATATACTAAAGCATTTTTCAAAAAATTCCCTAAATCCTGGACATATAAAATAATACTTTGTGGTTTATTCGATATCCAGTGTTTGTGGAAATTCGAATTTCTTTTTTTTATGAACTGTGTGTAACAAAACTCCATTGAAATCAAAAATAATCAATGGTTTACTAGTAACAAATCTTCTAGTATCTGCAAACAAAAAAAACACACACACAACCCAGTCAATAAAATATTACGTTTCAATGTTTCTAAGTATATTGCTTTCATGTTTTGCAATTTTTGAAACACATCACCAGATACATGATACGATGTCCATAAGTAATATGAGAATTGTCCAATCAAATTTACATCAATTAAATTTAGAAGTTGTTAAAAATATACAAATCACTAAATGAATTGTTGTTTGTACAATATGATGTTCATTTGAAGCTGAATGTCTTTAGCCAATGCCCCATTGTTCATTTGAAGTTGAATGTCTTTAGCCAATGCCCCATTTTTTAACAAGGCCCAAGATAATTCAACAAAGAACACAACATTATTTTTATAGTTATTTCTCTCTCTTGTGAACCGTCAAATGTCCAACTAGTTGGCATTTTCAAGCAGTTTTCCTTGCTATTATCTGCTGAATGATATTGCCCTTCATCTATAAAAAACATGTTTGTTTATATATATATATATATATATATTTATATATATATCTCCATATTGGATAAGTACATCCTTGAATGACTTTTTGTATATGTGCAGTACTTCACCAACATTATAATATGCAGACGTTGAGTAATTATAAATAGTACTATGTTTACATTTCTCTCGACCCCAAATAAATACAAAGTCTTCATTATTCAACCATTCAAATATACCAAGGAATTTTTTAATTTCCATGTTGTTGAGTGAGGAAAACCACAAAGCAACGTCAAAATTTTCTCTGGCAACACTGATAATATCGGGGATGAACATCTGTGCATAATAACGATAGCAATTATGGAAAAAATGAGGTTGTTTGGAAAAATATTCAATGTTGGATAACATTCAAACTCCAAAGAGAAATCCCTCTACTCCCAGGACCAATATTTTCTTTTGCAGTGATATCCAGACTGCATACAAAAACCGTGACTATATATATAACCACAACAACAACACTTCGTTCATGAAGCTAATGATCACAAACATGCAAATGTAAATGAAGATTTTGATTCCCAAATATTAATACAAAAATCACCCAAAATTTCATAGATTCAAATGATTTAATAAAAGCATCACACTGGACTAATAATATGTTAGATTTAGACGAAAATAACAACATCACTGAAAAAAACAGAAAACACATTGAATGATTTAAAATCTCCATAGGTTACATCTAGTGTTTCTTGCTCTTCGAGAGGCAATGATAGGTTACATTTGATGGCTTTCACTCAACTATATGAAGGCATTGAAGGTTCTGATATCATTTGATTCATGCATTTTACAAAAACCCCACCAGAGTCGACGTACCAATTCATTATCTTTCCTAGCAGACGATGCAATAAAGGGCTTACTCAAGATATAGTTTTCACATGTATGTGCTTCCACATCATCACCCTCCAAAACAATCATTGATGTATTACTTTGTGAATATTTCATTGGGAAATCCTCCCACACACTCTCCATATTTGTTTTGTGTATTTCATTCTTTATCGTTGGTGCATCTCTCTCAAAACTATAGAAATAAAAAAATTTCCCCATATGTTTTTTTTGTACTATCTACCCTCAAAATTTTTGTAAACAATGACTTCCCCTCATTGACCCCACATTTAGATGACCAAATCCCAACATTAAATTTTCAAATACATAATCCCAAAATTTTTATGGAATATGTTCATGACTCGTATGAAGTTTCTTTGTGTTTAAATTCAAATTCACCAACAATACTTTCTTCCCCCTTTTTTTACTTTTTTCCCTCCAACAATATTTTTTGTTTCCCTTTTTTTTCTCTTTTGGAGTCATTTTCTGTGACTTTCTTGTGAAATAGAAGCCATTCAATTTATAATATCAATCAAAATTTTGTACGGGGAGCTGCGCAAAAATATTGCTTGTCATTATATATTTCAGGATAAATTTGTTTCATCAATTTAAGTAGAAAATAATCTTTGTCTTTTACCTGTCAATGCCAGGCCAACACTTGAGTGGTGCATAACATTGCTAGAGATACCTCGTTTTGACACCATGCCCTCGCCTGGTTCATTATTATCCAATGTGATTTGTTGGCTAATATCCACGTACATCATCGATCGCAGCTCTGGTTGTGGATGATCTACATGTTGAATAGAAATCCAATAATCTTGACCTGGAAATTTGCAGGTATACATTTTATATAAATTTTTGCAAGTATTCAAGGTCACTATCCCTGTTCATAATTTAGTTAATTTAACCAGGATCTTTGAAAATTAATTTTTTACCTTCTTATCCATCGTGTTCTCCAGTTTGGTAGTTCTTTGTGGATTCTCCATCACATTCAATGTCGTCATCAGATACTATAATTTTATTGGATGATACTTGAGTGTGCTCTTTATTTGAATTTGTAGTAGAATAGGAATTTGAATAAGTTATTGAACATAACCAACTGATAAAAGTAAAATACAATGAAATAAGACATCTGAAAATTTTAATTCAAATACCTTGGTTTATACCCAATTCATGATAGAAACTGTTCATAAACAACTCTTGTTGTACTATCTCCACAATAGAAATAACTATTCTATCTAGCGACCTGATCAACAAACAAAGAACTGTACCTCATGCATACAATGAAATAATTGTACCTTGAGAAGAGACCAGTCTGGGAACTATGTGATCCCAGAATTCCCGTGTCCTTTCTTTTGCAAAAACTTGGCTTCTCGAACTATCATTGTTAACCTTGGGAAAAGGTATATCAATCATTGGTAGGCCCTCATCCTTCCAATCCATATCCATTTGAAAAGCAGACAAATTATCCTCATCCCTTCCAATTCTCCAACACTGTATAATAGAGAATCCTATAAATAAGTCCTTGGAGAAATCTTTATAAACTCCCTTGGTAGGATTCCGCATGACATTTTTTTAATTTCTTGTTGAAAAGTGTGGAAGCTTTAGAAATCATACAAGAGTTTTCCATATCAGTGAAAAAAATACAAGTACATGCCACTTCATTTTATTCTAAGTAGTACACCAACACAAGCATATCTTCTTATGTGAAAACACTATCACAATTACAGATATCAACAACAACAAATTCACAGCTGATTGCCGCACCAAAAAATGCAATGGATCTTAGTGTGTTGACCAAAGATGTAGGATAAAAACATTGACAAGAAAATTGTGAACTATATTTGATGGAGTCAATGGACATACCTATCCCCTCTTTATTGATATATATGTTCAATATTTTATGAGCATTATTTGGTAATTTGGTACCATCATCCTCTTCAGATTCTTTCTTTCTCTTTTTACCCAGAGATTTTGCTTGCTTTTTGGAGCATAAAATAGTGCACAGTTTCTGGAGATGATTTGGTGCAATTTTATAGATTTCAATGACATTATCGTCAGTGATAATCTGTGATCGAAAAGTTTGAACATCATGAACTTTGAAATATTCAAATATCGAATGTCTGGTTGACCTCTCGTCCTTGATTCGCTTGCAATATTGATATAAAGTCTCCACGCAAACATTTTTTTTGACTGACATGCTCAGCCAAACTGATCCGTTGATTATATTGTCCACCACAACGGTCAATTCATCTTCAACAAGATCATGCAATGGTCTAAAAAAATTAGATCCATGATTCTTTATCTTAGTTTGAACAAAATCATCCTGAGTGATGCTTTTGAGTGAGCATGGCAAGGAACCACTTTTTTAAAGCTCGAATACAGACATCTATTTATTTCACAGTTGATCCAATGTCAAAACAAGGGTTAGCTTGTCTTTAAGGATGTCATTTTTTAACAACAAAGATATCCATGCATTCACCTTGGAAATACCGCAAACATATAAAATTAAAGATAATATTTAATTTGCTA
Organism: Larix kaempferi; assembly: GCA_027924585.1. Classification (NCBI taxonomy): domain Eukaryota; kingdom Viridiplantae; phylum Streptophyta; class Pinopsida; order Pinales; family Pinaceae; genus Larix; species Larix kaempferi. The sequence goes on along the minus strand of BSBM01000418.1, from coordinate 6,326,818 downwards.
ATTTCATAACACAAGCAGCAATCTAAAGACTTTGATTGATAAGAAGAAAAATTCTATACCTGCCAATCATCACTGGAAGGGTATCCATCTATAAATCTGGGTACAAATTATCTGGTTCATCCATCTCAACATACCATCCTGTGTGGAATAAAACAAGGTTGTGATCTTTTAACAAATCAAGGAACGGGATTTCCTGGTATTGACTAAGGCTCAACAACGCAGACATGTTTTATTTGTAAAACAATAAATATTGTGTAGTTAATATAAGAATGCATACAATGTTTATAATTATCAATTAGTGTTTTAATATTAGATGTATACTTGCAAATTTTCAGGAGAATGATCGATGTAGAAGGAACGACCGCTCATTTCCAAAATCAATTGATTGATTAAGAACAAAACTGCTAGCATTATCCATGAGAGATCGAATGCACATTTTATATAGTCATTTGAGATAGAATCGAACATAGAAGGAGCGATCATTATTTATTATTAATTGTCATTTTAATTTGGTATTTGTGCTAGAAATAAATAGATCAAGAAAATTACGGAAAGTCACATTTCAATCAAGTGCTACTCCTTACCATTTAAATTGATCTTTATTGTGGTTTGTAGAAAATGAATCGATGCAAGAAGGAGCGTCCATTCCTTACTGAAAGCTACTTATGTCAAAGTTATCTAGGTAGAATATCTCCATGATATTCTTGATATTTAGAGAGTATACAAAAGGGCGCACATTCCTTCTTCGGATTTGTTTCACTAATAGTTCTATAATACATAAAGGGTCGTTTGATCCTTTTGGGTTCACCATTCTAGATATAGGTGAATTGTTGGATGACCATTCATAGCTTCAATAGTTTTACAATTCTGTAATAAACGAAGGGGCGACCGATCCTTTCACTCCATGATATTCTTCATATTTGGAGAATATAGGATGGGGCGCCTTATCCTTGTTGTGTTTTACATTTCTATCATAAATGAAGGGGTGACCGACCCTTCTTGTGCTAAGTAATCTTTTCGTAATAGTTCTATAATACTAGAAGGGTCAATTGTTCCTTCACGTTTTCACCATTCTAGATATAGATGAATTGTTGGAGCCCATTCCTTTTGCTCCATGATATTCTTGTTATTTGGAGGATATAAGAAGGGGCACCCGATCCTTCTTGTGTTTACTATTCATACTAATCCTACAATACATGAATGGTCGACCTCTCATTCTTCTATTCACCATTTGGGATATATATGAATTGTCGTCCCATCTTTCGTAGATTAAATATTTTTACATTTCTCTCTTAAATGAAGGGTCGGTCGACCCTTCTTGTGCTCAGTATTCTTCCAGCGTTCACCATTATGGATATACATGAATTGAAGGCCTAGCCTTCGTAGGTTGAATATTTTTACAAATCTCTTATAGATGAAAATGGCGACCAACCCTTCTTCTTCCAGTATTCTTTTCATAAAAGTTCTAGACTGTAAGAAGGGTCGGTCGTTCCTTCTTGTGTTCACCATTATGGATATAGGTGAATTGTTGGATATAGGTGTTCACAATTTTCTACTAAATGAAGGGGCGACCAATCCTTTTTGTCAGAAGTTGGAAGCAGGGATAAATTTTTTTATATGTTATAACTTAGCCAATGTCTTGATCCCTACTATTTACTGTGGAAGTCGGAAGTCAGGAATTGTCTACCTAGCCTTCGTAGATTAAATATTTTTACATTTCTCTCTTAAATGAAGGGTCAACCGACCCTTCTTGTGCTTAGTATTCTTCCAATGTTCACCATTCTGAATATACATGAATTGACGACCTAGCCTTCATAGGTTGAATATTTTTACAATTCCCTCATAAATGAAGGGGTGACCGACCCTTCTTCTTCCCAGTATTATTTTCATAATAGTTCTAGACTGCAAGAAGGGTCGGTCGATCCTTCTTATGTTCACCATTATGGATATAGGGGTTCACAATTCTCTACTAAATGAAGGTGCAAATGATCCTTCTTGTCGAAAAACAGAAGTCGAGACAATATTTTTAATATTTTATAACTTAGTTGATATACCGATCCCTACTATTTATAGCGGAATTCATAAGTCGGGAATTGTCATCCTAGCCTTCGTAGATTAAATATATTTACATTTATCTCCTAAATGAAGGGTCAATCGACCCTTGTTCTGCTCAGTATTCTTCCATTGATCAATATTCTTGATATAAATGAAGTGACGGCCTAGCCTTTGTAGGTTGAATATATTTACAATTTGGTACTGCAAGAAGGTTCGGTCGATCCTTCTTGTGTTCACCATTCTGTATATAGATGAATTGCTGTATATCAGGTGTTCACAATTTTCTAATAAACGAAGGGGTGGCTGATCATTTCTCTTCATGATATTCTTGGTATTTCTAGGATATAAGAAGGGGTGCCCATTTCTTCTGGTGTTTACTATTCCTACTAATACTACAATACAAGAAGGGTCGTCCGTTCATTCTTCTGTTTAATATCATAAATGAAGGGTTGACCGACCCTTCTTGTTGGAATTAAGAAGTCGGGTATTGTCTGCCTAGCCTTCGTAGATTAAATATTTTTACATTTCTCTCGTAAATGAAGGGTCGTTCGACCCTTCTTGTGCTCTGTATTCGTCCATTGTTCACCATTTTGCATATACATGAATTGACGGCCTAGCCTTCGCAGGTTGAATATTTTTATAATTCCCTCATAAATAAAGGGGTGGCCGACCCTTCTTCTACCCTGTATTATTTTCATAATAGTTCTAGACTGCAAGAAGGGTTGGTCGATCCTTCTTGTGTTCACCATTCTGGAAATAGGTGAATTGTTGGATATAGGTGTTCACAATTCTCTACTAAACTAAGGGGCAACTGATCCTTCTTATCGGAAAATGGAATTCGGGACAAACATTTTTTATATGTTATAACTTAGCTAATGTACCGATACCTACTATTTACAGCGGAAGTCAGAGGTCGGGAATTGTCGGCCTAGCCTTCATATATTAAATATATTTATATTTCTCTCCTAAATGAAGGGTCAGTTGACCCTTCTTATGCTCATTATTATTATAGTTTTCAACATTCTTGATATAAATGAATGACGACCTATCCGTCATAGGTTGAATTTTTTACAATTCGATACTGCAAGAAGGTTCGGTCGATCCTTCTTGTGTTCACCATTCTGGATATATGTGAATTGCTGGATATAGGTGTTCACAATTATCTACTAAATGAGGGAGCGACCGATCCTTTCTCTTCATGATATTCTTGGTATTTAGAGGATATAAGAAGGGGTGCCAAATCCTTTTGGTGTTTACTATTCCTACTAATCCTGCAATACATGAAGGGTCGGTCATTCATTCTTCTGTTTTATGTCATAAATGAAGGGTCGACCGACCCTTCTTGTTGGAAGTCGGAAGGTAGGAATTTTTTTTTTATATGTTATCTAATGGTCACTCATAACGGTTCACCTTTTTAAAACAATGGCCAGATCAAAAAAAAATCCATTGGGTATGGAGTCAACACATGCATTTCTCAAAATTATTTAAGAGCCTGGTGGTAGGATAAATCTTTCACAGATGCAAAGTAGGTATCATTTGTCTAGACAAATAGCAATTTTAGAAATGATAGAATATTAAACAAAACAATACATTAATAACACAGAGCATCTAACTGGGACCATCTTAAAAGTGATCAGAGGTTACAAGGGAAAAAATAGTTGACCTCCCAATTATAAATTATCATTTTCCTGTGGGTTATTTCGACGGAGCTAGTTAATTGGAAAGATGTGGGGTAGGATGCATTTTGTTCATGGATCAAGAACATCACATGGAGATGTCATTTCGATGCGGAATGGGGAGAAACACAAGGGAAGAAACCCTTGCATTATGGGGATTTTTGACAATAGCAAAGAATATTGGTTCAAACAGGATAAAAAATTTTGGTGACTCATTAGCTATTATAAATTGGATCAATGGTAGTTGCAGATTACAGGTTTCAAATTTGACAGCTTGGAAACAAAGGATTGTGCATTTAAACAAGAATTTTGAATATATATGTTATAAACATATGAGCATAATCTATAACATGCAGGAAGACAAGCTATCAAAAAGTGGTCTCATTATGGAGGAAGGAAGGGATCATATCTTCCTTTTTCACAAACAACAGGTTTTGGATGAAATTGACATAAATATATATTAGTAGGGAAGAATTTTTTGGACAATATTATTTTGATACATTACTTAAAATAGTTGTATAATATGGTGGAATATTAATTAAATTGCATAGATATATATTTTTTGGTTTATTGATGGTGATATGGAATGCTAAATGTTGATGTGGATGGAAGACGACAAACAGGGTTATTATGAGATAAAAACCTATGTAACATGATGAATAGTGTCCATTTGGGAGACAAGTATGTTTCACATGTAACAAATGATTATAATGATCATTGTATTGTATGGACAAGAATATGTGTAGTTTCTTTGATTCATAATATGAATAACAAGAGACTCTTTTTCTTCTAGAAGAAAAAGAGCATCTAACTGAGATGAATTCTGCAATAATTTGGAAGAAAGAACAGTGGCAATATTTAAATGTGTGAATCAGAGCATATAAAATGAGTTGTAACTCACATAGTTCAGTCAACTATGAGGCAAAGTGATAAGATGGTGTAACAACAAATACATTCACAAAAGAGAAATTAACAGACTGACGAAAGTGATAACATATGAAGCTTGTGATTCCAATAGACCTGTAATTCTTCTCTTCATTAAAGTATTCACAAAATATTACACCACTGTATTTTTTTCTATCGGATCCAACCCCGATTACTTTGTAAAATCAAAATTTATACAAAATTTGCTTTGAATAAACCCTAACTGATTCTTCGCTAAAAATGGAAATTCCAAAGAAATCTCTAAATTTCAGGAACATTTGCTTTGTTATCAACCAAGCTGGTATGGTGTTGCTTTTATTTCACTTGTAACACTCATGCAATTAACAAAGGAACCGCAACTTCATTTCAACTTAAGACACCTGAATATTCATTCTTGATATAACCTGTATTTGTTTTCCCAAATTTTTCAACAATTTTCCATTGCTCTTGATTTGGGATTTCATAATCCATCATTTCTTTCACCACCACCTCCAATTCTATGCATGTTGTGTAACATACAGCTGGAAAATCCTTCTTAATCATTAGAAATTGATCAAATATTTCAAAATCATCAGTCAATTTATCAATTATTGTTTTTTCAGTTAATCCTTTGACCAAACCTTCAAATTTCGAGTGATCCATACGAGCCTATACCATCAAACTATGATAGTTTTCTTGAGTCATTAATTTTCCATCATCACTCCAAAAATAAGGTAGACCATTTTCAATAATCCCCTGAAATAATTCCTTAAAATTTTGAACTTGAAGGAGCATTTGTTGGGCTTTGTCTTGTACTTCGTTAACATGATCATGCTTGCCAATAATTCTTCTTTCCCAAATGATGATTACTGGTCTTTCTTTGATTCCAAAACTCTGCATATATGATTGATTTAGAGTGTTTAAAAAAATGACTATATTTTGAGTTGTTTATGAAGGCCTTTTGCATAATGTCTCCTTTTCCACTTTACACCTATGGAGAGCTATGTTTGCTATAGCATATTTATCTTCCATAAAATTCAAACGTGACCAGAATTTGGTGACATCCACTGATACCACATCCCATATAAGGTGTTTATCTCATTGTAATTGAAGCTTACTTGTCAATCTATATTTTAATTCATCAACTTTCTTTTGCAACTGCTTTCTATCACTCAAATATTTTTTCTTTTCTTAATAATTTTGAATTACTTCCTATTTCAACTTCTGGTTTTCTGCTTTCAACTCTTCTATCTATACATATTTTAGACTAATTTATGACATAGAACTGGTCAGTTCCTCTATGGAGGACTTATCCATTTTTCCTTCATCCGTACATAGAGATTGATCCCTTGGCTTCTCTGGCACTTGCACAGTTTCAATATGATTGGTATTTAACACTAAAATTTATGACAACAATTCAATCCTTTCTTTTTCCCAAGCATGCTTTTCATCTTGTAACTTTAACATTTTACTTTTGTGATCCATCATTTATTGATATATGGCTTCCTTTTCTTGTTGTATTGTTGTCAACTCTAGATATTGCACATGTTAATTATTTGGCGCCTTCAAATTTTTTTTGAGCATTGGAATGGTATTTTATTTTTCATTAAGGAGCCTTTTGGTACAGTTAGTGTTCCCTAGATCAGCTCCCACAATCACAAGGTCCATTTTTAGTCTTTTAATCTAGACCAAATTTTCTTTGTTTTCTTCCTTCTCTTACCTCAATCGACTCTCCAGCTTTGCTATCAGGGAATGCAATTTAGAAATTTTTAAAGTGGATTGTAATAAATCAGAATATAGGACATCTCTTGTTTATCTATGCAATTGAATCTTATCGAGTATATCAATCTCACCAAGCTTAACTTCCATTTCAGAAACTTTCTCATTGTTCACCACTGTAAACCTTATAATGTTTCTTTCTGAATCCTTAACTGTAAGAAGGGAAACTTTTTGTTCTATCAACTTTCTTACTTGGAACAATTTTTGAGTTTTTACCAAAGACTGCTTCTTCTTTTCTAGATATTGTGAAAGAAAATCAAATATGGACTTATATTGAGAGTTACTTATAGATTCCTTTATTTTTGAAAAGAATATTGTTGAATATTTATAGGTGGTTGCAAAATCAAAGTATTTTTTCTGGAACAATTAAATCTCGTTCCTCCATACTAATAATTTCCTTCTGTTGTTCCACTTTTGGTTTCTTGCTTGAAACGTCTTCATCGAATTCCATACTATCAACTTATGAAATAGTTCTCTTATTGGTGATATCAGATTTATTGGTTTCTGAACCAACATTGATAAATTGCTTGTTTGTTCCATATTCACTTCTTTCTAATCTTGTTCAAATTTGAATAAATTTGCCATTTCTTTTAATCCTTCAAGTGTTTGATGATCAAAATCCTTGTTTCTATTTTGTTGTGTCGTTTGTGATATAATTTGATGAGGATCATAATTAATCCTTTCAGCCTCTTGGAAATCCATGATATTCAATATTTTCTCTACTATAGAGAGGGATTCCTTAGTCTTAATGATGAATGGACCAACTTTAAGAGGGAATTTCAAATTTGATGATTTTTTGAAAACACCGAAATGTTCTTCTTCTGCATGCAACCTTTGTCTAATAAATTATAAGGAAAAAAAAATTGGTGTTAAAAAGACTAGAACTAGATATGGTGCTCTGGTAAAACCATACATTCTAATTATAGTATGTTCTTTATACAAGAACTAATCACCTATTTGGCCTTCTAGTGTAGGCTGCAACATTTCTTTCATTTCTTCTAACACTCGGGGCAATTCAACATTAAAAATAATTCTATAAACTTCTGCCATGATTGTATTGGTGAACTCAAACATATTGATCTGTTTAGGAAGGTCATGAGAAAACATGGTTCCAAGAAACTTCAATTCAGAAATATTTGAACACAAGAACAGGTTCAGGAGATATAAATGATATCTGAAATGCTTCAAATCGTGGAAATTCACCAACTGGACATGAATCGCTTCATCTAGAAATTAATCAAAATTAAAACCACATACTGGACTCAACTGTGACTCAGGTGAAATGACATGTAGAAGGAAACCTAACATAACTTTTGTGATTGACTTATCACTATCTAGACCTAAAATCTGATCCAACAAGGACAAAACTAACTGGGTATCTCACTGAAAGACATCAATACTGAAAGGGAAGGATAGGTTTTCATGCGACTGGCCATCTTTCAAGACTTGTAATTAAAACATTTCTTTTTCTTCCGGACAACAATTTCTATAAAAATTTACCAAATTTTCTTCGTTAAATGACTCAGGGATTTTGGGAAATGTTTCAAGTAAGCCTAGAACCTCATGGACAACCTGCGCATTGACTCGGCATAGAATTTTGGTTGTATTTACATTAATGATTACCCTTTCGTCCTGCGAATAATTTGTCGCACACCAACCAACAAATTAGGGGAAGTGTAGGGTCTGCTTGACACAAAAATAATACAGAAAAGAACCAAAAACATTAAATATATCCTTTCCCTACAACCTAAACTCCATTAATTTATCTTTAGATTGTGAAATACTACCCACAGACAAAACAGGGTCGAAAATATCCCTTTCCTTGTCAACTACAAGCTCCTCGTTTTCATCTAAACTTTCATTGAATGGAACAAGGTCTTCAATTTTCTCCATTTAGGAAACAAACTCTGGAAAGTGAGGGTTTTGAGTTGCTTATGAAGTGAGCTTATGAATAGGAGAAAACTGGGGTTGACTTATGTGCTTATTGATGAAGACAAGTGATGTGTTTTCAATGACTTCTTCTCCTCCGAGCAATAATCAACAAATGCCCTTTTCCAAACCTATAACATTAACTTTTTATATAACATATGCTTAGGTGGTTTTAGAACTTGTGATGAGCGGTTTAAATTTTATCGCTTTTCATAGAGGACTCCACCAACACTTGCCACATGGTAAGAGGTTTAATTTCCGCTCCACCTTTCCAAGTTTAACCACTGTGCACTTTCTGGGGCCAAAACCCCTTTACACCGTCAATTTTCTTTTGGGTGGGTCTGCATCATTATTCCTCCATGGGTTTACACATTTGAATATTATTATGACACATATAAACATATATTTCAAGATTTGCGTAGTAACACTGTGCAGGAATTCTCTTTCATACTACCATCAAATGCATCAAGAGATTTTATCCATAGCATAATGTGTCCAATGGATGAATGTGAAAAATATCATGCAATGTTATGTCTTTATGGGACATGTTCCATGTGCATCGGATTTGCATTGTTCATATGTTTCACTCATGTAAGTGAGGAGCATGAATTTGGGAACATGACAATAGAAATGTAGAGTTTCACATATGTAACATATCAAATAGACAACATGAAAGAGGGAAAAAGGATTGCATTGGTCAAGTCACATGTACATGAAGATTACATAGTTTCAATTTGTGCATTCAATTTCTACATACATATTCAAAGGTCGCGTTGTAATAATGCCCTTGTTTTTGTGGAACTAGGTATGGATATGTGATTTCATGGAGGAATTTTACAAAATAAAACGAGCATCATGTTCAAAATGTGCATGTAGCACAGTGGAAGGATGAGCAATATAGAAGATGCAGGTATAGCTTCCCCATTGGAACCATATTGTCAGTTATGGATTTTGTTGAGAACTACACTCTTTAGATGTAGAATGAGATTCAAAATCAATACTACAATTCAGACCAAGTTAGTATAATGGTTCATATCACATATAGGAACACTCCATATAGAAACAATGACCAAAGGATAATATTGAAGGAGACAAACTTCTACATCAATGACGACAGGTGACATGACTTGCATTATGTACGACATTGCTTTCATATTTTCTATGATCAGTTGAAGGAGAGAGATATACAAATGGATCAACATTGGATATGTTCAAATGGTTCTGTGGGCTAGTTCAAAAATGCATGTGTATTCCAGTGGTTGAGTATATAGTGGTTGAGTATTTTGCACAAGACTTATGGTGTGCCGCATATATGGAACTATTTTGAGACTGGGCATGGAAAGGGTGATAATGATGGAGCTGGAGCATGTATCAAAGAAACATTATGAAGGGAGGAGATGAGGTGTATGATGAACGCTCATATTCGAGATGCAGAATCCATAGTTCAATGGTGCTTTGCAAAAAATTTAGATCAATCCAAAGAGCAACGGACATCGACAAGTAGAGGACATGTGGTAAGAAATTTATGGCAAGTGGTTGATATAGATTGATTGTGTTCTTATAGTTTCAATATTGTATAAGGGACCCATGGATTTCATTCGGTTCGAAGCTCAAACAACCCCTTAATTGAAATATGGATGCATAAACTTGATTTCTTTTGTGGGCCTTATAGCAATAGTGAGTGGGATGAGTGTGAATCAATGGACTAGGTTGACGAGTAGGATCATGTATCACTTGCAGTAGACCCATGTGAAGCTGTTGAAATAATCTAGTTAGAGGAAGGCCAATCCTCTATTTCGAACGACTATGATCATATATCCGATCTTGTACAACCAGGTAGATATTTCTGCAATCATATCTCGGTCCTCTTCTTGTTTCTTTATTTAACCATGTTATCAAACCCCTACATGTTTGAATTTGACCATAAAATGGATTTTTGCAAGACACATATATGCAGTTGTCACCCTGAAAGACAATGCATGGGGCGCAAATTATTGGTTGGCACGTTGCATCCAAGGGAAGAAAACCCTCCTCACATCATTCATTTATAGTGAATGCATTGACTTTTTGATTGGCCCGATGGTTGTTTAGGGTGAATATCTTATAGTAGATGGAAAGACACCAAATACTAATGGGTATGTATACATGGATTACAAACCAAGTTCACGAGCATATCACTTTATGCACTTGATCATTGGTAAAAACATCCAACTAAAAACAATGTCATCAAAGACCTCGAACAAGCTGCGTTGCCTCCTACCTCATGGAGAGCACGAGAGATTGTTGGAGACAATCAGAAACAGAGAGGATCCATATGGCCTAATTCATTGAGATAGCTATTTCATGCTATGTACATAGATTAGTCATGTAATTATTTATTCATGCATGTCTAACGTTATTCATGTTATATAGTTTATTTCATGTTATGTTAGATAGTTAATTTAATGTTATATAGATATCGTTATCTCAGATTGTTTATTTCATGTTTATGTTATGTTTAAGTTCATATTACCATACATTGATGTATTCTTGACACCATTATATGTTTTAAACCATGTTCATTGTCCAATCACCATCGTTCTTCATGAACAAAATTCCCATTGCCACCATCAACATCGAGACCATCCTCCCCATTCCCATGTTGTCAACGTCGCCATCCTCATCATCCCCATTGTCATGATCGTAGCCATCGAATTCCATTCCCATTCCCATTTCCACCATCAATGTCACCACTATCCTCCTCAAGCCCACGTTTTCACCATCGCCATCCTCATCATCCCCATTGCCACCATCAAACACCGTTGAAGGCTCATACTTGAAGGGATTGAGTCACTTTCATGTTCATGTTCTTGTTTGAATTAAGCCCTAAGTATGGCTTCCAAGACTAACTTTAGAAAAACTAATCTACCTCTCACTTGAAAACCACCCATTGCACCAAAAATTGATTATTTTATCCATATTATGCGAGATCCACATCTCCTCTCTTTTTTTTGTAACCATTAGGGTTTACTAGAGATCCCAGATAACCATTAGGGTTTAGGCCCTCATCGAAACCATTATCCATGAGAGTATATCTATTATTGTTTACTTTGATGCCAATTTCCCTATGGTTGAATTGTACACAACTAAAGTGTACCTTATATTGTACACAATTAGTAAATCTCACCTCATCCACCTTTCCTCCCCTTTAAAAATACCCTCTATGAGAATTTCAAGATGTAGTCAAATGAGAAGAGGACATATTTATAACCAATAGCATATTCAATAACATATTTATCTCATTGTTCACTTGAGTAGGCCACTTGGATTGAGTTTCTTATAGATATCATTTAAAATGTTTAGTATCTTAACAATTTTGTTTTCCATAGTGCCATTCTAGAAGTTGAACAATAAAATTGCAAAGGGCCAATACAAAATATGGATCAACAATTACTACGGGATGACTTACAAAGCATATGTGTCCAACAACAATAATACAAACTATGGATCAACAAATACTACGGGATGACTTAGAAAGCATATGCGTCCAACAACAATATACTAACAAAGTAAATAGAAGGGTTGACATGGGTTCCTAACATCCCCTCTCCCTTAGAAAAAGCTTTGTCCTCAAAGCTTTAGATGTGGAAATTGATGCAGAATCTGAAGGAGTGGTTCCCCTGTAGCATCCTTGGGTTGCATTTTGGCCCACTGACACCTTTTGAGTTTCAGGGAGGATTGCTTGGAAGGTTGTAGACGAAGAGGACCATATCAGCTGCATGAAAAGTGCGCTCAGAATGATGTTGATCGGCTTGTTGTTTCAGTCGAATTATTTCCATGTGAAGATTGTCCTACGGAATGAGAAGAATCTGATCACGGTTTCGAAGAACCGAGTCAATTTTTTGAACTTGGGAGCTGGTGAGCGTGTATGGAAGAAGAATTGGCGGTGTGTGTCCATAAGCTGCTTCATATGGTGTCCTTTGAGATGTGGTATTGTACCACTGGAGCGCTTCTAGGAAATCCATAGAAATAGTTGTCCACATCTGTGTAGGGATGGGAAAGGGTTCAAGCAGTCCCGAAAGGAGTGTCTTTTTACCCTTGTTGACTTAGCAAGTATCACACTCACCCACCATCTGGTGAATTTTCATTTTCAGTCCTTGCCAAAAGAAGTTACATTATTCCTGGTCATAGGTTTTGAGGAACCCAGAGTGCCCTGTCGATGAAGAAGCATGGAGTTCAAAGAAGAGATAGCCCCGTTGAACAGATTGCAACCAATTTGCAACAAGCAGAGAAATAACTATAAGAGAAACTAGGTCATCAAATTGGCAAGAAGGAGCATCTACAACCATATTATCCTTACCCTTCTTGTAAGTGATCGCATAGTCATAACCCATGAGTTGGATAACCCAATTCCGATGTGTTGGTGAGGAGACCCATTGTTCCAGAAAATGTTACGGACTCTAGAGATCAATCTTGATGCAGAAATAATTTCCTAGTAGGGATGGCTGCCACTTCTGTACTGCAGGAAAAATAGCCATCATTTCCTGCTGAGATGTAAATGCGGTTAAATGCTTACCAGAAAGGTCTGTTGAAGGCGGAAATCCCACTGGTGCAACAAAGACACCTTCATATCTATCCAAGGAAGTAGTGGAGACCGTTGGTGGGTGCATCTGGATGGAATGGAGCTAAGCAATGACACCATTTGAATTCTTCTTAAGGATCTTTTCCAGGTGATGTGAACTGATGATGCGGAGAGACCTTGGTTGTAAGAACATAAATTTGTGTTGTCTCCCATTGACTGAAAACTGCATCCAAAGTTCTGCAAAATCCCATAAGATGGGTCCAAGTGTGCGTAACCATTGAATGCCCAAAACCACATCACATCCGCCTAAGGACAAGGCAAACATGTAAGAGCGCAGGTTATAATCTTCCAGAGAGATATGCACATTGTGACACTTTCCCTTGCAAGGTAAGGTTCCCCCATTGGCAACCATGACTTCAAAGTTGGAGCAAGAATGGACAAAAAAATCAGCATGTTTGGCAATCCAAGGGTCAGTGAAGTCATGACTACTACCAGAATCAATGAGTATTGTAAGAGGAAGCTTCTTGAAGTAACCCCTGACCCGCATTGTTTGGGGGGTGGTGACATTGGATAAAGCATGGAGAGATATCTCTGGGTGGTCTTCCTGAGATGGGAAGTCAAGAGGAGGCACCTGAATGTTGACCTGATCATCCGGTGTATCTGGAGCTTCTTCACCAACTTCAGGGGCAGGCGGAGAATCCACATCCAAGATATAGAGCTTTTGTTGAACACATCTATGTTCCCGAGTGAATTTTTCATCACAATTATAACAAAGCCCTTTTTCTCTACGTGCCTGCATCTCTGTTTCAGACAAATGCTTGATAGGAGTTGGTCGAGGAGCTAGCGGGATGGGAGGAATTTAAGAACCCATATTTCAGAAGGAAACAAAAGTGGGTTTGGAGTGCTGTTGGGTGGCAATCTTGTCTTTTGCCAACTTAGCCAACCCTAGGGCTTCCATCATTGTTTTGGGACAGAACATTTTGACCTTTGGGCGGATTTCATCCTTAAGACCACTGATAAAACAACTCCTGTAGAAGTCATCAGATAATCCTTCTGTGTGGTTGGCTAGTTTCTCAAATTCTATTTGATACTCTCTCACAGTGCCAATTTGACAAAGTTTAGTGAGTGCTCCGGTGAAGTCATCAAAAGCACTAGGACCAAATCGTTGCAAAAGGAGTTGGCAAAAATATGTTTATTTTGGCTCGTCATGAGCCTTGATGTACCAACGGTACCATTGAAGGGCTTCCTGTTCCAAATGAAAGGATGCAAGTGGAACTTTTTGGACATCAAAAGTATTATGAAAACTGAAATACTGTTTTGCATGATAGACCCATCCAGTCGGATCAGTACCATTGAAGCGAGGAAATTCAAGCTTCGGACCACGTAAAGTGCTGGAAGAAGATAACCCATTGGCTGCAGAATATTCTTGTTGTCGGTTATTGTTCATGGCTGAATGATGAAGATGGAGGATGAGAAATTTTTCATCCAGATCTTGGAGTTTGGTTTGGATGGCTGCAAGTGCTTCCTCCATGGTTTTTTCTCATGTGCGGGTGACAACCATAACCGAGAGTTTTTTTGGGGGGGAATGGATAGAAAAACACAAACAAAAACTTATTTAGTAAAGGGAAATTTGGATTTGGGAAAAACTTGGATGGGTAATTGGGGTTTGACTAGGTTTTAGACATTTTTTGATGGACAGGGAAGCAAAAAATGGAGATTCCAGAAGCGGGGTTAAAGAATGAGAAAATTTGTCAAAGAGGGACAAAGAAGCAGAAATAGGGAATGAACATGGTGGCAAAATTTGGAGGCGAGTGGGTGAAAATTGAAGAATTTATGGCAAACACTAAAAATAGACAAATGTGAGATTTTTGGCTTTGGGAAGTAGAATTGGGGATAGGGTCTTCAGGAACAAAATATGTAGAATGGGATTGCATGGGTATGTGGAAAGTTTCAAGGGAAACGGAGTTAAAACAAGGGAGATATGGTGAAACAACGAATTTTTTTTATTTTTATTTTATTTTATTTTTTAGGAATGGATCTGCAACGGCGCGGAAGGTTGTGATGCACTTGCAACAATTAATTAATAAGAATATGCGAAATAGCAGAAATGACAGAACTCAGAATCACTTTTATATTGATCACAGGCCACTTCAAGGGGGCAACCTCCTATGAGCAAGCTCAATACAAATAACTTCACGGTGCCTTCATAGGTCTCAACACACACTTATATACTAGGTCTAGGCGCCAATACTATGGGTCAAAACCAGGGCCACTACAAACTATGGATCAACAATACTACGGTGACTTACAAAGCATATGCCCCAACAACAATAACATAAACTATTGATCAACAAATACTACGGCACGACTTACAAAGCATATGCGTCCAACAACAATATACTAACAAAGTAAAGACATGGGTTCCTAACATCCCCTCCCCCTTAAAAAAAGCTTTGTCCTCAAAGCTTTAGATGTGGAAATTGTTGTTGAATCTGAAGGAGTGGTTCCCATGTAGCATCCTCTGGTTGCATGCCGTGCCATTGAATTAAGGCCTCTGTGATAGAGTGAGAGCGAAGCTGACGAGTGCGCCGATTGAGGATGGCCTCCAGCTCAAAAAGGATGGATCCTTCATTATCCAGCTCAGGTAAAATCGTTTGTCCACTGATGTTGGTGCCAAGAACTTTCTTCAGACAAGAGACATAAAAGACTAGATGAATGCGGGAAGAAGGAGGAAGTTCCAATTTATAAGCAACGGACCCAATCTTCTGAAGAATCCGATATGGCCCATAGAACTTTGGAGCGAGCTTATGATGTCCTTTGAGTTTCAGGGAGGACTGCTTGTATGGCTGGAGACGAAGAAAAACCATATCGCCGACTTGAAAAGTGCGCTCAGAATGGTGCTGATCAGCTTATTGCTTCATGCGATTTCTTGCCATGTGAAGATTATCCCACAAAATGCGAAGAATCTGATCGCAGTTTCGAAGGACCGTGTCAACTTCCTGAACTGGTGAACTGGTGGGGGTGTATGGAAGAAGAGCTAGAGGTGCCAGACCATAGATTGCTTCATATGGGGTCATTTTAGAGGCAGTGTGGTAAGAGGTATTGTACTACCATTCAGCGAGAGGGAGCCACTTTTCCCACTGATGTTGTTGTTTAGAGGTGAAGCAACGAAGATAAGTTTCCAAGCATTTATTGATAATTTCAGTCTGACCATCTGTTTGTGGGTGATACCCTGAACTCATCTTCAGTTTGGTGCCAGTGTGGCGAAATAGTTCTGTCCAAAAATGACTGGTGAAAGTCGCATCACGATCCGAGATAATGGAAGAAGGGATGCCATGAAGATGAAAGATCTGGTCTAGGAAAATTTGAGCGACTGAGGAGGATGTATAGGGATGGCTAAGAGCACAAAAATGACTATATTTGGAGAGGCGATCAACCACAACGAGAATCATTGTCTTCCCAGTATATTTAGGGAGCCCTTCAATGAAATCCATAGAAATATCTATCCAAATCCGTGTAGGTATGGGAAAGGGTTCGAGCAATCCTGGAAGGAGTGTTGTTTCACCCTTATTGCGCTGGCAGGTATCACATTCGGCCACCATCTGTTGAATTGTCCTTTTCAGGCCCTGCCAAAAGAAGTTACGCCGTGCCCGTTCATATGTTTTGAGGAACCTAGAGTGCCCTGCCGATGGAGAAGCATGGAGTTCATAGAAGACAGCCTATTGAAGATCTGTGCTCTGGGGAAGCACCAGACGACCCTTGTATCTCAGAGAACCACCATTCCAAGAGTAATGTGGTACAACAGAAGGGTTGTTGGTCAAGCGTTGGATGATTTGAGATAAGGAAGAGTCACTGACATAACCCTGTGGAATAGATTGCAACCAATCTGGAACAGGCATAGAAATAGATGAAAGAGAACCTTGGGCATCAAATGTGCGAGAAAGAGCATCTGCCACAATATTGTCTTTACCCTTCTTGTAAGTGATCTCATAGTCATAACCCATGAGTTTGCTAACCCATTTTTGTTGTGCCGAGGAGGAGACACACTGTTCCAAGAAATATTTCAGACTCTGGTGATCAGTCTTGATGCATAAATGATTCCCTAATAGGTATGGGCGCCACTTCTGTACTGCATGCAAAATAGCCATCATTTCCTTCTCATAGGTAGAGGCAGCTAAATTCTTACCTGAAAGGGCTTTGCTAGTGAACGCAATGGGGTGTTCTTCTTGAAGGAGAACAACACCAAGTCCATTGCCGCAAGCATCACTCTCAATAGTGAAGGGCTTGGAAAAATCGGGCATAGCTAGAATAGGTGTAGTACACATAGCTTGTTTTAGTTTGTCAAATTCACACTGAGGAGCATGTGTCCATGTAAAAGCATCCTTTTTCAATAGAGCAGTTAATGGAGCAGCAATCTTCCCATAATCCTTGACAAACTTGCGGTAGTAGCTAGTCAACCCCAAAAAACCACGAAAGCTCTTGAGTGTCTGAGGATGCGGCCAATTGTTCATGGCATCGATTTTGGTAGGATCCACGCGAACCCCTTATGCTGAGATAATGTGCCTGAGATACTCAACTTCCTTCTGTCCAAAAACACATTTAGATTGCTTGGCATAGAGATGATGGTTAGAGAAAAGTTGCATGACAAGATCCAGCTGTTGGAGATGTTCATCCCATGTTTTACTATAGATGAGGATATCATCAAAGAATACCAGAATGAATTTCCGCAAGTAGGGTCAAAATATTTTATTCATTAAGGCCTGGAATGTGGAAGGAGCATTAGTGAGGCTAAAGGGCATGACCAAAAACTCATAATGGCCATTATGTGTACGGAAAGCTGTTTTAGGGATATCATCCTCATGAACCCGAATTTGATGATACCCAGAACGAAGATCCAACTTGGAGAAAAAGTGAGCCCCATGAAGCTCATCAACAACAAGAATTGGAAAATTATCCTTGATGGTGAGTGATTAAGTGCTCGGAAGTCAGTGCAGAGGCACCATGACGCATCTTTTTTGCGGACAAGAATAATTGGAGAAGAAAAGGAACTAGTGCTTGGGCGAATAACACCTTGCTTCAATAAGTCCCGAACGAGCATTTCAATCTCCATTTTTTGGTAAAATGGGTAGTGATAGGGCCTGATGTTGGGAGGAATGCTACTAGGAAGGAGCTGAATACGATGGTCTTCTGGCCTGGAAGGTGGCAATCCCACCGGTTCAGCAAAGACACCTGTATATCGATCCAGAATTTGTTGTAGATCCAGAGTAGTGGAGACCACTAAAGGTTGGATCTGAATGGAATGGAGCTGAACAATGACACCATGTGAATTCTTCTTGAGGAGTTTTTCCATGCGATGTGAACTGATGATGCTGAGAGAACCTAGTTGTAATCCTGTCAATGTGTGTTTTTGTCCATTGAGGGAAAACTGCATCCAAAGTTTAGCAAAATCCCATAAGATAGGGCCAAGTGTGCATAGCCATTGAGCGCCCAAAACCACATCACATCCGCCTAAGGTCAAGGAAAACATGTTAGAGCACAAGGTATAATCTCCCATAGAGATACGCACATTTAGACACTTCCCTTTGCAAGGTAAGGTGCCCCCATTGGAAACCATGACTTCAATGTTGGAGCAAGGATGGATAAAACAATCAGCTTGTTTGGCGATCCGAGGGTCAATGAAATTATGAGTGCTACCAGAATCAATGAGTATTGTAAGAGGAAGCTTCTTGAAGTAACCCCTCACCCGCATTGTTTGGGGGGTGGTGATTCCAGCTAAAGCATGGAGAGATATCTCTGGCTAGTCATCCTGAGACGGAGGGTCAATAGGCGGTTCCTGAATGTCGACCGGAGCATCTAGTGTTTCTGGATCTTCGTCACCAATTTCAGAGGCAGGCAGAGAATTCACATCCAAGAGATAGAACTTTTGCTGAACACATCTATGTCCCTGAGTGAATTTCTCATCACAATTATAGAAAAGCCCCTTTTCTCCGCGTGCTTGCATCTCTGTTTCAGACAAGCACTTGATAGGAGTTGGTCGAGGAGCCTGCGGTATAGGTGGTCGTTGAGAACCCATATTTTGGAAGGGAAAAAAAGTGGGCTTGGAGCGCTGTTGGGATACAATCTTGTCTTCTGCCAACTTAGCCAACCCTAGGGCTTCCATCATTGTGTTGGGACAAAAAATTTTGACCTCAGAGCGGATGGCATCCTTTAGACCACTGATTAAACAACTCCAGTAAAAGTCATCAGACAATCCTGCAGTGTGGTTGGCTAGTTTCTCAAATTCGGTTTGATACTCTCTCACAGTGCCAATTTGGCGAATTTTAGTGAGGGCTCCTGTGAAGTCATCAAAAGCACTAGGACCAAATCGTTGCAAAAGGAGCTGGCAAAAGTCTGGCCATTTTGGCTCTGCATGAGCCTTAATGTACCAATGGCACCATTGAAGAGCTTCCTGTTCCAAATGAAAGGATGCCAGCGGAACTTTGTTGACATCAAAAGTATTATGTAGACTGAAATACTATTCTGCACGATAGATCCATCCAGTTGGATCGGTACCATTAAAGCGAGGAAAATCAAGCTTCGGACCACGAAAATTGCTGGAAGAAGAGAACCCATTGTCTGATGAAGACTCAAACTGTTGTTTGTTGTTCATAGCTGAATGTTCAAGATGGAGGACAAGAAATTTTTCATCCAGATCCTGGAGTTTGGCTTGGATGGCTGCAAGTGTGTCCTCCATGGTTTTTGCTCCTGCACGGGTGACAACCATAACCAGGAGTTTTTTTTTTTTTTTAGTTGACTGGGTAGGAAAACAAAAACAGAAACTACTTCATTAAAGGAAAATCTAGACTTGGGAAAAAATCTGAAGTGTAATTGGAGTTTGACTAGGTTTTGGACACTATCGAATAGACAGGGAAGCAAAAATGAGGATTTTAGAAGCGGGGTGAAAGAATGGAAAAATTTGGCAGAGGGGAACAAAGAAGCAGAATTCAGAAAGGAACTCTGTGGTAAAATTTGAAGGTGATTGGGTGAAATCTGAGGAAGTTATGGCAAACCCTAAAAATAGACAAATGTGGGATTTCGAGCTTTGGGAAGGGGAAT
The DNA here is from genome assembly GCA_027924585.1 of Larix kaempferi. Taxonomy (NCBI): domain Eukaryota; kingdom Viridiplantae; phylum Streptophyta; class Pinopsida; order Pinales; family Pinaceae; genus Larix; species Larix kaempferi. The sequence continues at coordinate 6,306,820 of BSBM01000418.1, read as the reverse complement.
TGGGGATAGGGTCCTCAGGAATGAAATATGCAGAATGGGATGACAGGGGTTCCCCAAAAATTTCAAGGAAAACAGAGTGAAAACAAGGGAGATATGGAGAAAAAACTGAATTTTTATTTTATTTTATTTATTTATTTTTATTTTTTTTCAGACTGGAGCGGCTCGGAAGGGTTTTGAAACGACGTCGAATGGATTGAAAATGGCTGGATCTGGAACAGATTGCAAAATGGATCTGAACGACTGGATCTAAAACAGCACAGCAATGATCGACAATAGTTCAGCTGAAAATAGATATGGACCCCAGGTATGTGCGGCTTCCTAACAGTTCAGGGTTTCACTCGGCCACCAATGCTGTTTGACGGCTTGCGTACTGGGGCAGTACCCCTCACTCCACGGCTCAAGTAAAACTGATAACCGCTTTGCCACAAACGACAGCTCTTGGTTTACCTCACGGGTGGGAACTAGTCAATCAGGTAGGGGTCGTTGCCCTTTTCACTGGAAGGTCCTCTCAATGGGCCAGCTACTTCAGGGTTCCTGTGGTACTCCTCACAATGAGTTTTAGGGCTTCTGCCCAAGTACTTCCCACAGTTAAGTGGATAGGGATTATTCCCAAATCCGAACCTGCAACAGATGGGAAAAAAAAATTTGGCATAAATTTCACGTAGCGAGCCCAAGAAAGTGCTCTGATACCAGATGTGATGCACCTGCAACAATTAATTAATAAGAATATGCGAAATAGAAGAAATGACAGAACTCAGAATCACTTTTATATTGATCACAGGCCACTTCGAGGGGGCAACCTCCTATGAGCAAGCTCAATACAAATAACTTCACGGTGCCTTCATAGGTCTCAACACACACTTATATACTAAGTCTAGGCACCAATACTATGGGTCAAAACCATGGGCCACTACAAACTATGGATCAACAATACTACGGCGACTTAAAAAGCATATGCGCCAACAACAATAACATAAACTATTGATCAACAAATACTACGGGACGACTTACAAAGCATATGCGTCCAACAACAATATACTAACAAAGTAAAGACATGGGTTCCTATTAAAGGTATTGAAAATAGACAGATCTGCAATGACGCGGAAGGGATCAGAAACAGATGGATATGAAACAATGCTGAATGGATAAAAAACGGCTGAATCTAGAACGACTGTCAGAATGGATCTGAAATGGCTAGATATAGAACGACTGTCAGAATGGATCTTAAATGGCTAGATCAGAAACAGATCGGAATGGATATGAAATGGTTGGGTCTGAAATGGCTCGTAATGGATCTAAAACGGCGCAGAAGTGATTGGCAATAGTTCGGCTGAAAATAGATATGGACCCCAGGTATGTGCAGCTTTCTATCGGTTTAGGGGATTCACTTGGCCACCAATGTTGTCTGACGGCTTGCGTATTGGGGAAGTATCCCTCACTCCACGGCTCAGGTAAAACTGATAACTTCTTTGCCACTAACAACAGCTCTTGGTTTACCTCATGGGTGGGAGCTAGTCAATCAGGTAGGGGTCGTTGCCCTTTTCGCTGGTAGGTCCTCTCAATGGGCCAGCTACTTCGTGGTTCTTGTGGTACTCCTCACAATGGTTTTTAGGGCTTATGCCCAAGTACTTCCCATAGTTAAGCGTATAGGGATTATTCCCAGATCCAAAGCTGCAACAGATGCGAAAAAAAAATTTGGCAGAAATTTCATCCAGCAAGCCTAAGAAAGTGCTCTGATACCAGATGTGAAGAACCTGCAATAATTAATTAATGAAAACACATGAAATAACAGAACTCAGAATCACTTTTATATTGATCGTAGGCCACTTTGAGGGGGCAACCTCCTTTGAGCAAGCTCAATACAAATAACTTCACGGTACCTTCATTGGTCTCAACACAAACTTATATACTAAGTCTAGGAACCAATACCATGGGTCAATACCATGTGTCAATACAAACCATGGGCCAATACAAAATATGGATCAACAATTACTACGGGACGAATTACAAAGCATATGCGTCCAACAACAATAATACAAACTATGGATCAACAAATACTACAGGATGACTTACAAAGCATATGCGTCCAACAACAATATACTAACAAAGTAAATAGAAGGGTTGACATGGGTTCCTAATAATTCATTTTGAAATTTGACCCCCTTGTGCAATAATTGCATTATCTCTCACTCAGAGAAACCCTAGATTATAAAATCGCTGAAATGGATGGTCTCTAGGACATGGGATAAGGGGAGAAAGGAACCCCCTAGCATTATTCTGACATCCTTATTCCATTGGATTTGACGATTTGTTAATCCCATCCATGGACATCGTTCTGTGGCCAGTTGCAACTCACCTCTTGGAGGATTTCTGGGACACGATTTTAATTGCTCCCGGGTGCATAGAATTTGATCCTGCCAGCGGATTTGAGTTCTGTGAGATGATGTAAGTGTGTTTGGGTAGGTTCAATGTGTGGACGTTTTCCACAAGTTCATGGTCTACTCATTTCATATGCTGACCCCTTTTTTCATAAATTGCAATCTCTCTTACTGAAAGAAACCATAGATTACTAAATAACCAAAATGGAGGGGCTCTGGGCCATGGAACCAGGGGAGAAGGGAACCCTTAGCATTATTCTGAAGTCCCGATTCCAATGGATTCAATGGTTCATCGATCCAATCCACGATCATATTTCTATGGCCAGTTGGAACTCGCCTCGTAAAGGATTTTAGGGACACATGTTGAATTGGTCCCAAGGGCATAGGATTTTATCTGAGCAGCTAAATTGAGTTTCATGATATGTTGCAAGTGTGTTTGGGTAGGTTCGATGTGTTAACATTGGCCATGAGTTCACAGTCAACTCATTTCCAATGTTGACTCCTTTTTGCCTAAATTTCAATCTCTTTTACTAAGAGAAACCCTAGATTACAAAATTACTGAAATGGAGGGGCTCTAGGACATGGGCCAAGGGGAGAGAGGAACCCATAGCATTATTTCAACATCCTAATTCCAATAGAGTTGATATTTCATCGATATGATCCACAGTCATCATTTTCTGTCCAGTTGAAACTCGCCTCCTGGAGGCTTTTAGGGACACATGTTGAATCGGTCATGGGAGCATAGGATTTTATTCAGGTAGTAGAATTGAGTTCTGTAAGATGATACAAGTGTGTTTGGGAAGGTTCAACATGTGAACACGGGACAAAATTTCATGTTTGACTCATTTCCAGTGTTGACCCCTTTTTGCATAAATTGAAATCTCTCTTACTGAGAAAAACCCTAAACTAGGTTTCCAATATTCTAAGTTACTAGATTAGGTTTCTTGGTTTCTAGGGTTAGATTATTGTTTCTAGGGCTAGATTATGTTTCTAGGGAATATAGGGATACATTAGGTTTCTAGGGCTATATTAGGTTTCCAGTGTTTCTAGGGCTATATTAAGTTTTTAGGGATAGATTAGGAGTATGGAATTGAGAGAGAGAGAGAGAGAGAGAGTGATGATTACACCTGGTTGTTGTTGAGGAGAATGAGAATGAGGGAAAAGTGGTTGTTGATATGTACAAATAATTTCTCTATACCCCACATTGGTGGAAAAAAACAAAATGGTATGTTGTGTGCATGCCCAAGTAACAAGTTCCAAACCAATATTTTGTAAATAACTGCTAGTTCCCTATTGATCATTAGAGTTACGAAGGTAATTATATTTTTTTAACCAAGGAAATAACCCCTTTGTTTCTTTCTATTTACTTATGCAAATCTTGCATAAAGTGAAAGACTAGAAAAATGACAAAAGAAAGATGTAAGTATGATTAATGTACAATAAATTGCCAACTAATGGTCGGTACAAACTAGCATTCACTTGCGGTGTGACAGGCAAGTTAAACTTCCACTAAAAATGGCTTAATGCTCTCACTTCATCTTCATGTAAAGGGAAATAAATAAAAACTAACCAACATGCAAAGGGAAATTCAACTAATCATTGACACACATTAGATGCAATCCACCCCACTCCAATCTAACTAAGAGCATTTTTGTTTTTATAATCAACATTACCATGGCAAGAAATGCTCTAGTGTATTTCTATAATATTTGTCACATCCGCATATTTTTAGATAAAATGTTGTCCGAGTTGTTTCATGTTGACTCATTCCACTCTTATATTATTCTAACTTAGACAATGAATAGCTCTAACATTTAAATTATATCCTACAAACTTCAAAAAGTCCTATGCATTCTCTCATTTTAGTGATGAAAATTGTTGTTTCATGTGACCTTGTCCTCTTCAAACTATCTTAAGTAACTATGGGATCTTTATTCATGTTTTTTTAGGTATTGTAGATAGTGCCTTTAGCCTATGTGTAACCCTCGGTTATCCATCCTCCTAATTTTTCCATCAAATATAGGCATTGAATCTATATTAGTGGTTTTGTAGAAGATGTTTGCATTAGTACAACTAATATTTACACCTCAATTGTAACTTGGTGTATGACCTTATATTCTACCAATGAACCTTAGTGTTCTTTATGATGGACCAAATTATGGTAAAAATGGAAACCATAGTTTAAAACTCATTTAGACAAGGTTAGGATACAAGGATTACAAATCTATTGACACCAACCTTAATCATAGCTCTATTTGGTTTGTTATTGATGAAGCATAACATAAATTGTTACATGCCATGTACAACCAATTTGCACAAATTACATGTCGATCAATGTCTCCTTATCTCCCATTAAGGTCCATCAAATACCTTTTTTCAATAACAATTAGGAAGCACTTTCCACCATAAAGGAATTGGTGGGTTGATGACCACATAGATCACCATGCACATGCTACAAAGGTGGTGTTGCATAGAAGTAGGCACCTTTGCAAAATATCCTGATGGTGCTTTTTGAGAATACCCTCTAGATAAACACCATGTTAGCAAGGAATGAAAGGAAGTTTGGGCATCACCATGTTCTTTCATAATTGTTGAAGTGAGCAGCAATTTGAATGTCTAAATTGCTTGTGTTAAGGTCTATTAAAATTGTAGCACACCCAGTTTCATACAAGACTTAATACATTTTTTTTAAATAATAAAATAATGAAATATATTTATGCTCATTAGCTACATGCATATTTCATATACGCAATCCTATAACAAATACATTTGAGTGCATAATATATATCTACAAGTAAATAGTGGAAGCTTCAACTTAGTCCATAAGACCCATAATTTCTTTTAACAATCTACAGTAAAACCCACGTAGTAAAGTAGTAACACACCATGACATAGGAACTATGCACTATGGTTCTCCTAAATTATTTATGATAATAATTATTAATTTTTTTAGTGTAGGAAATTTGATATCCAATTCCTTATCCATAAAACCCATAGTATTTAGCTTATTACAACCTATGTTTTTTCAAGCATAAATACCATTCATGCAAGGAATATTAACAAAGCTAAATCTAAGCTTCGACATAAACATTATTTCTATTTTTCATAACTAATTCATCTAATGGTTTTCAAAAACCACCAAACCATTGAATACCAATCTCATTATATGAGCTTTAGCATATGAAATTTGTATATATTATGATATTATTATAAATTTCTCTTCGACATAAATAAAGAGCTTCGACATAAATATAACTCCGACAAGGTTGGCATATGAAATATGTTTATATTTATTAATTAAACAAAATTATTTTAGACATAAATAAAACACATAACTATGCACCCATATCAATACTAATAATTTATTATTTTTACTAAATATGAATAGTGAAACCAAAATAAGTTTTGGCTTCGAGGAGTGAACTATGACTTAGGGAGATTCCATGAGTGAACTATGATAGAGTGAAGAGTGAATTGTGACATAGCGAACTGCAAAGGAGTGAACTATGACAGAGTGAACTGCGACGGAGTGAACTGTGATAGAGTGAACTGCGACGGAGTGAATTGTGACAAAGTGAACTGCGATGGAGTGAACTGTGACGGAGTGAACTGTGACAGAGTGAACTGTGGTAGAGTGAACTGTGATGAAGTGAAGTGCTACATGAAAATGAACTTTGCACTATGAACTTCCTTAGAAAATTAACCCATATATTTTCATAAAGGAAACAATGTAATATTAGTTTCATGCTTAGACATTCCTCAAGTTTGTTTTTCATTTTATTAAGATAAAGGAAATTACAATTTCAACATAATCATTTTAATCTTACTAACCCCGGAATAAGAATTGTCCTAAAAGTAAGAAGTGGGGTTTCCTTAAATAAAAATAGGAAAAAAATTTACAGTGGAATAAAAACAACTAAGGTTATATACATAATCAATCCTCATTTAATGTATTATACATTTAAAATAATAAAATAAATCTTATTTCCAAGATGTTCATTTAAACTTACTAAGCTAATGAGACAAACTACAAAGTTGGGGTTTCCATAAATTGCCTAGGAAAATATTGCTTGTGGTTTCCATAAATTACTTAGGAAAAACTTCACCAAACTTCCTCGACATAAAAAGTAATTGACATATTTAATATTAATTCAACTCATTGAATTTGTATATAATCCTACAATTCTAATACTTATTAATTAAAAACCAATTCCACTCATAATTGGTTCATTGTTTTTATAAAATAATCAAAGTTGTACTTAGACTTCGACATAAACATTCGAATTCTTTAGAATTATTTTAATAAACCAAATCTGCATGTGGTTTTAACAACCGAACCAACTTGTGGTTTACAAATTTCCTATTAATGCAAAACACTGCGAGCAAGTTTAACACATAGTTTTGTTTCTAATTTTATTAAGAAAAAATAGGACATGGGCATTTATGCAGTACAAACTTATTTGGTACTCGTTTCAAACATATCATTCGAACATTTGGGAATTATTTCCCTCCAACCATATGAAAAGTAAGAATATATTCTTTTATGAAATAATTGTATAAATAAACATTTCACTTAACTCTTTTGAACTGTGCATTAAAACATGTCATTTAACTCAAGAGTTGCCAACAAGAACATGACTACACAATTAATTAGCAATAAAATTTAACTGTTTGCAAATAATGATGCAACTTAAGAAAGATTAACAAAATGAATGTGATTCCTACTTATTTATCCATTCATAATAGTTTTCCATGCTCCACCCAACCATAGGTAATTCTGCTCATTAATCTCTTAACAAAACATCACACTCGAGTTGAGACTTGTGCATTCACCAAATGAACTTCTCACCAATTCTTAGAATTTTCAGGATTTACACTTGGCAATCAGGAAAATTGGATTAAATACCAATTCCATGCCAAACAATGCACTTAACCTCCTTGATTTATTTCTAACTGCACAAAAGTGAAACACATCATTTCCATATGTGCTAAGAAATCCACCAAGTCAACTGCATACACCATTTTCCACTAAACTAGAATGACCAGAGACAAAATGGACATATCTGCAACAAATATTTATCAACAAAATGGCTCATAGGTCCAGGGATTCATTTCAATTTTTGTTCTGGAATAATAATTTTCTCCCTTGTTCTCCTTGACATACCCAGGCATGGAAAATTCTCTCATAATTCAAGCTTCTTCCACCACCTTCACACAGGATGGCCCCCCCATTACTTTTCCCATGTATGCATAATTCATGCATGCAATTTTGGAACCACATGGGTTCTCTCTCTCTCTCCCACTTAATCATAATTAAATAATAATTATGATTTTATAAATATATTATAAAGTCATTTAAATAGGTTTTAAGACTTAGGACAACTTTAGAGGCTTAAATATTTAAAGGGTCATAACATGGTCTCCCACCTAAGACATCTAAGCCCCTTACTATCTCTGATCAATACACAAGTCCCCGATCTTTTTAGTGTATTGCCTCAGCATATCCAGTTGTGAATTTTTAGTATTAATATTTACAAAATACAATATGTGCAACCTTGCAGTTATTCATAAATAATGGCCATCATCTGAGTAGGGGTTTCAAACCAGGGGTGTTACAAAAATCAACCATGTGAAGAATGAAATATAAGAGTGACAATTACCAAAAGTAGTCAATCTTGTGCACCTTGAAAATAATAATTGACATTCCTTGGATTTATTAAACATTGAAGGTCCTTGAGATTTTGTTTACAACAATGTAAGGGGAAAACTGGTTTTACTTGCCCCATAATGAATTTTTGACAAATCTAGGGAAGATTGTAGAAAATCCCAAGAACAAAGTACATGGTTAAAAATGCCACCATCTAATAGAACTATGGTAGACTTTAAATCTCCCAAGGGATTATTATAAATGGAGGTATAGGGTTGGTTTAGTGGTTCTAGGGCTATATTAGGTTTCTAGGGTTTCTAGGGGTAGATTAAGTTTCTATATTTGTAAATTTGGTTTCAAGATTTCTATATTAGGGTTGTAGGCCTAGATTAGGTTTCTAAATTAGGTCTCTGGGGCTAGGTTAGGTTTCTAAGTTAGATTTCTAGGGATAGATTAAGTTATAAAGGTATGAATGTTTGCTACTAGATTTTGATCAATGGTGACATTACATTTGAAGTCTTTAAGGTGAATCTAGGGATTATGGAGGTATTTAAAGTAGTATATGGTACTATATAGGCTAGATTATGGTTAAGGTAGAATAGGCTAGGTTATGGTAGTTTAAGTTTAGTGTAAGCACATATTAGATTAGAGTGGTTTAGGAAAAGGTATGGTTCGTTAAAGTAGGTTATGTAATTAGTGTAGGAATGGTAGGGTATGTTAGATAGTGGAGGGTGGAGGGTAGTGTAGGTTCAGTTATGGTAGGCTAATATATGGATGGATAAGCTAAATATGATATAGGTTTTGGTAGTTTTGGTAGGAAAAGTTAGATAGTGGAGTGTTTTAGGCTATAGGGTAAGGCTGATTTAATTAAGTTCGTAGGGTTGGGAAAGGTAATGCCGGGTAAATGGTTTAGGTAAGAGTAGGACCTGAACCATCGAAAATCCTATAAAGTGAATTTTTAGCGTACACAAGGGATACTTTGGTGTTGTGAACACAAGGAAAGAATTTCAAGGTTGTGATATGGTCCAAAGATCAAAACAAATGTCTTAGGCCCTAAGATATCATAATTTTCAATCCTAACTCTTTTTGACAATATGTTATGATGTGGATTGGAAGAGGGATATTAAATGCATGCATGCAATATATGGTCATCAAGTTATGTAATTGATTTTTTTGGATAATATTGTATTCATCATAACACACCCCCAATTTGAATGGAATATATATGTTATGTAAAATATATTACATATAATAGTCGTAATACATATAACATCACATTCACCACAAACCAATCACATTCACCATGAACCATGTAAAAGTCATGATATATAACATCAAATCCACATAAATAATGTAAGAATTCATAAACACTATGTCATATACAACAGACAAAAGTCGTACATTTGTATTGGAAATATGTTCAAAATTACCTTTTTTATACAAAATGGAACATTGTTCCCAATAATGGATGCTAATGCCCAAAAATGGAATAAGGGAAGCTCATGGCCTATACACAAATAACCATCTCCTGCCAAAAATGCCACATTGCAGTTAATGTACATAGTGGGTGTCTCAATCAACTTGGCCACCATTGGAACCCCGATGCTCATCTCCAAAGTCAATCTTTCTCCTCTTTGAGTTGGAGGAAGATTGAGCCCCCCTACATCTGGGTGTGGAGTGTCTTTCTTAGCTCTAAAAGGGAAACAACAACATGTCAGTTTTCCCACAATTATATCAATTAGTACACTTTAAAAAATACAATTAGAATTCAAATATTGAGTACTCACCTAACATGAGACAACATGTTGTAATGGGGATGCCTGTCTCCTCGATCCAAGTCTCTTAGTAATGCCTCCCTGCAACAATTAGAAAAATCATTAATACATAATACAAAAATGCATTATTTTATGAAATTCATTCATGCTTTATAATATTTTAAAGAACTTATAAATATCATCGTGAATATTGGAGGTGATGTGGGAGATTTCCCTTCCTAGCTAGGAAGTGGAGTAGTGGGTTAGACCTTTTGCTTTGAGGCAATGGTGGTGGAGGGGGATGATGTAGGTAGGGGGGTGGGGCCTGATGTAGATAGGGGGCAGGGGATGATGTAGGTAAATGGGTGGTAGTAGTTGTATGTGAAATGGATGGAAATGATGTGGATGGAGCAGATGGAGCCAAATGTTGGACAAGTGGGGGAAACACATGAGTGGATGGGTTTGTGTGGTGATATAGCCCAGTGGATGTACAATGGGTGGGAGAGTTCTATGGGGGGATACGAAAATGATGATCATAGGGTTAGTGTGCCTAGTCACCTAACTCGACATGAAATGTGGAAAAGCATAACTATGTAGAATATACGCAGGAATGTGTGTCTATGGGGATCATATGTTGGGAGATGGAACCTACATAAACATATGAAATACATTTCATTAGAAGAAAAAACATGTAAATTAAACACACAAACACAATGAATTTCATGTCAAATATATACTTAATTTCACACAAGTTACTTGCATGACAGGTGATCTGCTCAGTACAGGTGGAGACCTATGCTCAATCGCCTTTGCATGCACCTGTGGAAACACAAAAAAATTATTATTGATTTCTAATATAAAATATGACAATTGCAACTAACTCAATTTTTAAATCCTATAGCCATACACTCTTTTAGATACCTATATGTGAGGTGCTACAATACTTTTTTATGTTTCCACGGAGGAATCAAGGTTGGGAGCAATAATTTCCTCCCACCTTGATTATGTTTTTTCATCTCGAAACAACTGCACATGCCAAAAAAATCAACTACACATTAAATAAACTAATCAATATTCATCTAACGATTGTAAAATGTACATTTAAAAATGTAATAAATTATTTACAACCATTTGCAAATTGTGTACTAACCTCAGACATAAAGGTATCTCATGCAGGATCCTCCGTAGGGCCATGGAAAGTATGGCCACAGTGAGTGCAATGATGGGGTAATCCTCGGGTGTCAAAAGGATCCCGTGTCCCACTAGTTGTCATGGATGGTCCATGACCAATGAGTCCTGAAGGAACTACACCTGATGGTTTTCCATGATAGACTGATGTGTCATGCCTAGATGATGCCCTGAATGTACTATGCTGTAATAGAATATGAATAAGTTGTGATATGGCAGTGGTAGTCTCGGCTAGGTGATCTAGTAAATGAGGTGTCCATGGAGGGGGGTTAGGCACATGCTTAGGTTCATGTATCCCTCTCATTGGGTTATTCTTGGTGGTGGTCGATCCTAGGAAGATCCAATACCAACCCATTGAAACTCACTAATGTCAAAGTAGTTGACATGTAGAACCAATACGAACTCCACATATAGTTTCCGAAGAAAATAAAGTGGAACCTCCCTATTGTTGTAAGGAGGTTTGTCAAAAACCATAAACCATCGACTCATCAAGTTTTTGTCTCCATGGATCATATGTGCACCAATCCATGTAAAGGCGCCTTTTGCGTGGATCAGGGGGTAGGTTGTTCCTAGGGTCAATGAAATAACTAACTATAGTTTTTTTTTAGATATTCAATTCTTTGATTTGGTCTCTACTGAGACCAGTGGAATAATATGCTCTCATCCTAGCCCTATACTTGGTTATGCTCACCAATTGACAAAGGGAATTTTCAATTGAGGCAATGATGATGTCGAGGGATTTGGCTAAGGAGAGTCTCAATGGTTCCCTAGTGGTTCTAAGATATTGAACCAAGGTTCTTAACTGGTGTAAATATTGGTTTATTTGCACTTCTGTGGTTGTGTTTTCCTCGGGGTGAATGTTTCCTTCAGGGTTTTGTGTGGATGGTTTATCCTTTGGGTTGTTTGTTTGGGGGTTTGTATCTTGTTTTTCTTCCATTATGATGGAGAAGAGATGAACTGCAATTTAAAAAAATGAATTTCTTTCAATATTGGTTGAATTCTTTGGAATTTTTATAATGTAATTTTTTTAAAAAACATTGAAAAAACAAACAAAAATTGCAAATTGTGGATCAAAATCCTACCTGGATGATGATTTGGAGGTGTTGGTGGTGGATTTGATGCATGCACGTAGTCGTGGAGCGTTTTTGGATAGTCATGCATCGACAAACTCGAGTAATATGGGATAGAAATGGACCTCGGCCCAATTTTAATATATAGAGCGGTGTGCGTGCACTATTAACACGCACACACTAAAAGTGTGTGCGCGTTGAAAGCACGCATGAGCTACTAATGCATGTGTGATTTTAATACCTACATGGATGCCTAAATGGTGGTTCGGTATTTTACCAAACCATGGCATGCATGTGGTCTTAAGGGCACACGTGCTATGTTTTTTTAGTGCTCGCGCACTCCCATTGTAATGGATTTGGGTATGATCTTTGTGTGAGTGCCCTTTAATATGTTTGAATATGGTTAACTTTGTTGATCATTTTTTACCACAATTGACAATGATTGTTTATTGTTGAATACGTTTGATTATTGTTGAATATAGTTGACTTTAGTTGTCCATGTTTGAATATGGTAAACATTATTTTACCATATTTCAATATAGTTGACTTTGTTGATCATGATTGGTAAAATTTATTTGAATATGGTTGACATTAATTGATTATGTTTAAATATGGTTCACTTTGTTTGACCATGTTTAATCGTAGTTTATAATGGGTGATTATGGTTGACCATGGTTGAACATGATTGATAAATTTTGATTATGGTTAACTAGATTTTATTTTGAATAACTTTAATTAATTATTCCTAACTAAAAAACCAAGCATTTATTTTTGAAAACAACCATATTTAAAAAAAATCATATTAAAATTTTTAAACCTCCTTATAAATATGAAAAAACATAGTTCCTTTGTATTTAGCCTTTTCTTCACATTACTTGTATCACAGGTAATGGTTCCAGCAAATTAATTTCAAACTAGTTTTGGTATGTTTTCTTAATTGAAAAAATGGAGATCAATATCCGGTGAAAGATTTCAATAATAACGAATAAATTTTTACGAACATAAATCATGGTAAATGGGTAAAAATGATACACGTTCAATATTTATAACAATAAACATGCTTATAAATATTGAACGTATTAGCACCATTGCAATTATAATTTACAAATCTTTTTAATACATATTTTTATAATAAAAAATGCAAATAAATACAAAGGCCCACATGGGGTAGCGAAATTGGTCATGAGTAAATGAAATGAGAATTTGTAAATGGATGGTCACAAGTTCAAATCCCTGTGGGTACTAGCTTACAAAAAAAACATGCGAATGAATACTAACACAGTACATAACTCATAGTTGGTGAACATCGATAATGATCAAACGATAGTTATATAAGCTCACACTCCTCCTCAAAGGTTAACGGTTCGACCCCTTCTCTCAACAGTAATGGAAAATAGTGCTCTAGCTTTGAAGTCCCCTCGGCATCAAATTGTTCATCATAACCCAACAGAAATAAAAACTAAAAAACAAAAGGAATCAATCTTCAATGAGCTCCTCCTTGCTATTTTACACTTTAGAAACCTTTATTTCCACAACAATTCCCATACCAAAAGAAGTCTCATATGTGTGTGGCCATTCATTGTTCTGATACAATCCATTTTTATTGAAATTAGCACAGGTGATATAATTGGTGTGGCCATTCACTATTTTGATGCAATCATTGTTTTGGATGTCCCAGATGTGCAGGGTTTTGTTGTGGAGGGATTTCCTTCAAATACACTATAGAAAGGATTAAGGTGGGAATTTTTTTTACGTTGGAATCACTTCATAAGGGTTTCTTCTTCATAGAAAAAATTAATCAAAATTATGGAAGCCATAGAATTTTTATATCCAAAATCTACAATTTTGGGTAGACCACAACCCTGAATTTCTAGGGTTTTGACATCGAATTCTTCCTTGTTGATTGTTCTTATTTTCTGGTACACTAGCCTCAAAAACTTAATTACCAACTTCTTCTAGCCGAAAACTACCTTGCATGGACCTTTTATTTTTCATGGCATTGCAAACTTGAGGTGCCCAAACATAGATTTTAGGGGTGGTTGCAGAGTCCTAGGTTGGATGCCCATAAATTTGTTTAGGAACTGTGGGTTTGACTCCCAAAAGCCATTATAGAAGTTAATCATGGATTTCACCACTAATAAAAACCCACAAGGTTCCTCGAGGGAAAAGCACACCGCACAGTTAAAAAGATTAACTGCGCAGTAGATGAATATTTTATTTTTCTTCGCTTTAGGACTGCGCTTCTCCTAGCAAATACTTTGCTCTAAATTTTTCTTCCCTTTTTGTCGAACACTTTATTTCTCAAATTAAGTTCATAGATTAACTATAAGGAAACTAATTGCGCGTTTTAACTTTTTACTGCGCGGAGATTAACTGTGCATTTCGACTTTCTACTACGCACTTTAACTTCACATAAATGCCCAGTTAACTTTGGAATACATTACTTCGCGGACTTCACAGATACTTCGCGTATCACTTAAACAAACTTTATCATGAAATATATTTCTCTAAGACATAACAACTAAAACATTTACACGAAGTTACTCCTCGTTAAAATAGAACTTTCACTATGGTGAATTATTTGGAACTCTTGATTTCTTTTACAATGCGTAAATGTAAACAACATTCACATAAGTAAATATGGAGAAGATGTGCGACTTGCAATATTCAACATTCTTGAGAATGAAACATAAGACTATAAACTTGTATATATTACCATAGTAAACTGCGCAACTTGCCTTAATACATGGAAATGAGATTTACTTTGATTTCTCACTTCTTACAGAGCTTGGTCTCTTCATACACTTCACGGAATGAGCTTCTCCTCCTTTCACTATTCTTACACATCTCTCTTTGTCTTTCAATTATCTTCTTCTATATATAGGAATTGCATAATCATCGACTTAAGATCACTTCAACTTGAAGCTACCGTGATACATTAAAGACTGTAATAAGTTTCTACCTAAGAATTCTTGATATGCAGAATACTAATGATATTACATAAATACTAACTTGACGTGCGCCGAATTGGCTGCAAACTGACTAACTGACTGACTGACTGACTTCTGACGTTGCAGACTGACTAAGTGTCTAACAGAGTCGTCACAGACTAGATATGTTATCATCTATTTAATTACATATTTCCAATAGTTCCATTCTTAGAAACAAGAACTATGATATGTGGATAGTGAAAATGAAGAGCTTCCTCGGGCATTTATAGTGTTGGGAATTAGTTGTAACCAAATTTGAAGAACCCGATCATGTTGGTGTAGCTGCAATGACAAATAATCAAAGAAACGCAGTAGAAAAGAGTAGAAAAAATAATTCAAGATCCCTATGGCACATACATAATGGAGTGGTAGATGCCATATTTCCAAATATTTCAGCCACAACCAGTGCATATCAATCCTGGGAAATTTCAGCAACAACTTATCAAGGAATTAACAAAGTGAAAAATGGCAAATTGCTGATTTTAAGGAATAAATTTGAAAGTTTGCAAATAAAAGAGACAAAGTCTAGTGTTGATCAGTTTATTGCTTAGGACATGGAGTTGGTGAACCAAATTCATGCTCATGGAGAGGATGTTGCAGATGAGAAGGTGGATGGGAAAATAATTGAATTCTTTCGTCTTCATATGATATTCTTGATATAGAAATAGAGGAGAGTAAAGACCTGCACCAAATTTCAGTTGAAGAGTTAGTAGGTTCAATGTTGAACCATGAGTCAAGAATCAATGCCATAAATGAGTCATTAGAAAATGCATTTCAATCTTAGGTCAAAGTTAATAGGGGTAGTGGAAGAGGCCAAATAGGCTAAATAGGTAGAGGCATAAGTGGAAGAGGGCACCTTCAAATTCATAATAGATTTAGTACATTAATTTAGCAGAGAAGCCACATAATCTGTCTCAAAATCAGAGAAATAGAGGTAGAAATAGTAGAGATAGAGGAAGAGTAAGAACATATAAGTCAAATGCTCAATGAGCATATTATTTCAAGAATTATGGCTATTATGTGCATGAATGCAGAAAGAAGCAATCAGGTTTGAATAGAGGCAAAGATAGTGTATCAAATATTGATGAAGCAACATCACCTATGTTTCTTACATGTTCTGGAATGCAACAAACAATCAATTAAGATCTATGGTTACTAGATAGTGGTTGCAATAATCATATGATAGGTAACAAATCATTTTTTCAAGTTTTACTAAAACTCTTAAAGTTCAAATTAATCTGGGTGATGATGATTTTGTCAATGCCTTAGGTATAGGTACAATCATTGTTGTAAGTAAACAAAATGAGAAAAAGGACATTCACAATGTTTATTATGTGCAAAATTTGAAGCACAACTTATTGATTATAGGGAAAATGAGTGAAAACGGTTTTGAAGTCAAGTTCAAGGGTTCTACTTATACAATTTTTTATAAGCCACCTAGTCAAAGAGTCATAGAAAAGATTGAAATAACAAAAAATAGGATGTTTCCTCTAGTCATAAGAAATGTCAAACAATCAACGTCATATGCAAAGTATGTAATGAGTTCTGATGAAACTTGGTTATGGCACCTTAGGTATGGCCATTTTTCATTTAAAAGTCTAAAAGATTTGCAAAAAGGTTCTATGGTCTTAGGACTACCTCAAATAGATGCTCAACATAATCCTTGTGGAAGTTGTATCCTTGCCAAACACCAAATAAATAGTTTTTTGAATGTTGCCAACTATAGAGTCCAAAATCCACTTGAGTTAGTCCACATAGATCTTGGTGGGCCCATGCAAACCTAGTTGATAGGACGTAGTTTTTACTTTCTAACTTTTTATTGATGATTTTATCAGGATGACATGGGTTTTCTTTGTTAAAAACAAATCTGAAACATTTCAAAAATTCATGTAGTTCAAAGATATTGTAGATAAGTAGAGTGGCAAGCAAGTTAGAGTCTTGAGATCTGATGGAGGAGGAGAAAATGACTCAAGAGAATTTTCTTCTTATTGCATAATCAAGGTATCAACAGAAAGTTCACAACCAGATATACTACACAACAAAATGGAATTGAGGAAAGGAAAAATTAGACCATTATGAATATGGCAAGGAGCATGCTGAAGGAAAATAATTTTCCAAATGAGTATTAGGGAGAAGCAGTAGCATATTCAGTTTATATTCTGAATAGATCACCAACTAAAAGTGTCCAATATAAGGTTCCTTTGTAAGCATGGATTCGTGCAAAGGAAACTGTATCACATCTAAGAATTTTTTGTTGTCTTTCCTATGTTGATATTACGGAAGAAGTAAGGAAGAAATTGGATGATATAAGTGAAAAATGTATCTTTGATCGATATAGTGAGGAGTGAAAAGCCTACAAATTGTATAACCCTGTTACCAAAAAAACTATTATTTGAAGAGATGTCAAGTTCCTTGAAGATCAAGCATGGAATGAACAAAAAAAAGTGGCAAGTGTAAATCAACCCTTTCCATATACATCTAAACCCGTGGATAATGAAAATCACCAAGAGTCAAGACAAAGATTTCCAAGACTACAAGTTCCAACAAAAGAAGTAAATCAAGGAGGACAGTAGCCACGTAGTCCATACTTAAGTAATGAATATGATCCAACAATAGCACGCCTCATAAATAATAAAACAAGAAGTTTGAGGGAGATTTATGGATAGCTAGATGGTGAACAAGTGCATTATGCCTTGTTATCATATCATCCAGTGCATTTATTAGAAGCAATCAAAGGGAAAGATTGGGTTGAAGCAATGGCTGAAAAAATATCAGCAATATAAAAGAATGGCACATGGAAACTTCTAGACTTACTAGCCGGAAAATCAAGCATTGGAGTCAAGTGGGTGTATAAAACAAAATTCAATGAGAAATGACACGTTGAGAAACATAAACCTAGATTGGTAGTAAAAGGATTTTTGCAATAGCCTCGAGTAGATTATGATGAAAACTTTGCCCTAGTAGCAAGGTTAGAGACATTCATAAGAATATTGGCAATTGTAGTGAAGAACCACTGGCATGTTTACCAAATGGATGTCAAATAAACATTTTTAAATGGCACCTTGAAGGAAGATGTATATGTGGATTAGACACTTGGGTATGAAATCAAAGAGCGAGAGATGAAAGTTTACAATCTAAAAAGAGCTCTTTATGGTTTAAAGCAAGCACCAAGAGCATGGTATAATAGGATTGACTCATACTTGCTCAACAAAGGATTCAAACGCATCAATAATGAACCCACATTATACACAAAAATAGACCAATTAGGAAAAATTGTGATTGTTTCCATTTATGTTGATGATATAATCTACATAGGAAATTTACAGATTGAAGATTTCATATCAATTATGGAGAAAGAGTTTGAGATGACCAATCTTGGTCACATGGAGTATTTTCTTGGGTTGGAAATTGAGCAATCCAAAAAAAAAAAACTTTTTTGTCAAAGAAAGTATGCCCAAATTTCTTTGTCAAGATTCAAAATGTGCAATTGCAAGCTAGCAATTACACCAATTGTTCATGGAACCAAATTAAGCAAAGGTGATCAAATTCCAGTAGTGAATTATACTTTGTACAAGAAGCTTGTAGGAAGCTTAACTTATTTAAAAACAACAAGTTGGCTTGGCATAATGCTCTCAGTCAACCTCATATCCAAATTTATGGAGACACCAAAAGAAATACATTGGAAAGTTGGAAAAAGGATCTTAAGGTACATTGTAGGAACACTCCAACATGGAATTCACTACTCGGATTATAATGACAACCAACTTGTTGGATATTAAGATAGTGATTATGTTGGAAGTATCGATGATAGGAAGAGTACCTTGGGATATCCATTTCACCTAGGTACATGACTGGTCTCATGGGAATCAAGGAAGTAGTTCATTGTCTCACTTTCATCAGCAAAAGCAGAGTATGTGGCGGCCATATCAGTGACATGCTATGTAGTTCAGTTAAGAAGTCTATTAGATGACCTTGGACATAAAGAGAAAAATCAACTCCTATCTTTTGTGATAATAATTTAGCCATTGCAATTTCCAAAAATCATGTTTTCCGCCACAAAATCAAGCAAATTGATACACTCTATCACATCATCTCAGAATTAGTCAACAATGGTGAAGTTACTCTTCAATTTTGTAACTCTGAAGATCAATTGGCATATATCTTCACAAAGCCATTGGCAAAAGCAAATTTTGAGTTCCAAAGAAATAGATTAGGAATTATTTGTAATGTAAATTGTAAAGAAGATGAATTCGAAATTAAGGAGGAATGTTAGAAGATGAATCGATAGATTCATCTTATCGATGTCTCATTTAATGCAGCAGGTAGTCAATCAGTCAAAATGGTCGTTGGTACATTTAATGCACAATAGGGTTTGTGTTTAATGCATGTAATGTTATCTTCTTAATGTTGAAGACTTCAAGTAGCTCTAGTTTTTCGTTTTGCCTCTGTTTTTTTCTCTCCCTATGCAATTTAACATCTCAAAAGCCTTTTTTCACAGTGCCACATAATGGTGATCTTTTCGGTCTTTTAGGAGCAATAAATTTGACAAATTCAAACAAAAACTTACTGAAAAATCGACGATTTATAATCTTTAAAAAATTATCTAAGGCTTACATATATCAACCTCCATCTCAGCTACAAATATCAAGAAAATAACATTGATAGATATTATTTTAATACCTATCGATGTAATTAAACAAATAAATGATCATAATTTTATGTTACAGATGTTAGAACTATCGAGGAAAAAATTCCTAGAGTTTCAAGAAAATATGTTCAATTCTTTCCTAGTGTTTAATGTAGAATTAATAAGAGAGAATGAAAATCTGGCTTCAACAAATTTTAGTGATTTTAATGATGAACGAATGGATTTCATCTTCCAACGTTAAGATTGGATAATTGGATATGTTTATGGTCAATTGAGTGTAGATCGGGTGGTCAGGAGGAATGTTGTTGTCATCTCCACTCGGGTTCAAATCTCACTTTGTGACACTTGCTCTTTGGGAGCCGACTTTGACTATGTAATGATTGTAATGCTGGCCATCCCTTGATTCTTCCGAATAAAAGGTGTTGACAATTTCCCGATATTTGTAGCCCTCTAACAAATGGTGAACCATCATTTTTTTAAAATTATATTTGTTTTAATTATAACATAAAAATAGTAGTTATTTTTATATTAATAAAAATCATCTTGTAAGGAAGGAATGGACAAATGGATGTGTTTATGGTGAAATAAATTGTATTTGTTTCAATTATAATAATGAGATAGTGGTTATTTTTATATTAATAAAATAATGTGTAAATAGTAGATATTCTCTAGAAGTGGTTTTTTTAATGAGTACAGATTATTACACGATGAAATCCTCATAAAAAGATACGTTAATGAAAAATTAATAAAAAAATATATTATTATATAATCTACATATTAAGAAAAAAAAATTAAAATAAAATATGATCCAAAATCCCGCCTTAATAAAAGCATTATTGATTTCAATGCTGCATAAGTGGATCCCATCCACCATTATATAATTTGATGATTTGATAATTGGATGTATTTTCAAAGAAAGGAATTATATTTTATTTGTTTGTGAATTGTGAATTATTGTTAGATAATGACTATTTTTTATTAATAATACCATATAAATTAATAAATGTAAATAATGGTTATTTTATATTAATTATATTATCTGATTCCTTTTCATATTTAAAACATCTTACTAATATATGGCTATAGATATTTTTAAGAGAATTTAGAATTAGTTATGAGTTTATATTATTATGATTAAAAATCAAAATATGTATAACCATATAATTAAAGTGGTTGATATAGCTTAATTGCTATCATTATTAAAAAGAATGGACAATATCTTTGATCAATATATATGAACCACTTTAATCTTGTGTTTGTTCTAGTTGATGGTTGGCATGTTTGGGGAGGACTATTATATTTCTCAATTAAAATATAGATATCAACAAAATATTTGATTATCATGACTAATTTCACATGGTCATGGTGGATTATCGTTGACTATAGATAACTTTGGTTGAAACTATCATCCACATTGGTTGATCATGTTTGAATATGGTTGACATTTTTTACCATGATTGAGACTTGGTTGACCATGGTTGATGAATTTTAACAATGGTTGACCAAGTTTGAATTTGGATGGCCTTGGTTAATTATGGTTTCTTAGGTTGACCACGTTTTACCATGGTTGACTATTCTTTGACCAAGATTCTCTATAGTTGACTATTGTTGACCATATTTAACCATGGTTGATGATGGTTGATCGTGTTAGACTATGGTTCACTTTGACTAGCTATGGTTTGATCATGTTTGAATATATTTGAATTTGGTTTATTATGTTTGATTAAGGTTGACTTTGGTTACTTAAATTTGACTATGGTTG
Organism: Larix kaempferi; assembly: GCA_027924585.1. NCBI lineage: Eukaryota > Viridiplantae > Streptophyta > Pinopsida > Pinales > Pinaceae > Larix > Larix kaempferi. The sequence goes on along the minus strand of BSBM01000418.1, from coordinate 6,285,383 downwards.
ATTGTGTTTTACCATTGTTAACCATGATTATCTATAGTTCAACATGTTAGACTATGCTCGACTCTAGTTAACCATGGTTTACGATGATTGGATACATTTGATTATATTTTACTATATAAGAGTATAGTTAGTTATGTTTAAGTATGGTAAATTTGTGTTGACTATGGTTGACTTTGGTTTATCATATCAATGATATTTGACTATAGTTGACATCAAAGGGTCACGATGATTATAGTTGACCATGGTTGACTTTAGTTGATCATCATTGTTTTTTGTTGAAACTAATTATCTGTGGTTGAATATGTTTGCTTATTATTGACAATGATTAACTTTGGTTGACCATCTTTGAATATAGTTGACTTTAGACTTTCTTGTACTGAAATTCAAAAAAATATAAAAATTACCCAATATTCAATGTAATGCAAATATATATCAATATATTGTTAAATACATAAATTGATAAGTTTGCAATTATAACGGTCTTTAGTAAAATGTAATTGGTTGTCTGCAGCATGGTAGAATGTTGTCCCTGTCAATCAGTAGTCCAAGCAGTGGCGAACATTACAACTTGGATTTTAGGTGATAAAAAAAATTGAACAAGAGTTAACTATATATTTATATTATTAGTCATGTATTTCAAGTGTATTCATCCATATCGCCATTATAAAAAGAAATTAATATGAATGAATTCATCCTATCTTGATTAGGGTATTTGGTTCATGAAATTGAGTGTTGCTTATTTCCAAATAAAGTTTGATTTTAAGAAATTCATAATGAATGAATTCTTATTTTGATTAATTCCTATCTTGATTAGGGTTTTTAGGTTCATGAAATTGAGTGTTGTTTATTTTCAAATGAAGTTTGATTTTCTGAGGTACATTTACGACTATATATATTAATATGTGATTAAGGTTTTTAGGTTCATGAAATTGGATGTTGTTTATTTTCAAATGAAGTTTGATTTTTTAGGTACATTTACGACTATATATATTACACATATATTAATATGTGATTTGTAAATTAAATATTGATTGTGAATTAATTGGCACTTCATAATTTGTTAGATTTCTTGAGAATTTATAATATAATTACTATGAAGGCATCTTAATATGTTTTTAGTTGCTTTTAATTAAGAATAAAAGTTAATCTTAAATAATTTATTTATATTTTTAATTTTTCTAAAATTTAAAAAATATATTGTTTTTTAATCTATAATTAATTTTATAACTTATTTCTTTTACTGAATTTTTTTTAATCGAATAATATTTGTATTTATATTGTATTTGAATTATGCTACTATGTTCTAAAGTCTCCTTAACAAACCCAAATTTCCACACTAATGATTATAATAGAGCATGTAGCATACAAAAATTTGGCCTTGAAGTGCTTTATAAGAGGAGGTAGCCTTGTGATTTTGAAGGCCTGGATTTGCACTATGATCTCTATCGAAAGCCCTTTTCTCATAGTGTCCATCAACTTACTTTCCGATCTTTTAAGGACAGATTTGAGAAATTCAAGTAAAAGTCTATAGTAAAAATGTTGATGAAGAATCTCTCGAAATCTAAAATTTTTGGAAATTGAGTTTTATCTCACCCACAATTAAGAATAATAAAGATATATATTATTTTAACATCTATTAATATAATTAAAAAAAATCATAATCATATATATTACGAATATTATTTAAAATATTTTTGATCGAACTATCCCAGAAAATATTATTCTTAAATTTTCTAGCCCATCTTTGAGGTATCACTAATAAGAAAGAGCCAAAATATCCCTTCAATGAATATTATTGATTTTAATGATGAACGAGTGGACTTCATCTACCAATATTAAGATTGGATAATTGGAGGTATCACTAATAAGAAAGAGCCAAAATATCCCTTCAATGAATATTAGTGATTTTAATGATGAACGAGTGGACTTCATCTACCATTATTAAGATTGGATAATTGGATGTGTTTATGGTAAAAGAAATTGGATTTGTTTTAATTATAACAAAGAGATAGTGGTTATTGATTTTAACGATGAACGAGTGGATTTCATCCACCAATATTAAGATTGGATAATTGGATGTGTTGATAATTGGATGTGTTTATAGTGAAAGAAATTGTATTTGTTTTAATTATAACAAAGAGATAGTGGTTATTGATTTTAATGATGAACGAGTGGATTTCATTTGCCAATATTAAGATTGGATAATTGGATGTGTTTATGGTGGAAGAAAATGTATTTGTTTTAATTATAAAACAGAGATAGTGGGTATTTTAAAATTGATAATAATCATTTTTCAATATGGGAACGAGTGTACATCATCTACCAATATTAAAATTAGATAATTGGATGTGTTTCATTTGTTTTAATTTTAATAAAGAGAGAGTGATTATTTTAATATTGATAATAATAATTTTCTAATATGGTAGTGATTTTAATGATGAACAAATGGACTTTATCTACCAATTAATATTGGATAATTGGATGTATTTAAGGTAAAAGAAATTCTATTTGTTTTAATTATAACAGGGAGATAATGATTATTTTAATATTTATCATAACCATTTTGTAATGTTAGCATTGGACAATTGGATGTATTTATGGTAATGGTTATTTTAATATTTATCACAATCATTTTTCAATTTCCATATTGGAAAATTAGATGTATTTATAGTGAAAGAAATTCTATTTGTTTCAATTATAATATAGAAATAGTGGTTATTTTTATATTAATAATAATGTGTAATATTTATAGTGAAAGAAATTATATTTGTTTCAATTATAACATAGAAATAGTAGTTATTTTTATATTAATAATAATGTGTAATAAATATTTTATAAAGGTTTTTTAGTAAGCATTAACACACAATGAAATCCTCACAAAAATACTTTAATGAAAATAAGGTCCTAGATACTCTTAAATATTATAGAAAAAACAATTAAAATAAAATATGATCCATAATCTCACCTTAATAAAATATTTAATGATTTTAAGGATGCATAAGTGGATCCCATTCTCCATTACATAATTGCATCCTCCATTACATGATTTGATAATTGGATGCATGTTTAAAGAAAATAATTATATTTAATTTAAGTATGAATTATTTTTATATTAATAATAACACATAAGTTAAGAAATGTAAATAATGGTTGATTTATGTTAATTATAATATGTAATAACATCTCATATTTAACACATCTCACTAAAGCATGTTCAGAGATACTCTTAGGATAATTTAGAATTAGTTTAGAGCTTATATTGCTATAGTTAAAAGACCAAATATATATAATAAACATAATGACATAGTTAAAGTGGTTAGTATATGTTAATTGGTATCATTATTAAAAAGAGTAGAAAATAGTATTGATCGATTTATATTAATCACTTTAATCATGTGGTTGTGTTAATTGATGGTTGTAATGTGTGGGGAGGAGTAGTATATTTGTTAATTTAAATATAATATCAACAATATTTGACTATGGTTAACCATGATTGACTTCACATGGTCATGGTTGACTATAGATTACCATGGTTGATTATAGTTGACTTTGGTTGAATTTAGTTGTTTGTGGTTGAATATTTTAACTATTATCCACTTTAGTTGACCATGTTTGAATATGTTTGACTTTGTTTAACTATAGTGGACTATCGGTGAGTTGATTGGCCACGGTTGAAGAAGTTTAACTATGGCTGACCAAGTTTTACTTTGGATGGCCTTGATTAATTATGGTTGACTAAGCTTGACCATGTTTTACCATGATTAAATATTGTTTGACCATGGTTCTCCATAGTTTACTATTGTTGACCATGCTTAACCATGCATGATTATGGTTCACCATGTTTGATTATGGTTTCCTTTGGTTTGATATGGTTTGATCATGTTCGAATATAGCTGAATTTGGTTTATCAAGTTTGATTATGGTTGACTTTGCTTAATTATATTTGACTATGGTTGTTTATGTTTTACCTTTGTTAACCATGGTTAACTAGAGTTGACCATGTTTGACTATGCTAAACTATGCTTGACTTTAGTTGTCCATGTTTTACCATGTTTGGATACATTTGACTATGTTTGACTATAAAAGGCTATTGTTGCTCATATTTGAACATGGTAAATTTTTATTGACAATGGTTGAATTTTGTTGGGCATGGTTGACTTTGGTTTATCATATCAATGATATTTAAGTATAATTGAATTCATAAGGTTATGGTTTTCTATAGTTGACCATAGTTAATTATGGTTGAACATGGTTGACTTTGGTTGAACCTAGTTATTTGTGGTTGAATATGTTTGATGTCATTAACCATGGTTAACCATGTTTTAATATAGTTGACTTTATTTGGCCATGTTTGAATATGGTTGGCTTTGTTGATCATATTTGACCATTTTTTACCATGGTTGAATATGTTTGATAATATTTTATTGTGTTTTTAATATGTTTAACAATGTTTGAATATGGTTGACTTTTTTTATCATGTTTGACCATAATTGACCATGATTATTGTTGTTAAATATGTTTGACTATTGTTGACTATGGTTGGATTTGGTTTCCCATGTTTGAATTTGGTTGACATCTTTGACCATATTTGAATATAGTTGACTTTGTTGATCATGCTTGGTTGAATTCATTTGAATATTGTTGACATTGGAGTACATTGGTTGAATATGGTTTACTTTGTTTGGCGATGTTTGATCATGTTTGAATTTGACTGAATTTTTTTTATTATGTTTGGTTAAGGTTGAATTTATTTAACTATATTTTATTGTTGTTTATTATGTTTGCATTGGTTAACCATGATTAATTATGGTTTAGTATGTTTGACTATACTATACTTGACTTTGGTTAACCATGATTGGTTACATTTGACTATGTTTTACTATATCTAAGGCTATGGTTGGGCATGATTGAATATGATAAATTTCCATTGACCATGGTTGACTATGGTTGACTTCATTTGGCTACAATTAACTATGATTAATTGTGATTAAGTATAGTTTTTCATATTTTATTATGGTTGAACATGTTGACTGTGGTAAACTAGGCTTATTATGTTATGTTATATTATAATGTTGAGAGTTTGAGTTAAGAATTATGTCACATTGTGACATTAAGAGGTTGATTTCAACAGAATGTTTCATTTTGACATTATGGGTGACTACATTAATATATCACATTATGACATTATGATGATGACATTAATATTATGTCACATGGTAACATTGATATGTTGAGAATATGGCTATGTTGTACTTTGGCTTTCATCTTTGTCGGCATATGTCTAATTACTAAATTCCTCAATGGTTATGTCAAATTACGATGATCATGATGGGTATGTTGCATTGCAATGTTCCTCAAACATTATTTTGGATTGCAACATTCCTTAATGGTTTTGTATTATTGAAAAATTATTCTTGGTTAACTTATATCGAATTGTTTCATTCATTAAAATCATTGTGACATCGAAATGTTCATCAAGGGTTTTGTTGTATTCCAATGTTTGTCAATGGTTATGTCACATTATGATGGTCATTTGGTTTCCTTATGTCAAATTGCTACATTCCTTAATAGTTTTGTTATCTTGTGATACTCACCTAGGTTTTTGCCACATTATGATGTTCCTTATTGGTTGCGTACAGTTCATACAATTGATACATTATAAAAGTCTACAATGTCACAATATAATATCCCATTACAATTTTAAGATGTTGACTTCAATATTATGTCACAATGTGACATTAAAAGGTTAATAATATGGGCGAGTTTGAATGTTATAATACATCATGAAATTTGATGATAAATTATTTCAGAGGATGACTTCAATATTATGTCACAAAGCAACATTTTAAACTTAAAAATATGATTTCTTATAATGTCATATTGTGACATTTTAAAAGTAATAATGTGATTGACTTCAATGTAATGTTACATAAAACATTGTAAGGGGTGATCAATTAAAATGTTATTTTTTAAGTTAATAATAATGTAATAATATAGTTGTATTATGACATTCATTTTGGTTGACTTATTTTGAATTGCAACATTACTTAATTGTTATGTCAGATTGCAATGTTCCTCAAGGGTTATGTTGGATTGTGATGTTCCTTAATAGCTATGTTGCAATGCAACATTCTTCTTGGTTGATTTATGTTAAATTTCTATGTTTGTCCAAACTATTATTGCATTGTGTAATTTGTCAAGGGTTTTATTGCATTACACTATTCCTTAATGGTTATGTTACATTACAATGCTCATCTTAGTTGACACATGTCAAATGGTACATTTTGTAATAGTTGTGTGGCATTGCAACACTTCATCAAGGATTTTGTTACATTACAACATTTCTCTAAGGTTGTGTTGGATTATGACATTCCTCAATAGTTACATACAATTCCTACAACTGATGTGTAGTAAAAGGATACAATGTCATAATATCATATCACATAGTGACATTAAGATGTTGATTTCAATATTATGCTAGATTGCAACATTAAGAGGTTGATAATATGTGTGACTTGAATGTCACATGACATTGCGCTATTTGAAGATAAATAGTTTAATAGGTTAACTTCAATATATATAACAATAAAAAATTTAAAATTTAAAATATGGTTAATACAATCTAATATCCTAACATGTTAAGAGTTATAAAATAATTAACTTCACTATTATGTCACATTGTGATATAATCATTTATTATATTATATTATATTATAATGTTCATCAATAATTATGTTACATTACCACATTTTTTTTTATTGACACATATTCCATTTCTATATTTATCAATAGTTCATAAAAATAAAGAAAATATAAATCATATATAATTTCATCATTAAAGAAAATTTTACTATCATTATAAAACAATATTTTATAAAAATAAGAAAAATGTAAAAAATATATAATCTCATAGTTAAAAATACAATATGAAAAATTCAGTCATTAGTAAATTTGATGAGAAACAAATAAATGAACCTAAGTACATAAAAATAAAATCCAACCCTGTATGCAAAGTCAAAATTTGATCACATAATTTTTTATATGCATTCATAAAAAAATGTTCCAACTATTCTTCCATCATAACTAAAGGGAGTAGATTCTAAAATGTTAAAAATGTTCTAATTGTTATCAATATTATTAATTTATAATTAATAGATTAAATGTTTAATTCAAAATCATGATTAAAATATAAAAATAATCAATTCAAAGTTTTTTTAATTATAAGTTTTTAATTTTTTTTCAATAAAAAAATAATTATTTTCTTTCTATTCAATTAGAGTTAAAAAAAAGGCCATTACATAACAATTCATCTCCAAGGTAGAGATGGAAATTATAAGTCAATTTGAGAGGGACATAATCATATAGTCATACATAATTTTACTGATGTCAAGCAACATCCCTTCTATCAAAAACATGAATCAAAAACACAAAAAAGGGTCTTGAGATCACACTGAACTATTTCTCTGCTCATTCAAGAAAATTCACTACACCTTTACCGATCAAGTTCCCCTTCAAATATTCTTCATAGAACAAAAAGTGTTTAGTACAGGATAATACAATCTCGAAGAGAGAATCAACTTCTAAATTAAATTCCGTATGGACATGGTCAACCTGAATGCCCTCTAAAAAAGACAACAAATATTTGAATCTTGCACACCAGTGCTCTAAATAAAGAACTTATAACTAACTCAAAGAGCCCTTAGACCAATTAACAATAGCCAAAGAATCACCAAAAACCTGCAAAGAGATAATATACCATTAACCATGGAAAAATTTAGTAGGCACCAAAAGGCCAGTAGTTTGATTTAGTGTTTGTATACCTACCACAACCAAGACTAAGATTAAAATGATGCTCTTCGTTGATTTTTGAGATTACCACACATCTCTCTATATCACCTTGAACAAAACCATCAAAGAAACATGATGAATTTCCAACCGAAAAGGAGGGAATTATTAGTATCCTTCTTTTCTTTGGCACCTACACAAAATAAAAATCCTTATACATGCCCAGGCATTTTATAATGCAAAGATAGAAATTTGGATAATAGTCCTCAAGTATAAGATTAATCCTCATAAGCAAAATATGCCAACAAACAAAGATGGGAAAAAAATTGTGCAACTTAACCTTCTGAAACCAATGGCCAAAATTTAATTCAAAAATGTCATGTCCCCATTCCTCGGAAACCTATAGGAGACATAGTACTTCCAACTAGAGCTACTTATTGAAGGAATAGAGAAATAAGAGGTGATCATTGGACTCATTTTCCTTACAAAAATGAGAGAAAAAATTTGGCTCGATCCATCCCCTTTTTAGTAATTTATCCCAAGAGAGGATGTGGTTCTTTAAAACAAGCCAAAAGAAGCATTTAACCTTAGCTGGAATGTTCCATTTCCAAATTTTTTCATGCCACCATTTAGAAACCGAGAAGCCTTGATCCTGAGAAATATCTTCATAAGCATTTTTAGTTGAAAGTCAACCAATAGAATTATTCCAGTCCCACACTAAGGAGTCTTCATATATGGACAGCCTGACACCTGCATAGTTGAGAGTGTTGATATAATTGGACTATTCAGTATCCCACTTCCCTTCGAGACCCAAATCCTCCCCTTGCATCCAATATTTTCCATTGAAAGACAACCAATCTGGTCTTTTTATCTAATCAAGGGTAACAAAGCCAAATTCTGCTTAGTATTCAAGAAGATAATTGATGAGAACCTAATTCCCATCACAAACTATGAAAGGATCCACACCAATAAGAATATTATAGCCATTATCAACCTTCTAAAGCAATATTGTCATTAATCCAAGGAAAGACTCTAAGGAAACCATTCCAAAAATAAGAGATACCCATTGAACGTTTCTGGGACTTTATCAAAAAATTTAAGATAGGTTTACTCTTCAAATATTTCACAGAGATAACCTTATGCCACAAACCATCACCAAATAATGCTCTCAAACAAGATTTTAGATAGAGATCCATATTGAACTAGATGATATTTTTGATGTCACATCCTCCCATAGATTTTAACTGAGAAAGGTTAACCCAATTAACCAAGTGAATCTTGTTACCCCACTCAATCCTTGACCATAAAAAATTAGAGATTTTTTTCCTTAATAGTCTCAAAAGTTATTGGGGAAACAAGACTAGAGAGAACTAGAAGATAGGGATAGCCACCAAAAGAGAGAAAACTAAAGTCATTCTTCCTCCCAAATAAAGATACCGTTGATGTATTTGTAACTTCGGAAGATATTCACTTGTATATTCTATGTATTACATTTGTACTTTATTGTATCCCCAACGGAGATGTATTATTCCTCTGATTGGAAGTGTCATCATTTGTATTTGCAAGTGTTGCAAGTTACATTATAAGTGTCATCATTTGTATTTGATGGGTTATTAGACCACCTTGGTGGGATCAGCCCTGGCTGAGTCATGTGGATGGGTTATTAGGCCTCCTTAGGAAGTCATCCTAGTTAGGGTTAAAGGCAGGTCAAGTCAGTGTATAAATAGAGAGTGTGTCTCTCTCATTTCATTCATTCACTCACTCATCCAACTCGCATAGTTGAGAGAGAGGAGTGCGCACAAGCAGAGGAGGAGTATCTACTGAAGACATATATCTTTTGGGGTTTGATCTTTGTGATCCTTGTATTGGTGCTGATTCTATCTCTGAGGAAGTTGTGGGGTTTTTCACCTTCTTGGTTTTCCTTGATGAAATGCTTTGTGTCCATTGTCTCTTATGATTGTTATGTTGTGCATGTTATTCTCTTAGTGATCCTATTGAATGAAATTATTGAAAAATTAACATGGTATCAGAGCTTAACTAAGAAGAAGACATTGTGCAGTAGAAGAAGCTAGGGCTTCTTGTTTTCCATAGGTCATCAAAGGCAAGAGGAGGCTAGACTAGAGAAGGGATTTGCAATAGAAAAACCTATTCATCTTGGCACTTTCACTATAACTTAATTTCTGTGAAGGTTCAAGATCTAAAAATTTTACAGGCCGAAGATAACATCCCCCTGTACCTTATGTCCGAAGCATAGCATCTGATTCACTATACTTTCTGATTTAAGATCTATACAAATTAGGGTTTCTGCCTCTTCCAGATCTCAGTCATAAATAGGTGACCTAGGTAAAAAGGTCATAAAATGGGCTAGGAAGATCCAAATGAAATTATGTAAAACGTGTCAGTAATATAACGGACTGTAGTTTCACAGGTTTGGGTTTCAGAGACCGAAGTTGAACCAATGACACGTGGCACTCCATACAAGTTCACTATCATGTTTCATCCCATAAACAGGTCACGTTACGACACTTGGCATAACTCTCCTTTGGAGAATCCAATTGAGCTCATATCTATGGGGTTGGAAAGATGACAGGACAGGATACTATAGGACGAAGTTTCAGACCATGAGGATCCAAAATTTCTAAGTTACACCAGAAACATTATAGTCAATTCTGGAAGGTCAATTTTTGGAATTTCCACACTAGCTTGCTCATCCAGTTCTCAGCATTAGTAAGTGGTAAGATCTAAATATTTTATTTCCATTTGAGTTTCTCATTAAGATGTCTCACCACACCAAGCTTGAGGATAAGCTTGAAGGGGCTGATAATTTCTGAGCATGGAGGTATAGGATTGGGTTAATGCTAGAAGATAATGAATTGGACACCTACATAAAAGAAGATGTTTCAGTTCCAGAGGGAGATGAGGCTAAGGCCTTACATAAGAAGAACTTGGTCAAGGCCAAGAGAATCATTGCTTATTCTATCAAAGACCATCTCATTCCCCATGTGTCTTCCCTAAAGACACCTAAGGAGATGTTTGAATCCTTGACCAAGTTGTTTGAAGGAAAGAACATAAATTGGAATATGACTCTACAGAACCAATTGAAAGGGGTAAAGATCCAAAATGGAGAGACCATCCAATCCTACTTTACTAAGGTCTCTCGAATCAAAGAACAAATTGAAGTTGTGGATGAAGCAGTGGAGAATGGAGAAATTGTAATGACCACATTGAATGGCCTACCTAAGTCATGGGACTCCTTCATCCAAGGTATTTGTGCAAGAAAGAAATTGATCTCCTTAAGTACACTATGGGATGAATGCTTACAAGAATAAGCTAGGCTTGTGGCCCGAGAAGAGAAGACGGGAAGTGAAGACCAAGCTCTCACAACACACACCAAGAAAGGTAAGTTCAAGAGGGAGAAATCTCATCACAAGAAATATTCTCGCTTCCATCAAAAGAAGAAAGATCTCTCTCGCATTAGATGATTCTCTTGTAATGAGAAGGGACACAATGCCTCAGAATGTCCCAAGAATAATGAAGACTTCAACAACAACAACAACAAGAGATATCATGCTCATGCTGCTGAGGATGATGAACCTCCCAGGAAGAAGACTAGGGCAGAAAGTGAAGACTCTTCAAGTGATGAAGAATATGTTATAATCTTTGCTCTCACAGGTACTATTACACATGGGTGTAATGATTGGCTTATTGATAGTGGGGCTTCTAAACATATGACAGGATTCATAGAATCTCTTATGGACCTATATGAACATGAGTCACCTCACAAGGTGAAACTTGGGGATGACTATCAATATCCTATAAAAGGAAGTGGTGAAGCCTCCTACAAGTTAGACTCTGGGAAGTCTTTAAAAATGAAAGATGTTCTATATGTACCTGGACTCAAGAAGATTCTTCTCTCCATATCATATTTGGATGCAAAGGGAATGAGAGTTGCATTTGTGGATGGACAAGTATTCATGTGGCTAAAAGGCAAGACCATAGATGATGCAGTAGTGATTAGAGAGAAAGAGGGAGAATTGTACAAATTGAAGGGACAACCTGAAAATTCCATGGTACATGAATCCATGGAGCCAAGTGAACTTTGGCATAGAAGGCTTGTTCATGTGCACTATAGAGCACTACCAATTGCAAGCAAAGCAGTAGAAGGTCTTCCTAAAATCCAGACAAAGCATGAAGGTGTTTGCAAAAGGAAAGAACACAAAGAAGGCATTTCCAAGCAGTGAAAGAAAGGCAAAAGGAATCTTGGAAATTATCCACTCTGATGTATGCAGTCCAATGTCATCCAGTTCTCTTAGTGGGTATGTATATTATGTGTCTTTCATTGATGATTTCTCTAGGAAGACTTAGATTTATTTCTTGAAGAAAAAAGATGAAGTATTCAACAAATTCAAGGAATTCAAAGCCTTGATAGAAAACCACACTGAAAAGAAGATCAAGAGATTTAGATTCGACAATGGTGGAGAATTCACTTCAGAAGACTTCAAGAAGTTATACAGTGATTTAGGGATTACGAGGGAGTTGACTACTCCTTACAATCCACAACAGAAAGGAGTAGAAGAATCTACTTCAGATTTGGACTCCATTAGCTCCTACAAGGAAGCAAAGAATGAAAGGGAGTCCACCCAACAACCAAACAAAGATAAGTATTTGAATTGTCATTTATTGTATATATGCTTAATTAAATAGTGTTGTTCTATCATGTACATACTTATGTTCCTAAATTTAGGATGTATATTATGCATATTAGAAAAATTGCATTAATGAACAAGATACTACTAATATACAAGTAATGGGTAAGTGGCCTATGTCACTGTACAACATTCCATTGCTACTTGTCTAGAATGAAACCTCTTTGCTGACATGTTGGGAGTAGTGCAAACTCTTAACAATGTTCTGGTAGAGATGGAAGGCATCTAGAAAGTTACCGTATGAATACGGGATATGGATGAATGTTGTATTGAAGCATTGGCTAAGATAATTGCATGACTGTATGACATATGCCTTTATGTGTAAGACTTTGTTATGAAAACTATGAGAAGTTTCTAATCATGCAATTGAATTTGACTTGTAGGAAAGATTGTGTACAATCACCTACAAAAGAAGGACTACAACATTTGTTCCAGCAACAAAGTTCAAGAAAACTATCTATTAAAGATATTGAAGAATTTGAAGTTCCCAGGATCCGGGATGCAGTAATGGAAGAATGCCATGATCGAGGAATACCAGTCGATCATGAAGAACGATGTTTGGGACGTGGTCCCAAGACCAAAAGGGAAGTCTATTGTGATCAAACATGCTGCAGATGGAAACATAGAGAAATACAAGGAAAGGTTTGTGGCTCGTGGCTTCTCTCAGAAAGAAGGGATAAATTATGAAGAAACTTTTGCACATGTAGCTAGATACACTTCCATCAGAACAATACTTGATCTGGCTGCAGTAATGAAGTGGAGATACACCAAATGGATGTCAAGACAAATTTCTTGAATGGTGTAGTCGAAGAGGAAGTGTATGTGGAGCAGCCACTTGGTTTTGAGACACATGAGAGGGATTCATATGTGTGCAAATTAAAGAAAACCTTATATGGCTTGAAGCAAGCACCCAGAAACATGGTATGGTAGGATAGACAACTTCCTGTCCAGTTTGGGATTTACCAAGAGTAAAGAGGATTCCAACCTTTACTACAAGGTTGAGGAAGGCAATCCAATGATACTCCTACTATATGTAGATGACCTATTTGTGACAAGTGAGATTGGGTTGATTGTTCATACGAAGAGGAAGCTTGCTGCCGAATTCGACATGAAGGACTTGGGTATGATGCATTACTTTCTAGGTATGGAGGTGTTGTAGAGTGCAGATGGAATATTCCTTGGATAAGGGAAGTATGCAATAGATATCCTGAAGTGTTTCGGGATGATGGATTGCAAGGCCATGGCCACACCTATGGCATCGAACCTGAAGCTATTGAGTGATGCTTCATCAAAGTCGGTTGATGCCACAATGTATCGTCAGATGATTGGGTCCTTGATGTACCTGGTGAACACAAGACCAGATATTTGCTTTGCGATGAACACTTTGAGCTAGTTCCTGACGGATCCTAGAAATGTCCACTTGATTGTAGTAAATCATATTCTAAGGTACCTAAAGGGTACGGTTGATTATGGGCTCAAGTATGATATGAATCAAAAGTTTAACCTGGAGGGTTATGTTTATTCAAATTGGGCAAGTAGTGCTACATATAGGAAGATCACTTCGGGGTGTTGCTTCAATATGGGATTAGGTGTGATGTCTTGGTTTAGCAGGAAGCAATCTTGCATAGCACTGAGTAAAGCCGAAGCAAAGTATGTCATAGCTTGTTCGGCTAGTTGTGAGGCAGTATGGATAAGGAAGCTACTGTCTGATTTATTTGATCTCCAGTTGGATGCTACTTGTATCTATTGTGACAACCAGAGTTCTGTGAAGTTGTCAGAGAACCCAGTGTTCCATGACAAGTCAAAGCATATCAAGATCAAATATCACTATATCAGGGATATGGTGCAGATAGAAACAGTGAAGCTCCAGTATGTTGTGACAAATGAACAGATTGTAGATGTGTTGACCAAACCACTAGCCAGAGTGAAGTTTGAGTACTTCAGAGAGAGGCTTGGTGTTCTTCAGATAGAAGATACTTTGAGGAGGAAGTGATGGGACACATTTGCAGGAGCCATTCCAAGCATGGTGGTAGGAGGATCCTTCCCATGGCTGTGGATGTAAGCGTTGTGTGATGAGCATCAGGACGATGCTCTAGATGATATGCATCAGGATGATGCTATGATGATGATCAGGATGATCATGTGATGATGATGAACATCAGGACGATGCTCCAGATGATGTGCATCAGGATGATGCTATGCATATGATCAGGATGATCATGTGATGATGATGAGCATCAGGACGATGCTCCAGATGATGTGCATCAGGATGATGCTATGTATATGATCAAGGTGATCATGTGATGATGATGTGCATCAGGATGATGATCAGTATGATCATGAGTATTAGGTTGATACTCCGTGGCCATGGACAGGTTGTGCAGTTGCATAGAAAAGATCCTAGATATCTGGACAGGTTGTGCTAGGCACGTAAAAGATCCTGGGATGCTCTTTAGAGATCTTGCAGGATGCAAGATACTCTTTTAAGGTTTTGCAAGGGTCACATAGAAAAGATCCTAGAGATTCGAATAGGTTGTGTTAGGCACAGAAAAGATCATGGGATTCTCTTTAGATATTTTGCAGGATGCAAGATACTCTTTTAAGGTTTTGCGAGTTCACATGTAAAAGATCCTGGAGATTCGGACAGGTTGTGCTAGGAACGGAAAAGATCCTGGGATGCTCTTTAGAGATCTTGTAGGTTGCAAGATACTCTTTTAAGGTTTTGTGAAGGTCACATGTAAAAGATCCTGGGAGGTCCGATAGGTTGAGCAATAAGCTCGTAAAATTCCTGGGATGCTCTTTCGAGGTTTTTTTGACGCACGTAATCATCCCTGAGGATTCCACGGGATGTGATCCGAATTTTAGGGGGCATATGGTCTAAATTCGGATGTTTAAGCCATAAAAGTATTAAATTGAGAGGCCACCCTCTCTCATCCATGGTATTTGGTAGCACATAGTTTTAGCCCATGGTATGGTCTCAAGACACATTGTAATAATGCTATATAAAGGCCTAGCAAGCCTTCTCATAATAACAAGTTACTACTCATTTGGTTTCTCTCCTATTTTCTATTGTTCATTGTGAGATTAATTAGATCTGAGTGACTTATTGGTAATTAGTTTAAGAGGTGGGGCTCCTCTTTGAGCCTCACCTCCCATTCACTTCATATGTTTTTGTTCATGCTTATTCTTATGCAATATTAGGGTTTTCATGTAAATTTTTTGACAGATTTGCATGCTTAATTTCCTCCTCTCTCGACATTCAAGCATTCTGGTTCTCAGCTCCAAAGATCCGGATCAGGATGGCCAGATATGATGAAGACCTATAGGAGGCTAGGCCTAAAACCAACATGAAAAAGGGTTGGATCTGTAGAACTTCTTATGACGAGGATAATTGAGAGATAGAACCAGTGATCGAGATGACGAGTACAGCAGCAGTGATGATGATGCTCTGTGGTCCAGTGATGATGATCCAACTCTAGAATTGAAGACTTTTTCCTATATGCATTGATGACCTGTGTCAAGAGAATACCTTCCTAGTTAAGAGGGAGTGTTGATGTATTTGTAACTTCGAAAGATATTCACTTGTATATTGTATGTATTACATTTGTACTTTATTGTATCCCCAATGGAGATGTATTATTCCTCCGATTGGAAGTGTCGTCATTTGTATTTGCAAGTGTCACAAGTTACATTGTAAGTGTCGTCATTTGTATTTGATGGGTTATTAGATCACCTTAGTGGGGTCGGCCCTGTATGAGTCATGTGGATGGGTTATTAGGCCTCCTTAGGAAGTCGGCCCAGTTAGGGTTAAAGGCATGTCAATTCAATGTATAAATAGAAAGCGTGTCTCTCTCATTTCATTCATTCACTCACTCATCCAACTTGCACAGTTGAAAGAGAGGAGTGCATACAAGTCGAGGAGGAGTAGCTACTAAAGACATCTATCTGTTAAAGTTTGATCTTTGTGATCCTTGTGTTGGTGTTGATTCTATCTCTGAGGAAGTTGCGTGGTTTTTTCACCTTCTTGGTTTTCCTTCTATCTCTGAGGAAGTTGTGATCCTTGTATTGGTGCTGATTCTATCTCTATGGAAGTTGCGGGGTTTTTCACCTTCTTGGTTTTCCCCGATGAAATTCTTTCTGTCCATTGTCTCTTATAATTGTTATGCTATGCATGTTTTTCTCTTAGTGATCCTATTGAATAAAATTATTGAAAAATTAACAGATACCTATAGGACCAATTGCTAATTATTTTGACAACTTTTTGAATGAACCGGACTCAGTCTTTAGAAGAGTAGGCTTAAGGAAGAATCCCAAAGACTTCAAACCCGAATCCATCTTCGCCACCCTATAAGGAAAGATACAGACTTATAAAACACTTATTTATCCATACTAAACTCCATGCTTGAGGCTGCACAAAAGCATAATATAATCTCATAAAAACCATTCCATTCTTCAATATCCCCTTTACCAAAAGAGACAACATCTTCCAAAAAAAGTAAATGACTAATGTGAAGAATTGAAGAAAACTTGATACCAGATAATTTTCCTTCTAGTCTAGTAGCATCTATCATTCTACCAGGACCTTTAGTTACTAACAAAAATAATAGGGCAGAGAGTGGGCACCCTTTCCTCAATCCCCTAGAGCTCTTAAAAAAACTAGTGGGAGATCCATGGACCAAGATTGCAAAATTTGCAGATGATACTCAAGTCATGATCTAGTTACACAAATCCAAAAGTAGCCTAATTTGAAGGAGAATAAGCCTTAACATGCCCTAGTTAAATTCATTGTAAGCCTTAGCTAAGTCCATTTTTAGGACCAAGGAATTCATCTTATTTTCCTTAATAGTATGAAAAAATTCTTGAGAGATACCAATCACATCCATAATTTTACTGCCAGGTAAGAAACCAAACTGCTCATTAGAAACCATCTCAGCAAGTTTGGGTCTAATCCTGTTAGAAATAATTTTAGTAACAATTTTACAGACCAAAATTACAAAGAGGGATTGGTCTAAAATATTTGAAAGAGTCTGGCTTGTCAACTTTTGGCACCAAAGTAATGAATGTTGAATTCAAAGCACTAGACATTAACCCCTCCTGCCTAGAGAATTCAACCACCTTCAGAAGTTCCTTACCAACAAGATCAAAGAAGAAACTAAAGAATTCCACCGGCCACCCATTTAGGTCTGGGATTTTATCTCTATCCAATTTCTTAATAACCCCTTCCACTTCTACCAAGGTAACATGATTTCCAATTTGCTTCCCCTCATCAACAGATAAAAAGGAAGGAAAGATCAATTCAAGCTGAGAAACAATACTTGAGGTCCTAGGTTTCTTAAAAAAACAAGAGAAATAGTCCACGACAAAATTTTCCAATTCTTCTCGAGAAGACACCTAGTGTCCTTCAACATTTTTTAGATACCAAATTGAATTGAGATTTTTCCTAATATTATCAAATATGTGGAAGAATTTAGTATTATTATCTCCTTGGGAAGTCCAAATAACCCCACTTTTTAACCTCCACTCTTCCTCTTCCTTCTTCAGAAAACTAGCTTTATTTTCTTCCAGCTTTGAGATAATCAATTTCTTCCTATGAGAAAGGGACTAGCATATTATCCCCATAAAGATGCTCTAGGATGTCCTCAGTCTCAAGAGTCTCCTATTGTGATTGAAGTTTCTTCTTCTTAACCCACTAACTAACTAAAGTTTTCAACCCCTTCAAATTATAATAGAACATGTCCATAGCATTTGCATCCTCCGGTGAACATAAACCCTTCCAATTTCGTTTAACCAGCTAAAAAAAATCCTAATCTCGGACCCACATATGATTAAATCTGAATGGAAACCAAACTAAATAAAACTCCTCATCTAGTTGCAAGCATATAGTAGCATGATCTCAAATAGAAGAAGGAGAAATCCAAGATCTATATTTGGTTAAATCCCCTGCAAGCTCCTCTGACATCAAGAATGTATCCATTCTTTTACTAACACTTACTAGACCATATCTACAATTCTTCCACGCGGGCCCAAGCTTAGAAGGAGCAACAACCAACAGACTATGATCCTTAAATAGGGACTTACAAAAGTCAGAAAGAGGGACCAACTTTGGGGAAGATCCCCAAACCTACGACAAATCAAGGGTGAGATTGAGATCACCAACAAAGATTAAGTTTGGCACCCTTAGAATGCCACTAGAAACAACTACATCCCAAAATTATTTCCTTTCTTTATAGGTCCCATAGAAGTTGATGATATTCACTTCATGATGAATACCCTTACAATGTCCAACCAACAACATTCCTGCAAAGGCATTAAAAGGTTTAAGCTTAGCAACCTGAGGGTTCCAAATATATAGAATACCCCTTGATAGCCTCACTGCATCTAGAGCTAAGACCTCCCAACTAGGCATAATATTTAAGAAGTACTCACAAGCTTTCAAAGAATATGACATCATTTATTGAATTATTATGATATCTAGATGTAAAGAAGCAAAAAGCCTCTTGAGGGCACGCAACTTAGGGCCTCTCCCCAAACTCCAAATATTAAATGATAAAATAATCATTAACAAACCACCTTCATGGGCTCAGATGCTCTAAAGGCTCGAGTAACAAGAGAAAATTAAGAATTAGAACAATTTGAAGAGGTCTTGGAGGCCAACTCCAATCTGGTCAATATGGGAAGATAAGAATTAGATTGCAAATGCTCTGCATCATTCCCTTTCCCTTTGCGAAAACCCTTTTTTTATTCTTAGCTCATATAGTTACATTATGATGTCTGATCGAATTAAGGGGAAAGGTAGTGGGAGTAATGGAAGGTATATCAGAGTAAACCAAAAGAGAAGACAAGGAAGTCACCTCTTAAAGTGAAGGAGGAGAACCCGATGGATCAGAAGGGAGAGAACCCCCAACACTTACCCCACCCAACACTGTTGAATGACTCTTAGGACAAACTAGAGGAGGAAAATCCACCTCATTCTTCTCGAAGGAAACCTCATCAATATGAATTGAGGACTTAGATTTGGAACCGTCTAAGCATTTTTTCAAAGGCTTATTAATATCCAAAGGTCCAAAACAATATGAGAGAGAACCAGATAAATTACCCAACACAGGGGAAACACAAGGATTAGAAGGAGGACTAATAATGGCACCAGGAGGCCAGACATCAAACCCCAACTCAGGGTAAACATAAGGAAAAATAGATGGACTAACAAAATCAATAGGAGGCTGAACAACTTTCACCGACTCGAACCTAGACCTTTTAAAAAAAAAATTCAACAAATTGAATAAAATTTAGCTCTACAGATGAAATTCCTTCATAGGGAGTAGGGGAATGCACAGGAATCATAACTTATTAAACCAAGGAAGATGGAAGACCACCCAAAATTATAGAGGAAGGATCCACAGAGAAACGACCGATAGTGCATAAAAATTCAAGGACCGACCTATTTGCATAGCAATCTTCAGAATCATCGGCTAGATCAACATAAGAGATTCACGGATAGTTCCGACGTAGATGACCAATACATCAATAAAGAAAACAATAGAATGGGATACCCTTATAATCCATTCATTGTAGAAAAAAACGATCTCGCCAAATAGTCTTGACATTCGCAAGAAGACCTTCAGATACATTGAAATCCACCAAAACAAATGCCAACCTTTTTTCACCAT
Organism: Larix kaempferi; assembly: GCA_027924585.1. Taxonomy (NCBI): domain Eukaryota; kingdom Viridiplantae; phylum Streptophyta; class Pinopsida; order Pinales; family Pinaceae; genus Larix; species Larix kaempferi. Next base: position 6,265,225 of record BSBM01000418.1, on the reverse strand, counting down.
TCACCAATATCTGCTCATTCATTGAAATACAATGACCCAGGAGGTTATCCATCCCCATAAACACCTATTTAGTCCAAATCGGAAAGGGAAATCCAAGACACAAAATCCAAATATGATGTCTGTGTGGATGCTCCCTAGCAGGGTCGAAACCGGAGGGCTAACATCTCAAAACAAGGGAGCCCTTACCAATGACCCAGTTCCTCGAAAGCAGTTTTGGGGGATCCTCCTCTTTCAAAAAAGAAAAGAAAAACCATCCATTCGGTAAAATATTGACCTGAGGAAAATAATAAATAATAGATAGCCAATGCTAAGACACCCAATTAAGCATTTATGCCTGGTTCATCCAAATATATTGCAGTCTACCCACTAAACAAAGACTAATAGGTTCACAAATCTATCCATATTTACATCCTTTCCTAAAACATAAATAGGTCGATCCCTTTTCACCTTATACAATTGGAATGATGACGCAATTTCGCCTTAAGACCCCTGATATTCTGCACCCCAATGACAAAGCATAGAGAGAACCAAGCCAAGGAGAAGGTGGCAAGTCAGAAACCAATGGTACCGATACATGCCTTCCTTGTCAGCAAGAATCGAGCCACCCACTTCTAATATAACCTTCTTCGAAACAGGGATGGCCACATTATGAAAAATCTTCCATGCTAGAGCCAAAAAATTATCCTTCAACCTTTCAGTTGATATCTCCTTTGAGGAATGGAGGAAACCAACCTCTTCAGTCGTGAACCTCGGAAAGGGATGCCCAACCAGACCAAAACCAGGACCACTTGACTGCGCAACCCTTATTGGTAAGGAAAAAATAGGTTTAGCAAGAGGGGGAGAAAAGACATCACGACAAAGGCCTTGTTAGGAGGACCCTTGTCGTTAGGCGACATCACACTCGAAACCCTAGACACTTGGTGGGACTTTGACCTACCCATCAAGGCTAGGGATAACAAAGGACAAAACTAGACAACTAACCCAAGATAGTGACAGTCCAGAAAATAGCACCATAACCTAGATTAGGAAAAACGAGGAACTTACTGAACCTGAAACTAAAGAAGGAATTGCAAAAATCACCTTAAAAGAATTGCAAAAACCTTTTCACTTTTTTAACATGATTGGTACTAATTCCTCTAGATAAAAGACTAAAGGCACGTTACATCTAATGACAAGAATGCTAAAAAACCATATGAAAGAACCTAAAAGCACCATGCAAAACCCTAAACCAGGGCATCACCCTCATGCCTTATCGTACTTCAAAATTTCACCAATTACAAATTCTACCAATGTCAGAGAGGATAGCTTTAATCTTTTAAAATTAAAAAAATTGTATCATCAATATACATAATCTCATTGTACATGTGCATGGATGAAGCCTATGACAACCCCAAGTATACAATATAGATAATGTCATTTATGTATTTTTTTCTTAAAAATATATATGATTATTCATACACAATTTAACTTTTTATGATTTGTGAGCTTATTTTACTTTCTTAATGGTACAGGCTGAAAATGTAAATGTACATCAATATTATTTTTAACAATTTTATGATAATGATGAGCTATTTATATTGATGGTATTACTCGAAAAGGATTTAAACGTATTTATATATTATTTGATTTTTTGGGATAAGCTAAAAGAGTGACTATATATATTTTTTTGGCAATTTTTTTTTAAATCTGATAATATAATTTTTCTTAAAATCACAATTTTGATTATTCAAATTACAATTTTATTATACAATCACCAACAACTCAAAATTACAATTTTAATAATTTCCCTGAATTTTGGCTAAAAAAATCACCAAATAATTGGTGCAAAGCATCGCTCTTTCAACTTACTATCACTCTTTTAACTTGGAATTTTTTGTCTAATAAGTTACCGGGTCAACTTTTTTTTAGGCGTGTATCGTAAAGGCTATTAATTAATGAGACAACATGCAAACTACAAGGGTATTCGTCAATGAAGGTTAAATCGTCATTCTTTTTCGAAAGAGGAATCTGGATGGAGTAGCAGATGCCAGATTTTATTTCGTTCGTGCACAAGGTGATCAATTTTTCTTTCTTATTTTTCCATGGAGATATTTGTTCCTTTGTGTGTAATCTCTTACTAGCACTAAGAGGTTTCCATTTGGAGGTTTTTTATCCTTACTGGTGTTTAACCGGTAATGGCGTAGAGGTTCCGAAGTTTTTAAATTATGTTTTATGTCAATAACAGTAGCTTCATATATTTGAACTCGGGGTGTTTTATCCTTTTTTGTTGGTGTTTATTAGCTTTTGAAAAAGTTTGCACTTAAATATTTTTGTTTCTAGAGTTTTTAAATCTCTCTTAAACGATGCAAGCAATTTTACACTTCATTTTTCAAGTAGGTTTAAGGTGGTTTAAAGTTCTAGTGATTTGCACGGAGTTTGGTTGTTAGGATTTTTATGGTTTAATAAAACTACATTTTTGAATCCGTTTAGGTGTTCAATAGTTACATTGATTTGCAATAGAGTTAGGTAGTTATGTCTTTGATGTCTTAATAAAACAAACTAGGGTTAAAATGGATGTAGGTTTTGTGATCTTTAGAATTTGAGTTATGATTTGTAAAATAAATTTGTTTCTACTTATGAAGGATATCATCTTATGTTGAATATTAAAAACTACTTAGAAAAGTTGATGGACAAATCAACAAAGCCCAATTCTGTTGAGAAAGAAGAACCAATTGTTTTAGGTGATCAATACGAAGAGAAGTCTCAAGTGATTGTCAAAGTTTTTTCAATAGACTACTTGCACATCTTTATCAGTGGTTATATATATAGAGAGAGAGACAGGAGAGAGAGAGAGTGCAAATGATTAAGCGGAAAATATATTTGACTAGCAATGAAGTGATGAGGAGTGGATGGATTTTTTGATGAGCAAATGATTGAGGGGAACCATTGAAGAGGAGTGAATGTCTATAGTGTCTAGGAGTAAGCTTTCATGTTCGTTTGGATTAATAAAAAAATAGTTTTCTACATTCCATTTGTGTTTCAATATGAATTTATGTGAGTGAAGTTAAGATAGTAACATGAAATTTATGATTTTTTTTTTAAATATTAATAGCCATTCTCTAAAGCAAACAAATGAGTTGAATTTGTGGTGGATGAAGTAACTATTGCATGGCTTCAAAAGCTAGTGGTGCAACATTCTTTCTATTTGAAGGTGATCATGAATTTAACAAAGTACTTGATTGAGTTATGTAATAAACAATGATTGTACGATGTTAATATATTTGAAAAGATACAATAGACCAGTAATAGTGGATACCATTGAAGATATATTTATATACTTATGAGTTTGTTCCTATCTAGCCAATGCCATTAACACTTAGTCGTCCTAGCTACTATCATAAAAGAAAATTTGATTAACATGGTTTTTGATCAAGCTATGCAATAAACATTGACTATATGATGCTAATATATTTGAAAAATTATAACAAACTAATAATATTGGATACATACTAAAGCAATATGTTTATACTTAGAGTTTCATTATTATCGAGGCAATGCCATTTGAATACAAACTACAATGCTACTATTGTAAATAATTTTTTACCATGAAAACTTGATTACTTACATGCATACCAAGTATTGGGAATTTGACATGTTGAATCTTGTCAATATTCCACACAAATATAGGGTATTCTATACATGGTAGAGTACGTGAATTCCTGAGAGAATGCACTATGAATAGTAATGACCTTCACATTGTTAAAGGGAAGCCAAATGTAATGTAGGTCCAATTCCAATAAACTGCCCATACAAATTCAAGTCGTCTTGCCTTATTCCATAGTCTCTTCTTAAACAATGGTATACTGCTTCTATATCAACATATGTGTTGAACTCCATTGCCTATTGAGAATAACAATAACTATCAAGCAAATAAGATTCCAATCTATGTGAATAATCAAAGTTTAATCAAGAGTTTCTATTACAATGAGAGTTAAGTAACGTTAGAAAAAAAACAATTGTTATTAGTTAAACTACAGTGTTGACATTGATTTGAGGAAATAAATTGTAAGTACAACTCAAATTCATGATTCTAAGAGAATGCTACCATATTGATAAAATAGATGACATTTAAGGGAAGAAATCTATTTCAACATTCATGCATTGATTTCAATGTTTATTACATTGATTTTGACATATTACATTCATGCATTGATGTTAGGGTTTTATGCATTGATTTCAATGCTCTCCCATAATAATAAAATTGATCATGTACAATGGTATAAATCTAGCTTCTTCCGTTGATTTTAGTGTTTAGTGCATTAAATTTAATGTTTTCTTCATAATGTGGCATCTTTAATCAAGGGTTTATATTAAAATGTCCTCCCATAATGAGAAAATGGATAATGTATATGTTGAGGATGTAAGAAGACAAACACAAGTTAGGTGACATAGACATAAGTTAGAAGAAATGATTCATGAATGTAAGGAAAATCGAACAAAATAAAAAAAAGTGAGTCGCTAAAATTTTTGTATCCGTTTTGTTGGTATTTAATAGCCTTTCAAATAGATTTCTTTTAAATATTTTTGTTTCTATAATCTTTTAATCCCCCTTCAAATGATGCAATCAAGTTTACACCTTATTTTTTCAATCCATTTGGATGGTTAATAGCTCCAGGGATTTGCCCAAATTTAGGTATTTATGACTTTTTAATGCTTTAATAGCTTTAATATTTAATTCATTTAGGTGGTCAATAACTCTAGTAGTTTGTAGTAGGGCTAGGTAGTTATGCTTTTTATGGGTTAAAAACACCAAGGTGAAATTGGATGTAGGTTTTGTGATTGTTAAAATATGATTTATGACGTGTCAAATGAATTGGCTTATGAAGATAAAGGTTTTGTGTTGAATATATAGAAAGGCCACTTCAAAAAAAATAGCAAAGGATTTTCATGTTCAAAAGGAAAGAACTAGTTGTTTTAGGTGATAAATATGAAGTGAAGTTTCATTCAATTACCTTTAATAGAAAATTATTTCGATGAAATCCAACGTCAATGATTGCCAATTTTTCCTCAATATGGTACTAGGACATCCTCATCAATAGTGAATAGAGAACATCATCCTCCATCCAATTCCCAGTTCTAATTCTGAGTTAGGTCGTAACACTTATCAATGTTCTCCATCACTCACACGTGATAATAATAAATATATTGACATGTACTAATAATAAATATATTTAATAATCAATCGATTAACATTTTTTCATTTTAAAATAATTGTAAACCATCTATCATATAACTATTTAATTGATTGAAGCATAGACAAAACCAGGTAAGGTTAGCACATAGTTTAATTAATGTTTTTGACTTGTCATTAGCATACCTGGTTGATAGGTAGCTAAGTGGCGCAAGGCAGGTCAGGTCGGACCCTCTTGCTTAAAAATAACACATGACAACACACAAATTGCTCACAGAGACTAGATGTGAACTAAATGCCAGAAGCTGGCTTCTATTACTTGAATCGGTTAAAATGTTAAATACAAAGCAACTAAACTAGTCGACCTTAGCCTGTTACAATATACATAAGTAAAATTGTGTGTTTCTCTCTGTGTGTGATCCTCCCCTCCTCTCAGTTCTCTGTTGAATGCAAGAATGAATGAGCCATGAGCAATGAGAAATCCCTTCCTCTGTGCCCTCAATAAACCAATATTATACTCTGCTCTGCTACTACTCCCGATGTCACTCCATTCCACGAGATGTCCTTCCTTTGTCCATCGAATTCTTCCTAATCCTGCAAACCTGTAGTTGTCATCACCCCTGGCCATGCTGCACAACCTACACCTATGGTGACATCTGGCATGATCCCAACCACCTTCATAACTTCTGTTAACTTCCTCAACTGTCACGTCCCCTCCCATCAATCCAATGCAAGGGAGGGAGCATGACCAAACATACTGAACTTATTTGACTATCTAAACCCCATTCTTAAGCCATCAATTTCATAAATAAATTAAACTTCATGTGTGCAGATTCAAATTAAAGAAAACACAACAGAATTTAAGCATATTATCACACAGACAAACTGGAATGCATCAACATATCTATCCCAAGCAAATCATGAATCTAATGCAGAGAATTCGTCCCCTTCTTCACGTTGTGCGCAAGCTTCAAATCAACCATACTAAGACATGCATTCAACATACAATTAATAATCATTAACTAACACATTACAAAACACAGAATAAGCATGATTTAACCTCAAAAAGCACTTATCTTTGTGATGAAGTTGTCCAACAATTGGTTATGTGAGAGCAACTTTCCACCCAACCATAGGTCTTTGTCTAGACTGTATTCTTTCAGTTCAGAGACCACCCCCGAGCTGGGTTGTGTATCCACTAAGGAGGAACTAGACAGGCTCACTCACAACAATGGTTTCATTCAAACAGTCATGCTAAGCCAACACACAGTTGGGTTTATCAAGAAAGCAATAAACAAAGGAGGAGGATACTAATCCAGTGAGCTCAACCACAGAGCTACATACATCTCAAGCTAAATTCAAGTAATCCAATCCTCTGTTCAAACATTCACACTTGGATTTCTCACAAATCTGTCATCAAATAACTCAATCCCATCACTGGATTTCTGGGCTATAAAAACTGAGTTTTCCAATGGATTTCGGGGTATCTAATACTCTCAATTTTGTCCCAAGGTTCATATCTATGGATCCCCCATTGGATTTCACTGTCAAATACCAATTATGGGCATTTATGGCTCTTCAAAACATGGGTTCTTGCAAAGTTGCAATTTCTGGTTTTTTTCATTGCCGAGCATTCGTTTTTGGATGAAAACTGATGTTGGGTGTTCCATAATGGAATGAGAATGAGGAAGAACCCCTTCCCATGAGGTAGATTAACTTGTGGTACAAGAAAAATAGATTCCATACCTGCCATATGAATTTTTGGGCTGCCCATGCTCCATTAAAGCCATGGACTGATTTCTCAACAACTCCCTTACAACTGAATTAAATGTCAGCAAAGAAAGTCAGATGGGTTCTCACAATGACATTTGGCAGCATAAGGTTCAATCCCACAACCCCCTCACCACTCCCTAGTGGATACACATGGCCCATTCTCATTAGTTGCTTCCATAGCCAGTTTTGGTATTTTATTGCATGAAGTTTATTTACATCATTTTACAATGTTCCATGGCTAAATAGCACATGGGTAACATAATATCTAATACTTTCCTTTTTAAATAAAAATCCGAGCATCCACTAGCGGGTCCTTGGCCTTGAGCTCCACAATAGGAAAACATACATCGCATGTATACAATATTTGCATTAAAAACCAATATATCCTAAGGGTCAAAATGGAGTATTACAATCCCCTCCCCCTCAGAATAACACCGTCCTCGGTGTTCCAATACTTAGGAATACATATACAATTTACAAGTCCAAAATTTTCAAAACATTTTGTAGGTCTGCCCTACATTCTATCCTTTACTTTGAACTTTCAGGACCAAGTCCTTTGGCCTTCAGGAGCTGTTCCTGCTGGTTAAGATATTCCAGCTCATCCACAACTCTGAAAACTTTATGGCTACTATCCTCTTGCTATTCCTTTGTTGGGCAGTTGCGGTAGCAATGATTTCCTTCACATTTCCAACATTTCAGTGGTTTCTTTATCTTTTCCTCCTCAATTTCCTTTGAGTCTTCATGCCTGGAACGTTTCTTAATGGACCGATTGGATGAATGCCTCTTCATTGACCCAATGTCTCCTCTACTACTGATTGCTTCTAGAATTATTTTTACCTCCCTTTGCAGACAACTAGAGTCCTGCAAAACCTTGTGGTTCATCTCATTCTGTTTCTTTTGTATTTTGAGCATTTCTCCAAGGTTTTCTTGGGTCTTGGAAATTGTTTGAAGAAGAATTTCAGCCAATTCCAACATCCTATAGTCTACTACCATGATCTTTGTGCACAGTTGGTTCTCACTTTGCTTATAAGCAACACTTGCTTTGCAATAGCTGCCACAAATCAGTTTCACTTTCCCACTTGTGAAATTCATCATTATAATTTCTGTTAGGCCAAGCATATTATAAACATTAAAATCAGTCAATTAATTTCCAATTGACATGTGTATTCCATGCTTTATCCATGAGACTTTCATACTTTTCATGCTTTCCCAATAGGCACATGAGCTCATTTATGTCCATTCTTTCACAGGGAATTAACTACTTCAGCATTCACAATTTATTTCAGGCAAATAAGCACACTCTACTTTCAGCCATACATGCATTCAACAATTTTCTGTTTTTATAAATGCACCAATAAAAACGAAAGAGAGAGCAGTAAGAGTTTTCTCCTCTTCGTCTTGTTCCATTCTAGAACCCACACCACCACTGTGGTTTTCATGCTCCTAGTCTCTTTCACTTCAACGTGAATGCTTGACCTGCCCTTCTTGGCTATGACACATAGTGGCTATGGTCTACCTCGGATCTCTCAACCATGGAACCTTTCCATATGAAAATCCACAAAACCCTTGGATGCTAGGACCCCCAGAAGTCCACTAGCGCCATCATTTATTTCTGCGCAAGCTGAGCTTTTTAAGACAGTCACATGTCCACATGCATCCTTAAGATGCTTTCATAGTCCTTGCTTCCAGCAATACGTACACTCAAACATCGAATCAATTCCTATGTTTAGTTTATTTTCATAGGTTTTATCTCTAAACAAGAGTCTAGAAAATCATGACCAATTCATGTACACATGTATATTCATATTAAATAAGCAAAAAGTTGCAAGATAACCAAATACTTATCTACATTAGATGTCTTCACTTTATTCCACAAGATCCTTCTTTGCTTTACAAGCCTTGAATTTCCTATGGATACAATAATGAATGTTGGGCTAGCGCTCAGGCTACTCCTCAACCATTCATATAGGTAATGCTAAGTCAATGCGCCTACTGGTTTTATCAGACATCCCATCTAGCAATATGCTAAGCCAGTACTCCGACTGGGTATTATCAAGTATTTGAGGAATGCTTGGCCAGCTGCTGGCTACCCCATAACATTCAAGTAATTAGTGCCCAACCAATACACCTTCACGCCGACTGGGTTTACCAAGCATTTGTAGTGCCCAACTAGTTACTCTCTGGAATTACCAAGCATTTATAGCACCCAACCAATTACTCTCTGGATTCACCAAGCATTTATAGTGCCCAATCAATTACTCTCTGGATTTACCAAGCATTTATAGTTCTTTCAGGTTCCTTGATTTCCTGCAATGACCAAGGTTTCCAACAAGAAACAATAGAGTATCAACTTAGCTGTTAGAAGACTTATACCTTAAATCTTCATTATTCCAAACAAGAATTAAATGAAAATGAATACTTATCTGTATTGGACATTTCCTCTTTGGTCCACAGGGTCCTGCTTTTACTTTACAAGCATTGGGATCCTCTTGCGGACTTGGATGTTTGACCAATGTGTAGGATGCTCCACAACATCAAATAATTAAAGCCCTACCAGTACACCTTCATGCCGACTGGATTTACCAAGCATTTGGTGGTGCCCAACTAGTCCCATACCTGGTTGGCCCTCTCCATTGCCGAGCCAGCACATCTGTTTGGGTCATCAGCCAATGGAAGGAAACTACGCCACCAACCATTATAGGTCAAAGCTCTACTACTCTGCCTAAGGCTTGCATCAGCTTTTCACACGTGTCACAACCCTTCATGCACATAACAATTCTTCACCCACACAAGGATTGCACTCCTTCTCTTGTGCAAACCAGCGGTTCCCTTTAGGAACTCTTTAGGTGACTTTCTTAACTACAGGTTATCATGGCCCCATGATACCCACTCACACTACACAAAGGTTACCACTGCTCATACGGTCCTCTTGAGTACCCTTTTCTTCACTTTTCCCTTTAATGTGCGGCACCAATTTGCATATGTGTAAGTTTACAACACAAGATGGATAAGCGAGCTCATCAGTATTGCTGCTCTAAAACTGTAAACATATTTCATAACATTCACTATTCAACATTGGAACACCAGGAATGCATGCATTCCCTTAGGGTGTAGTCAATATTGGCATCCCTAACATAACTCAGCACCAGAAAGGTGTGCACTCCTCACTGATATGAACTATGTAGGTCCTAATCATACTTCAAGTAGTCTGAATAATATAAACAAATGGAATATGCTCTGCGTAGTAATTCTAACAATTAGAAATGCCCATATACATACATATATATATATATATATATATATATATATATATATATATATATATATATCAGTTTGGGTTTCCAGAAAACTTATCCATTTTGCAGATGTAATTTCTCTTCACTAATGAGGAATGGGGGTTCCTTCTCTGAGTTGACAGCCCCTCGGTTTTCCATCCCAACTCCTTTTATATTCCATAACCCTCATATGTCCTCCTAACATAGTATTCACCATCTCACTGATGTTGTTCACCAATCATGCAGTGCGGATGAGACATTAATAATGTCTAATGGCGTTTCACCCAAAACCCATTTCCAAATCATGGAATCCCTTCCCATGAAGTTTGGCTTCTGTAGGCCCTCTCTCTTGGTCTTACTGCAATGTGTCTTCCTAGCACACTTATTAAATAGCAAAATAGTTAGCAACATTTAGCATTAAAATTCAAACCTGATTGTTTCATAACCAATCAATGGCACTAATAATTAAATTCAATATGAATTTACAGTTCCGTCTCCTACATAAATTGATTTGTTTCAACCATAAGGTCAGCCTCATATTGTTTGTCTCCTATAAGTGACAGCACTCGTAGACCCATCATGGTCTTACGCCCGTTGCCATACATGAGAATCCACTTACAGCATGTCCTCCTAACACATTTTATATAAGCCAAATAGTCATTAGAAATTTATTAGCAAAATTCCAATTATGATATTTACAAATCTGAATTGACAATCTGTTTTGCACATAAACTATTTCATAGCCATGAGATCCTTCTCATGATGTTTGGCTCTTTCACATGGTAGATTCCAGCCTCCATCATGGTCTTACCCTCATCGCCATGCCTTGAACAATCTACCTGTAATCAGAAACTTCAACCAACTAAACACTTGTAAGTCTCCATGCATATAATATTTCATTTCTACAATAGTCACTGAAGCATTTTCAAAATTATAACATTCCATAATTCAAACACTTCGAGCTGTTAACATATCAATATCACCAAAACTCATTTACTTCACATGTATCATTATCATACTAAAATTGCAAGGTACAGTCACATCATTCATGCAATTTAAATGAAACTTTTAGATACTCATCATTTCTTAGTCCTATGATTTATACAACTCTGCCCTTCCATAGAGTATTCTGATAGCCCATCGATCATGACTGCCCTCTTCATGCACTTACTATTATGCATTCATAGTAGCTCATGAAATGATCTCATAATTTTCGACAATTCATCATTTCATCTATTATCTAATTGCAACAAATCATACACATCACAACCATGCATTCGCACAATGCATCATAACATGTGCATCCACACACATGCATGCACATCTATAATGTTTACACAAGATTTTAAAGTGCATTGATTCAAGGCATAACTACAAGATTTATAAAATTTCTTAATGCATATTCACTCAATGCTACCTTGCATTGGTTCATGAATATTATGCATTCAAACATATTATGGCCGAAACATGACCACCTCATATAGCATGCATTACCATAATCAGGACCACCATTCCTCACTTGCTTTGATTATTAAGCTCATAACCAACATACACATGGTAGGATGTATTTTATATGAATGCAATCTAAATTTCTAAACAGTCACATGGTATGAGGCCTCTTTCCTTCGCCACTCCATGATCCAACACACTATGGTAGTATGGCATTCACATGAATGCATTTCAACTCTAAATGCATACCATTTTATGATTATTAAATATGGTTCAAGGGATTCTTACCTAATCCTCTTTCAACACTTATGCAATCATCATAAGTAAACCATTACCTACATGGCTTCCATTTACATCTTCTATGTTACCTAATCCGTTGGTCTCTTGCAGAGGATTACCGAATTCTTCCACCAACCTTTTGATCATGAATTTGCTGCCCTAACCTTTTCTTCATAAGGTGTTGGCCTCATGCAACAACATCACCAACATCTTTAGCCATGTTTCTATTGTCTTTGGTCCTTCAACCAAAACCAATACCAAAAGTGATTATCAACCACACTATTTATCATTAGTGGTTCATTGCATATGTAGAACCTCACTACTTTTACTAATATGTAATATCATATGTATGCACAAAAATTTGCTCATGCACTATGCAATGTTTATTAATATGCCAACCAATGCATATTCATGCCACTCATCTAATCTCTTGCATTTTCAGAATGCCCATGCCATAATTTTATGTACATAAAGCTTATAAAATATAAATATAGTTAGCAAGACAGGGGTTAAGGAATTCTCCATTTTCAATCCCTCATCTTTGCATGATCTTCCTCTTCCACATCATAGTTGGTTCGATTTCATGGTCTCTACTACTTCTAGGCATGCAATTCTAGAAATTGCCCATATCGACAACAATTTGTTAAAACAACCATTGGCTCTTTTCTGCTTTGCAAATCTATGGTGTATGACACCCTCATATGAATTCTGATGATGAAACATTATTATCTACTGGATAAGCTTTCCAATTCCTATCCACATGCTCCATTCCGACTTCAGGTGTGGAAGTTACATTACTTCAAAAATGACAATTTTTACCAAAACTTCTGCACTTTTACATAGTTGCAAAATATCATGAACTGCCAACTTTAGCCACCTATAGAAGTAAATCTAGGAAGATTCAGGAGAACTTTTCTATCAGGCGAAGTTAGTCCATATAACAAGGAATAATAAAAAACTTGCAGATTTATGTTCCGATGCACCATTCATCTTTTATTAATTTATGGGTTTGACTACTTTTCATTTCTAACTCCCTTTGCAACTTGTGCAACTTGTGAGCCACCTTCACAACCTATGCACCTCCTGTACAACCTGTGCATAACCTATGCGCCACCTGCGAAACCTGTGCAACTCCTGCGCAACATGTGTGCAACTTGTGCGCCACCTGTGCGCCACCTACGCATCCTATGCATAACCTGTGCGCAACCTATGTGCCATCTGCACAACCTGTGCGCCACCTCCGCAACCTGTGCACAACTTGTGCGCACCCTGTGCACAACCTGTGTGCCACGTGCGCAACCAGTGTGCAACCTATGCACAACTTGTGCGCCACCTGCGCAATCTGTGCATAACCAGTGCGCAACCTGTGCACCACCTACACAACTTGTGCACAACCTATGAGCCACTTGCACAACCTGTGTGCAACCTGTGCACAACCTGTGCAACTCATGCGCAACCTGTGCACAACCTTTGCGCAACCTGTGCAACTCCTGCGCAACCTGTGCGCCACCTACGCAACCTGTGCGCAGCCTGTGCACAACCTGTACAACTCATGCACAACCTGTGCGCAACATGTGCACAACCTATTTGCAACCTATGCAACAACTACTCACCTATGCAACAAATACACGACCTATGCAACAAATGCGCAACCTGTGCAACTCCTACACAACATGTGCAACTTATGCACAACCTGTGCGCTTGTGGGGCTCATATCTCTCTCGTCCCTTAACCAAATAAGGCCAGTCTTATACCATTGGAAAGCTCTTGGAGAGATCTATGCAATGGTGTGATCCTCTGCCACATATGAGAACTCTGATCTTACCATCTTTCCATATCAAAATGACACCCAAACTTCACCAATACCACGTTAGAACATTCTACTATCTGTTTACAAACTCCGAGTTTGGCCCAAGCAGCCCCAGTGTTGCAACATGGGATCTGATACCACTCTGTCACATCCCCTCCCGTCAATCCAATGCAAGGGAGGGAGCATGACCAAACATACTGAGCTTATTTGACTATCTCAACCCCATTCTTAAGCCATCAATTTCATAAATAAATTAAACTTCATGTGCGCAAATTCAAACTAAAACAAACACAACGGAATTTAAACATATTATCACACACACAAACCGGAATGCATCAGCATATCTATCCCAAGAAAATCATGAATCTAATGCAGAGAATCCATCCCCTTCTTCACGCTGTGCACAGGATTCATATCAACCATACTAAGACATGCATTCAACATACAATTAACAGTCATTAACTAACACATTACAGAACACAGAATAAGCATGATTTAACCTCAAGAAACACTTATCTTAGTGATGAAGTTGTCCAACAACTGGCTATGTGAGAGCAATGTTCCACCCAACCATAGGTCTCTATCCAACCTGTATTCTTTCAGTTGAGAGACCACCCCCGAGCTGGGTTGTGTATCCACTAAGGAGGAACTAGACAGGCTCACTCACAGCCATGGTTTCATTCAAACAGTCATGCTAAGCCAACACACAGTTGGGTTTATCAAGCAAGCAATAAAAAAGGAGGAGGATACTAAGCCAGTGAGCTCAACCATAGAGCTATAGACATCTCAAGCTAAATTCAAGTAATCCAATCCTCTGTTCAAACATTCATACTTGGATTTCTCACAAATCTGTCATCAAATAACTCAATCCCGTCACTGGATTTTTGGGCTATAAAAACTGGGTTTTCCAATGGATTTCGGGGTATATAATACTCTCAATTTCTCCCCAAGGTTCATATTTATGGATCCCCCATTGGATTTCACTGTCAAATACCAATTTTGGGCATTTACGGCTCTTCAAAACATGGGTTCCTGCAAAGTTGCGATTTCTGGTTTTTCTCACTGTTGGGCATTCGTTTTTGGATGAAAACTGATGCTGGGTGTTCCACAATGGAATGGGAATGAGGAAGAACCCCTTCCCATGAGGTAGAGTGACATGTGGTACAAGAAAAATAGAGCCTGTACCTACCATACGAATTTTTGGGCTGCCTATGCTCCATTGAAGCCATGGATTGATTTCTCAACAACTCCCTTACAACTGAATTAAATGTCAGCAAAGAAAATGAGACGGGTTTCTCACAATGAAATTTGGCAGCATAAGGTTCAATCCCACAACCCCCTCACCACTCCTTAGTGGATACACATGGCCCCTTCTCATTAGTTGCTTCCATAGCCAGTTTTGGTATTTTATTGGATGTATGTTTATTTACAACATTTTACAATGTTCTATGGCTAAATAGCACATGGGTAACATAATATCTAATAATTGTCTTTTTAAATAAAAATCCGAGCATCTAACGGGGCTTTGGCCTTGAGCTCCATGCTAGGAAAACATACATTGCATGTATACAATATTTACATTAAAAACCAATATATCCTAAGGGTCAAAATGAGGTATTACAATCCCCTCCCCCTTAGAATAACACCGTCCTCAATGTTCCAATACTTAGGAATAAATATACAATTTACACGTCCAAAATTTTCAAAACATTTTGCAGGTCTTCCCTGCATTCTATCCTTTACTTTGAACTTTCAGGACCAATTCCTTTTCCATCCACGAGCTGCTCCTGTTGGTTATGATATTCCAGCTCATCCACAAGTCTGAAAACTTTATGGCTGCTACCCTCTTGTTGTTCCTTTGTTGGGAAGTTGTGGGCGGCAATGATTTCTTCCACATTTCCAACATTTCAATGGTTGTTTTATCTTTTCTTCCTCAATTTCCTTTGAGTCTTCATGCCTGGAACATTTCTTAATGGACCGATTAGATGAATGCCTCTTCATTGACCCAATGTCTTCTCTACTGCTGATTGCTTCCAGAATGCTTTTGACCTCCCTTTGCAGACAACTAGAGTCCTGCAAAACCTTGTGGTTTATCTCATTCTGCTTCTTCTGTATCTTGAGCATTTCTCCATGGTTTTCTTGGGTCTTGGAAATTGTTTGAAGAAGACTTTCAGCCAATTCCAACAACCTATGGTTTGCTGCCATGGTCTTTGTGCGCAGCTGGTTCTCACTTTGCTTACAAGCAACACTTGCTTTGCAACAGCTACCACAAATCAGTTTCACTTTCCCACCTGTGAAATTCATCATTATAATTTCTGTTAGGCCAAGCATAATATAAACATTAAAATCAGTCAATTAATTTTCAATTGACATGTGTAGTCCATGCTCTATCCATGAGACTTTCATATTTTTCAAGCTTTCCCAATAGGCACATGAGCTCATTCATGTCTATTCTTTCACAGAGAATTAACTACTTCAGCATTCACAATTTATTTCGCAAATAAACACACTCTACTTTCAGCCATACATGCATTTAATAATTTTCTATTTTTATAAATGCATCAATAAAAAGGAAAGAGAGAGCAGTAATATTTTTCTCATCTTCATCTTGTTCCATTCTGGAACCCACACCACCACTGTGGTTTTCATGCTCCTAGTCTCTTTCACTTCAACATGAATGCTTGACCTGCCCTTCTTCACTATGACACTTAGTGTTTATGGTCTACCTCGGATCTCTCAACCATGGAACCTTTCCACATGGCAATCCACAACACCCTTAGCTGCTAGGACCCCCACAAGTCCATTAGCACCATCCTTCATTTATGCACAAGCTGAGCTTTTTAGGACAGTCACATGTCCACATGCATCCTTAAGATGCTTTCATAGTCCTTGCTTCCAGCAATACCTACACTCAAATATCAAATCAATTCACATGTTTAGTTTATTTTTGTAGGTTTTATCTCTAAACAAGAGTTTAGAAAATCATGACCAAATCATGTACACATGTATATTCATATTAAATAAGCAAGAAGTTGCAAGATAACCAAATACTTATCTGCATTGGATGTCTTCACTTTATTCCACGAGATCTTTTTTTGCTTTACAAGCCTTGGATTTCTTATGGATACAATAATGAATGCTGCACTAGTGCGCAGGCTACTCCTCAACCATTCGTATAGGTAATGCTAAGTTAGTGCACCGACTGGTTTTATCAGACATTCCTTCTAGAAATATGCTAAGCCAGTACTCCGACTGGATATTATCAAGTATTTGAGGAATGTTTGGCCTACACGCTAGTTGCCCCATAACATTCACGTAGTTAGTGTCCAACCAGTACACCTTCATGCCGACTGGGTTTACCAAGCATTTGTAGTGCCCAACCAGTTACTCTCTGGATTTACCAAGTATTTATAGTGCCCAACCATTTACTCTCTAGATTTACCAATGATTTATATTTTTTTCAGGGTCCTTGCTTTCCTTCAATGACCAAGGTTTCCAACAAGAAACAATAGTGTATCATCTTAGGTGTTAGAAGACTTATACCTGAAATATTCATTATTCCAAACAAGAATTAAATGAAAATGAATACTTATCTGTATTGGACATTTCCTCTTTGATCCACAGGGTCCTACTTTTACTTTACAAGCCTTGGGATCCTCCTGGGATTGGGATGTTTGGCCAGTGTGCAGGCTGCTCCACAACATCAAATAATTAATGCCCTACTAGTACACCTCCACCCCGACTAGATTTACCAAGCATTTGGTGGCACCCAACCAGTCCCATACCTGGTTGGCCCTCTCCATTGCCTAGCCAGCACATCTGTCTGGGTCATAAGCCAAGGAAAGGAAACTGCGCCACCGAGCATTATATGTCAAGGCTCTACTACTCTGCCTAAGGTTTGCATCATCCTTTCACACATGTCACAACCCTTCATGCACATAACAATTCTTCACCCACACAAGGATGTCACTCCTTGTCTTGTGCAAACCAGTGGTCCCTTTAGGAAATCTTTACGTGACTTTATTAACTGCAGGCTATCATGGCCCCATGATACCCACTCACACTACACAGAGGTTACCACTGCTCATACAGTCCTCTTGAGTACCCTTTTCTTCACTTTTCCCTTTAATGTGCAGCACCAATTTGCATATGTATGAGCTGACAACATAAGATGGATAAGGAAGCTCATCAGTATCGCTTCTCTAAAACTGTAAACATATTTCATAACATTAACTATCTAACATTGAAACACCAGGAATGTGTCCATCCCCTTAGGGTGTAGTCAATATTGGCATCCCTAGCATAACTCAGCACCAGAAAGGTGTGCACTCCTCACTGATGTGAACTATATAAGTCCTAATCATACTTCAAGTAGTCTGAATAATATAAACAAATGGAATATGCTCTGCATAGTAAATCTAACAATTAGAAACGCCCATATACATATATATATATATATATATATATATATATATATATTAGTCTGGGTTTACATAATACTTATCCATTTTGCAGATGTAATTTCTCTTCACTAATGAGGAATGGGGGCTCCTTCTCTGAGTTGACAGCCCCTCGGTTTTCCATCCCAACTCCTTTTATATTCCATAACCCTCATATGTCCTCCTGACATATTATTCATCATCTCACTCATGATGTTCACCAATCATGCAGTGCAGATGAGACATTAATAATGTCTAATGGCATTTCACCTGAAACCCATTTCCAAATCATGGAATCCCTTCCCATGAAGTTTGGCTTCTGTAGGCCCTCTCTCTTTGTCTTACTGCAATGTGTCTTCTTGGCACACTTATTAAATAGCCAAGGAGTCAACAACATTTAGCATTAAAAGTCAAACCTGATTGTTTCATAACCAATCAATGGCACTAATAATTAAATTCAATATGAATTTACAGTTTTGTCTCCTACAGAAATTGATTTGTTTCAACCATAAGGTCAACCTCATATTGTTTGGCTCCTGTAAGTAACACCACTCTACCCATCATGGTCTTACACCCTCTTCCATACATGAGCATCCACTTACAACATGTCCTCCCGACACATTTTATATAAGCCAAATAGTCATTAGTCATTTATTAGCAAAATTCCAATTCTAATATTTACAAATCTGAATTGACAATCTGTTCTGCACATAAGCTATTTCACAGCCATGAGATCCTTCTCATGAGGTTTGGCTCTTTCACATGGTAGATTGCAGCCTTCATCATGGTCTTACCCTCATTGCCATGCCTTGAACAATCTACCTGTAATCAAAAACTTCAACCATCCAAACACTTGTAAGTCTCCATGCATATAATATTTCATTGCTGCAACAATCACTGAAGCATTTTCAGAATTATAACATTCCATAATTCAAACACTTCGAGCTGTTAACATATCAATATCACTAAAACTCATTTACATCACGTGCATCATTATCATACTAAAATTACAAGGTACAGTAACATCATTCATGCAATTTAAATGAAACTTTTAGATACTTATCATTTCTCAGTCCTATGATTTATACAACTCTGCCCATCGATCATGACTACCCTCTTCATGCACTTACTATTCTGCATTCATAGCATCTCATGAAATCTTCTTCACCTTCAGCTTGTTATATGTTCTTGTCGGGAACCTCTCTTTCCTCAAGTGCGCATAGACTAAGTCTCCTTCGCTGAACAAATGTAGCCTCTTCTTCCTATTAGCTCTCAACTTGTATGTTGCGTTTCACTTTTCAATGCGCTTGCATACATCTTTATGCACTTCCTTCATATGATCTGCAAATGATTCTGCATCTGCACTCTTTCTGATCTCTGTTGGTATCTCGACCAAATCCACCACTCCATGTGGGATTCGACCTTGAACAATATGTAATGGGCTCATACCTATCGACCGATTCACAGAGTTGTTATACACGAATTCTGCTTTTGCCAACACGTTCTCCCACTGCTTGGGTCTGTCGGCCATCAAACATCTCAGAAGGTTTCCCAAACTTATGTTTACCACCTCGGTCTATCCATCAGTCTGCGGATGGTACGCTGAGCTAAAGTGCAAATTCGTGTTCCGTTTCTTCCATAGGGTTCTCCAGAAATGACCCATAAACTTGGATGTTATACTCTTCGGAAACCCATGCAATCTGTCTATCTCCTTGAAGAATAGTACATCAATGCTTGTGGCATCACTTGTCTTCTGACACGGAATAAAGTGTGCCATCTTCGAAAATCTATCGACTACAACAAAGATTGAGTCACTTCCTTACTGCGTCTTCGGAAATCCTAGCACAAAATCCATGCTCATGTGCTCCCATGGTGTATTCGACACTGGTAAAGGTGCATACAACCCCGTATTCTGACTTCTTCCTTTTTCCAACTAGAAAACTCAACACTGTCGTACCCACTTATCGACATCTGTCTTCATTCCTAGCCAATAATGCTTTTCTTCAACCAATGCCTTGGTCTTGTCAATGCCAAAGTGACCTACTAATCCGCCACTATACAGCTCTCAGATTAGATTCTCTCTTAGGGATCCTATGGGAATACACAATTGTTCTCCCTTGAATAGGTATCCCTCTTGGATAAAATAATCCAATTATGGATTTCTGTCAACACTCCAAGATTCGCGACTAGCCTTCCATGCTTTTGTAAAATCATCGTCGGTATTATACTATGTCTTCACTGACTCTATTCCCATTTCTTGAACTGTTGTCATGTTCAACAATGCAACTCTTCGACTCAGCATGTCGAAAACCTTGTTTGACTTGCTCGACTTATGTCACAACATGAAGGTATATCCTTGCAGATATTTGACCCACTTCATGTGCCGCTGGTTCAACTTCGACTAAGTATTCAAGTACCTCAGTGCTTGGTGATCTGTGTACAACAAAAATTCCTTGGGAAACAAATCATTCCTCCACTTCTTCAATGCTTGGACAATAGCATAGGACTCCTGGTTGTAGACTGAATATTTCCGCTTCGCTTCATCCAACTTCTCACTGAAGAATGCAATTGGTCGACCCTCTTGGCTCAACACTGTGCCAATTGCCATTCCACTTGCGTTGCAATCGACTTGGAAAACTTTGTCAAAATATGGGAGCGCTAGCACTGGGCTCTGAGTCACCTTCTGCTTCAACTTGTCAAAGGATTTCTGGGAAGCTTCTTTTCACCTGAACTCCCGTTTCTTCAAGCATCTATCAATAGTGCACATATCCGGCTAAATCCTCTGATGAACTTCCGATAAAAACTAGTAAGTCCATGGAAACTTCGCACTCCTGTCGTGCTTGTTGGTTCTGGCCACTCCAATATAGCGTTCACCCTTTCTGGGTCTATGACCAACCATTTACCTGAGATTACAAATCTCAAGTACACCAACTCTTCCTTCATGAAGAAACATTTATGTAGGTTCACTATCAGCTTCTCCTCCTGCAGCTTCTGCAATAATTGTCGAATGTGCTCCAAGTGTTTGACCTTGGTTGGACTGAATATCAAGATGTCGTGTAGATGTACTATGAAAATTTTTACCAAGAATGGATTCAGTACTTCATTCATCAACTACATGAACGTACTGGGTGCATTAGTTAGTCCTAATGGCATGACTAACCACTCATACAGTCCTTCCTTCATCTTGAAGGTTGTCTTCCATTCATCGCCCTCTTTGACCCTAATCTAGTGATAACCACATTTTAGGTCAATCTTGGTGAAGAATCTCGGTCCACTCAAACAATCCATCAAGTCATCTATCCTTGGCAATGGAAACCTGTACTTGATCGTGATCTTGTTGATAGCTCTGGAGTCTGTACGCATCCTCCATTATCCACCCTTCTTTGGTGCTAGTACAGCTGGTACCGCACACGGACTCAGACTTTCTCTGATTAATCCTCTATCCAAGAACTCCTAGACTTTTCGATTGAGTTCTTGACCCTCTGCCAGAGTCATTCTATGTGGTGACTTGTTTGGAAAAATTGATCCTGGAATCAAGTCTATCTGTTGGGATATGTTTCTCATCGGTGGCAATCCCGTCGTTGCCTTGTCGACTACTATGCTCCTAAACTCGTAGAGCATCTCTTCGACTGCGACCGAAATCCTCTACATTTCTAACCTATTGACACGTGGTCCTTTCAGAATTATGGTGAAACATCTTGACTGTTTCTCCTCCTATTCCAGGAATTCCTTGACTGAGCACATCAACACTCGCTTCTCCCTGTTAGGATATTCCTATACTCCATCCTAGTCCCACCAGTATTTTGATCATTTACATTTTAAGTCATGCATGCACCTTTTAGGGTTTGCATGCATTCTAGGGTTTGCATGCATCCCAGTCATCAGTCCAGCACCTAGCCCTCAGTTAGCCAGCCCCCAGGAGCTTCTCACTATTCAGTTTTAGCCCTCTAGTTGCTTAGTGCGCCCTTCTTCCTTGATTTTAGGGAGCAACTCGCCCTTCTTCACCTACCAGTTCAGTTACACTCAGTTACAGTCAGTTACAGTCAGTTACACTCAGTTACATTGAGTTACACTCAGTTACATTCAGTTACAGTCAGTTACACTCAGTTACATTGAGTTACACTCAGTTACACTCAGTTACACTCAGTTACATTCAGTTACTCTTAGTTACATTGAGTTACACTTAGTTACATTAAGTTACACTCAGTTACACTCAGTTACACTTAGTTACACTGAGTTACACTTAGTTACACTGAGTTACACCTACCAGAGTTAGTTTGACTGATGGTTGACAGTTACTTGAGCATTGATGACTCCACTGATGATGATGAAGACTTCCAGTTGCACTCCGATGATCATGAGGACACCTAGTTGTGCTCCGATGACACTCCAGTGATCCTTTGATCACTCCATGAAGGCTAATTCGAATTGCCACCTTAGGCATTCAAATTCCTCATGCATTGTATTATTTATATGTCCATTTGTGATTAATAATCAAGTATGACCGAAGTATTATTGCTTCTATCTGAGTTCTACTGTACCATATTATTCTGTTGCTCATTATACTGCATGTATCACTCTTCTTCTATTTTCTTGCTTAATCATAATTATTCTCTTGTGAGATACATCATCTCTTAGATCTGCTGTGAGGATTTTCACATGGTATCAGAGCATGTTGAGAGTATTGTTTATCTCCATTCTTGAGAGTTTTTTGCAGGTTATTACCAAGATTTCGAGTTCAGCAGTTGCAGCAGTTTCTGCATTTTTGCAGCAGTAGCAGTTGCAGTTATTCTATATTGTTTTTGCAGGTCTTCTACAACTTCAATGAATTTAGAAGAAATTACTCCTCTTTCTCCATTCAACTATGATGAATGGAAACCAAGAATGATAGCATATTTGAAGAGCCATGATCTCTTTGATTGCTATTTTGAAAGAGAGTTCGAATCCTCTACAAAGAAGATTAAATGGTTGAATAAAGGTGACATGCACATTGGAAGAATGAAGCTTACTATGACTGATTACATATTGTACCCGACCATCTTTGATATTGAAACTCCAAAAGAGTTATGGGCTCATCTGGATGAAAGATTCGGCAAAAAGAATGATGGATTTGGTCCAAATCCCTTCAAAAGCAAGCAAGTTGATGCATTCGCTCCTCCTGATGGTCTCTCAGATCATGTTGCATTCGCTCCCCTTGATGATCTCTCAGATCATGAACCAATATCATCTCATATTGAATTTGTTGACAAAGAACTTGCAGATTCTCCGCTCATGCTCAAACTTTCTTCTCTTTCTGTGCCAGCTCACACTATAGATATTGCAGAAGGTCCTAAATCCTGTCTTGCACCAGAGTTTGTTGGTTTGCATCATGATCACATGATTATTTCGGAGGTAACATTAGCTATTGGAGGTAATGCATTCGCTCCTCTTCAGCAAACATCTCTTATTTACTACTATATGATCATTAGCACATGCTTTCAGAAGGTTATTGAAGAATATGGCCATTGCCACCCGCTTGAGATAATTTGTCATGCATCATATGATAGTTTTGATCTCACCCCTGCTGGTTCAAAGGAGATCTCAAGAAACTGTTTTGAAAGTCTTAAATCTGATTTTGATTTCAAGCAAACATGTAATAGTTCTTTTTGGCATAATCTCACCCATGGTGGTTCGAAGGAGAAGACAAAGGACTATATGCACATTCAAAAATTTGATCCTACCTCAGCTGATTCGAATCACAGGTTCAAGGATCATTCTAATACTGTTGGATTTGTTCTCATCACATTCGATCTGAAGAGCAAGTACAAGCACATGCTTTTTGAGCATGATCCACTTCTTCCCAAGAAGAAGATACCTCCAGACATATGACCAAGCATCACACATGGTTGAGTTTGGAGCTTTTATTTTTTATGTGTGTCTTACAGTCTATTTTTTGAGGAGGGGGTATGTTTCCCATGAAATTTTCCCACTTCCTTGGTTTATTGATTGTTATTATTCATTGTATTGGGTGACCTTTGGTCTTAGTTACCAGGGCCCAGGATGGATTAAGGGGGGGTGTTAGGATATTCCTATACTCCATCCTAGTCCCACCAGTATTTTGATCATTTACATTTTAAGTCATGCATGCACCTTTTAGGGTTTGCATGCATTCTAGGGTTTGCATGCATCCCAGTCATCAGTCCAGCACCTAGCCCTCAGTTAGCCAGCCCCCAGGAGCTTCTCACTATTCAGTTTTAGCCCTCCAGTTGCTTAGTGCGCCCTTCTTCCTTGATTTTAGGGAGAAACTCGCCCTTCTTCACCTACCAGTTCAGTTACACTCAGTTACAGTCAGTTACAGTCAGTTACACTCAGTTACATTGAGTTACACTCAGTTACATTCAGTTACAGTCAGTTACACTCAGTTACATTGAGTTACACTCAGTTACATTCAGTTACTCTTAGTTACATTGAGTTACACTTAGTTACATTAAGTTACACTCAGTTACACTCAGTTACACTTAGTTACACTGAGTTACACTTAGTTACACTGAGTTACACCTACCAGAGTTAGTTTGACTGATGGTTGACAGTTACTTGAGCATTGATGACTCCACTGATGATGATGAAGACTTCCAGTTGCGCTCCGATGATCATGAGGACACCTAGTTGTGCTCCGATGACACTCCAGTGATCCTTTGATCACTCCATGAAGGCTAATTCGAATTGCCACCTTAGGCATTCGAATTCCTCATGCATTGTATTATTTATATGTCCATTTGTGATTAATAATCAAGTATGACCGAAGTATTATTGCTTCTATCTGAGTTCTACTGTACCATATTATTCTGTTGCTCATTATACTGCATGTATCACTCTTCTTCTATTTTCTTGCTTAATCATAATTATTCTCTTGTGAGATACATCATCTCTTAGATCTGCTGTGAGGATTTTCACACTCCCAATAGTTTCTTTCGCCATGCTTGCATTCAGCCTAGTCCTCCTGCTTTGGCTTCAGCATCCTCTGCGTGCCATTTTTCCACACTGTGACTGTGTTGGCTCGACCATCTTCCTATCATATTTCCATGGCCTCCCTAAAAATAGATGACATGTGTCCATTGGGATTACCTCGCACAGTACACTGCCTTCAAGTTTCCCAACCTTAAAGTTTATTAGGAGTTGTCTAGTTTCCTTCACATGGTGTCCCTTCTATAACCAGGATATCTTGTATGGGTGTGGGTGTTCTCGACATCTCAACCCAAACTTGTCGATGACCTCAATCGACACTAAATTCTCTATACTTCCACCATCGACTATGGTCTTGCAATACCTATCGTCGATCAACACTTTGGTTCAAAAGATAGACTTTCGCTGTGCCAACTCCTTCTCGTCGCATCGGTCATCTTGACCCAATGTTCTCCTGGCTATCATGTTTCGACATTTTATTCTACCCTCTTCACCACTATCGGATGTCGAATCTGTTCTGTCGTCGACTTGCAGATCTCTTCGACGTCTGGGTTTTGACTCTTCCACCATGTGTATATTTTCTGGGCATTCATACACTTTGTGTCCCACTTCCCGATACTTATAATAGACTACAATTGGTTTATCAGCTTCTTTCTTTTCTGTCGGACTAGTTCGACCATATGCACCCCGACCACGGGTCTCTTGAACGTCCTCTCAGTTTCCCTGCACTTTCTCTCTGGTCATTGTCCCTTCCGCACATCAATTGTCTTCGACAGCTTATCTCTCGGTTCCACTACTTTGGCCCTTCGTGGAAACAATCTTCGCACCTCAACCATTCATTCTCCCTCTAATCGACGAGGTTTTCCTCGACAAATTCTCTTCTTCCTTCAGAGCTAACTGGTAGGCTTCACTGACCACTCTGAACCTCGAGAGGCTCAACTCGTCCTGTATGGAATACTTCAAGCTATTTACATATCTCGCGACAGCTTCTTTGCCTTCGTGGGTTTGACCCGATCGAATCGACAGTTTATATAATTCTTTCGTGTACTCCTTCACGGTCATCTCTTTCTGTCAAAAGTTCTGCAACTTCTTGAATAAGGAGATCACATAGTCATTAGGCAAGAACTTCCCTTTCAGCTTGGAAACCATCTTGTCCCAAGACTTGATCTTCTCCTTTCCTTTCTTGACTCTATCAGCCTGTACATTGTTCCAACACAATGAGGCATGACCCTTCAACCTCAGACATGCAGTTTTAACCCATTTAGGATCCTCTATCTGCTCTATGTTGAAGTATTTCTCCATCTCTCTGAACCAGTCTATCAAGTCTTCTTTATCCAGACTTCTTGAGTAGGTATGAACATCCATCTTTGTCCGACCTCTCATCTCCGTCAGAAGCTTAATGAGTTTATCTTCTAGTTCATCTTCCACTGCTTCCTTGGCTTCCACTTCTTCTACTTCCTTGTCACTGTGATCAAGTGCATTAGGAATTCATTCACGCCCTTGGCTCTCTTTGATCGCCGTGACTTCACTGGTCAAACTTCTCAATGTTCGCATGCACTCGTCGAACATTTCACGATCAGCTGTGACTGTTGTGCAACGCGCTCTTCATCCTTAGACATTAACGCCTTGTTGTGCCATTTCAACAGTAGCTAAAATCTTCACTCATCCAATTGCAACAAAACTTCACAACTCACGCACAACTCTACCCAACTATAGTTGGTGCTGTCTATGCACTTGCACACTCTTATGGCTCTCTGGATTCAACTGCTCAACCGGATTCTGCTCCAGGCTCTGATACAAACTGGCGATAGTCAGGTTGGTATCGCTATCTCTCCTGTTCACAGGATGCTTCGGATTTGATACCAACTGGCCCAAGGCAAATCAGGTCAAACCCTCTTGCTTAACAATAACACATGACAACACACAAATTGCTCATAGAAACTAGATGTGAACTGAATGCCAGAAGCTGGCTTCTATTACTTGAATCGGTTATAATGTTAAATACAAAGCAACTAAACTAGTCAGCCTTAGCCTATTACAATATACAAAAGTAAAATGGTGTGTTTCTCTCTGTGTGTGATCCTCCCCTCCTCTCAGTTCTCTGTTGAATGCAAGAATGAATGAGCCATGAGCGATGAGCGATCCCTTCCTCTGTTCCCTCACACTAGTATTCTACTCTGCTCTGCTGCTGCTCCCGAGGTGACTTTGTTCCCCGATATGTCCTTCCTCTATCCACTGAATTCTCCCTGATCTTGCAGACCTGCAATTGTCAGCGTCCCTAGTTGTGCTACACAACCTCCACCTATGGTGACATCTCGCATGATCCCAACCACCTTCATAACTTCCTTTAACTTCCTCAACAACCACGAATGACTGTTAAGTACGTCACCTTGACTCTTGTGCTTCTCTGACTATGCTACAGTTGTCGGCCCCATGACATGACTCGACCATACTGTGCTCTGTCATCCCTTGAATTCTCTTGTCGGATTTACTTAGTCTCCACGGCTTCCAGTCTACCACTTCCTCCATGTTTGGCCCTTGCTGCAATCCGTCGGTGTCGTTTTTTGACCATATGTCGTCCTTTGATGCCTTTGTTCTGTTCCCTGTCGTATGTCATCATCAGACTTGTCCACTCTCGACCTTTCTTCTGTCAATTGCTTATCGACAGCTTCTGCTTGACTTCCTGGCCTTGATTTCCAGTCTTGTCCGCACCAGTGGTCATCGGCACTTCCCCTTGTTGGTTCTACTTTGTCGATCAACTTTGACTATTTTTCGTAGGCCCCGATGCTCTTGCATCACTAAGGCACATTAGTTTCCTCCTGCATTAAATAACATGTTGATTTAAAAGGTGAGGTTGTTGACCTTAGTCTAGACTTCCATCAATTGTTCTTTCTTGTCCTTCGGAGATTGATCTATCATGTAATCATGAGCTCCATGTATTTCCATTCTTTCAAACCCTATTCACATTGTGTTTCTCACAGGACCATGAAGGTGATCAACTATTTTAGATATTTTTGGCATCATGAGGGAACAGGGTTGGGAGCAACTAGCCCTAGATCCATCTAGCATCAAGATGCTCCATGGTTGTGGAATATTCTTGCTAATGGAAGATAATTGTGTTTCTTGGTTGGGTTGATATGCTACTTTATCAAATAAAGAAACAAGGAACTTGTTTTTTTTTTTTTTTTAACACGAACAGGGAAAATAGTATATTTATAAAAGTTGTGCACAGCTATTCATTACAAGCATATAAAAGAGTTTTTTGCAGAAGGAGAAATCTCTAGGAAGACTGTAACTTATGTCAACATGTCTTTAAAAGCTCTGAGTCTTATCTTTCTAGAGCTATTCAAAATGATACTGGGATAAACCCTGATAAACTGATTGTTTAGGAGAATGCAGAAATACATTGGCAAAATAGAAACAAAATTTGAAACCTTGGCTAGAAAAGGAATTAGCCATAATTCTTGAACTGGGCTGAAGCTGCGTCCACCATTTCCTAGTTTATCTCCTGATTGATCGTAGGGGCTTCTTGCACATGGCTTCCTTGCGTTTTCCCTGTCAGCACTGCCATGCCTTCCTGTAGCACATCAACCTTTCCCATTAGCTGGGACAAGTTTTTCTACAAATCATCAATTCTAGAATCCTGACAAGAAAGCTGAGAGATTGTGTAATTCAGGTCCACGGCCATCTCCTCGTTTTGCCTCACATTGGTGCAGACGGCATCATAAGTACTGTGAATTGAGATTTTTATATCCACCATGGTGCGACTCAGGGTAGCTATGGCTTCCATTACATTTTACATTGTGCCAAGGTTATGACGAAGTACAAACAGAGGAAGCAGTGAAGGTCTGGAAGATGGAGGGGAGTCCAGTTCGCTTAGAGAGAGTCGACTAAGGGCAGAGAAGGGGAAATGAGGGGGACGGGCCATTGCAGAGAATGAAGAGAGTGGCGTGGAGGGGGGAGTTAATACCGAATCGTGGGAGCTGACAACAAGGCAGGAGGCCATGTGACAGGCGCGTGGATGGAATGGAAGGCATGTGGCGGACGCTTCAAGTATCGAGGGTGAGCAAGAGGAGCCTAACCTTGAATGAGGGGTGGGGAGAACCCTCGGTGGACCAAGGAACCCATGCTTAAAGCATGAAAAAGAAAAATGAGCCCTTCACATTAACTAGGGGATGTAGTGAAAACCCTTGGCACCATTGTGATCATACATATGCCCAGGTTCTAATAAGGTTCCTTTATTTGCCTCTAGGTCTACTAGCTGGTTATTCTCTCTTAGGATGTGATAAAAAGAGACTTTAGGGAGGAGAGCATAGGATCTTAATCTTTGTAGATATCTATAAGCTTTTGAACCTTGAGGGGCAAAGCCCTTCTCATGACTTGGATAACATGCCTGGAGTCACCAAATATTTTGAGATTGTCAATTCTAAAAGAGGAGGCCAATTCTATTGAGAGAATAAGTGCTAGCCATTCTGCCTCATTATTTGTTTTGTTGCCTAGGCCCCATGAGAATGCTGCGACTTTGTTTCCTCCGGGATCAAAGAGTATCCCTCCCGCACCTGTCGCCCCAGAAGAAACAAGGAACTTGTTAATAATATACACCAGAACTTGTTAATAATATACACCATTATTATTTTATTTTATACTAGAGCACAAATTCATTATAATCCCAATTGTGTTATCAACCCAACTTCTTGAAATGGCTAGTTGTGAGTGCTAAATAAATGATATTTCTACAACCAATTTTATTTGATATTATCAACACATAATAATGTTAGGTAAAGATGAATATGCACTAATATGTGTTCTTAAAAAGTTTAAAGTATTCATTTATTTTAGACTTGTGTGCTACGCCCTACCTACATGCAAATAAATATGCCTAGTCCAGGGCTGAGAGAGCATTCGCTGTAAAGAAAAAAACAATAACATATACCTAGTCCACGACTAAGAGTGCATTGGAAATAGGGTAGTCATGGTCTACAAATATTGGTTTAATTTGGAAACTTCTTAAAGTTATAAATATAAAAAGTAACGTAGAAATGTATTAACTAGGAATCAGAAAGCCAATATGATTAGTTTCTAGTTGGTTATGATAGTTACTCCCATTCCAAGTATAATCGCATGCCTCACTCATCAAGTCAATAGAAGGTGGGTTCTGACTCCTTAATGTTGTGCATAAACCCTTATGTGATTTTTAATTTGGTATCAAAGATATCCATTAACACAAAGCCTCCATTAGAGCCCACAAATTGTTTCCCACCATGGAAGAGAAGAGGACGTTGAATTGTCTCTCATGAATTGGATGTCGTGGGTGAAGGTTTAAGGACAAGAGAGCCCACGTGAAGTAGAGATGGATGTGCAAGGAGGAAAAGGTTGTTTCGAGTCCTTGCCTAGTTTTCATGATCTCCACTGCCACACTGGAAAATAGAGTTGCGTACACAATTTCCCCCACAGTAAGACATGACATATTCTTTAGCATAGACAAATTCAAGTAAATACTCAAATAGAAAATCAAGCCTCCATTTGAGCTCACTAGCTTAGCAATTTCTTCCTTTCTATTGCCTTAGCAACTTGATAAACCCAGTTGTGGACTAGCTTGGGTGATTTGTGGTATATGTTTGGCTATGCATGAGTTGGTAGGTTTCCTTTTCCTTGTGGAAGTCATGCCCAGCTCGGGAGTGGCAGATTTGAAAAGATATTGACGAGCACAGTTGGATTATGGATGGGTGGAATGTTGCAGTTGCATAGCCAGCTGCTCGGGACAACTTCAGATCAAGATAAATTTTCTCTTGTTTTAATTTATGCATTGTCTTTAATGGACGACCGTTATGGTTATACTGATAAATGCATGTTAAATGTGTGTGGATATATATTTTATTTTCATTGTGTTTATTTTGATTATGCACCTACACACACATGTATTTTGTTTGTATGAGTTTGTCATGAATTCATAAAATGTTGAATGGGCTAAGAAGTTGAAATGTCTCAAATTTTTAGTCATGTTCCCTTCCTTGAGTTGGATTGATGGAAGGAGGGGACGTGACAGTATGGTATCAAAGCGATGGGTTGCAACATCAGACTTGAATAGGATAAATTGAACAACTTGTAGTGATTAAGATAGTTTCCTCATCAATTTCTAAGTGTTTTGTCTAATTATGTGTTGGTGAAGTTTGTGGAATTGCACTGACACGTTTCGGGGAGTTTCACAAAATTGCACCGATAAGATTTTGGTAAAAAATGGTAAAGTCCGTCGAACATTTTTAGCTAGTTTTGAAAAAGTTCACCCATACGTTTCGGCAAAAAATTGAAAATTTCGCCAAAATCATTTTGGAGAAGAATGCATAAGTACGCCGAAAGAGTTGGTAGGAAACAAAAAAATGCGCTGAAAGAGACGGCGAAAAATGAGAAAATTCACCGAAAAGGAATTTTGACGAAGAAAGGAAAAGTTCGTTGATATGTTTCGGTGAAAAATTGAAAAAGTCGTTTAAACTGTTGACGAAAAAATGGAAAAGTTGCCGAAATTGTCGAAGAAGAAATGAAAATACTATCGAAACAGTTCGTTAGGTTTCATAAAAGTCGTCGAAAAGGGGCGTTTCAGAGCAAAACTGAAAATCCCATTGAAACACTTTCGACGAGTTTTGGAAAAGATGTCGAAAAGGCATTTCGGCGAAGAAAGGAAAATTTATTTGATGTGTTTCGGCGAGGTTGGAGAAAATTCTCCGATGAGGATTTTGGTGAGTTTGGAGAATCATACTGAAATAGAGGAATTAAGTAGTTTTTCCAGGGAGATTTCCAGGTGCTAGAAATTGAAAAAATGACATTGATATTATGCACGGAATTGAAATATTTACAAAAAAAAGAATGAGGGCACTGTCCTCGACCTGCCCTGCAGTGGCACAGGGAATCCATAAGGGGGAAATCCCCCTTGACCCATGTCGTCCCCCCGAGACATCATTGATTGTAAGAAAATTATGAGATTTGGCAAAATTGTCAATATGGATTGTTACCATAATGCATGACACAAAATTTATAAATTCTCTGAGGATATAATGCAGCTAACAATTATGTTTACGAACATGTTTTGTAGACTTAGAATCATATCGGTGGCTATTAGGGGTCAACATTGAGCATAGTGCAGTTGGAAACATTTGGTCTTGGTTGGTCCAAAAATATCATCATCATGGATGATGCACATGATCCCTATGAACCTGAGATAGATTCCATGGGAGATAACATACATGTCGAGAATTCTGAGATCGAATCCAATGGTAGAAGAAATGAAGAGACTCCTCCATATATTGTAGCCACCATGAGGAGCCTAAGGGTGGAGTTGCATATTTGTAGAGAAGACAATGAGAGGTTGATTAAAGCTCAAGAAGAACAAAATCAACTGAATGTAGCTATGCTGCAAAGTTTGATAGATATTCAAAGGAGGATTAGCTCTGGGAATCACTCAACAAATTCAGAAAAGAGTGGGAGTAGTTCAAGGAGAAATTCCCACAAGAAGTCCAATAGCTCAAGAAGAGTTTCTAGAGATAGGACATATACTCCAGAAATCTCTTCTAATGGATCATCTAACTCTGAAGAATCCATTGAAGGCTCAAGTTCTTCATCTCACATGAATAAGAGGAAGAGGCACTACACGAACAATTCACATGGGGAATTTGAAAAGACCAAACCTCCTACATTTGATGGTGAGATAAAATATGGTCAAGAAGCCGAAGCTTGGTTTCTTGGGATGATGAAGTATTTCCAAGTCCAAGACTACTATGGAAACATGAAGGCAAGGGTGGCCATATTCAATCTAAACGGAAGAGCATCTATATGCTGGGATCACCTTACGAAAGTGAAGAAGGTCAATGAAAGGAATATTGTATGGAAGCAGTTCAATAATTATTACAAGCAAAAATACCTCTCTAATAGGTACTACGATGATAAAATCAAAGAGTTCCATGACCTAAAATTGGAACAAATTACCATGGAAGAATATGCAAACAAATTATTGGAGCTGTTGAGATATGTCAAGTATATCAAAGATGATAAGGTCAAAATTCAACATTTTCTAAGTGGACTACCTCAGTCATATAAAGACAGAATTGAGTTTGATGAACCTAGAACTCTAGAGGAGACCATGAGAAAAGGAAAGTGTTGTTATGATAAAAAAAAAAAAATGATTTCCATAAGGCATGGAATGACAAGAAAAATGAGAAGTTTGACCAAAGGAGGAAGGGTTCAAACCTCCTCATATCAGAAATCAGCAAAGGAAGCCACTACCGGGTGTGAATAAGCCAACTAGAATGATGGTAGACAAGCCAAGATATCCAAATGAGCCAATAGAACCACTTCAATGTTGGGGATATGGAGAGGACCATATGCTTAGGAACTGTCTACATTGAAATGGGAGTGTAAAGCAAGTGCACAACATCCAAGGAGCTAAAACTGTGGGTCAAGTGGCGAGGACCATCCATAGAATCTATGCAGCACTAGAGAACCGCCAGGAAGATAATTAATCAATTGTGGTTGAAGTTGAAGGTGAGATTGTTAATCAATCTATTTCTATTTTGGTTGACTATGAATCTACTCATAGTTATATCACTCCTAAAATTGTTGAGATTTGTGCTTTTAAGAAATTAAAGCATAGTAAATCATGGTTAGTTCAACTAGCCACTGGAACAAAGAGAAAAGTTAGTGAAATGGTAGAGAAATGTCCATTAGAGATGGATGGGCTATTCACTTGTGAAAATATGAATATTCTACCACTTGGTTCCTATGATATTCTCATTGGAATGGACTAGTTAGAAGCACACAGAGTTAAACTTGACTGCTACAACAAGACTTTTGATTGCATTGATGAAGAAGGGAACCCAAGGGTCATAAGAGGAATTCCAAAGGTGATTTCTATTAGGTAGATTTCATCCATGCAACTGAAGAAGTTGTGTAGGAAGGGTTTTCAATTGTATGCAACCCATGTTTTGGAGACAACATAAAATGAAATTTCCAAGTTGGAGGACTATCATGTATTGCAAGAATTCAAGGATTTTTTTCCTTATGATATTCTAGGACTCCCTCCAAAGAGTAGCGTTGATTTTAAAATTGACCTCGTGCTAGGAGATGCACCAGTGTCCAAGACACCCTACATGATTAGTACACTGGAATTGCTAAAACTGAAAATGCAGTTACAAGAGTTGTCGGAAAAGGAATATATTAGGCCAAATGTGTCTCCATGGGGAGCAACTGTTCTATTTGTGAAAAATAAATATGGAACACTCAGGTTATGTATTGACTACATGAAGTTGAAAAAATTCACTATGAAGAACAAATACCTGTTACCTCGAATGGATGACCTTTTTTATCAAATGAGAGGGGCAGAGGTATTTTCAAAAATTGACACGAGGTCTGGTTACCATTAGATAAGGATCAAAGAGGAATATATTCATAAGACATCCTTCAGAACAAGGTATGGGAAC
Source organism: Larix kaempferi (assembly GCA_027924585.1). Taxonomy (NCBI): domain Eukaryota; kingdom Viridiplantae; phylum Streptophyta; class Pinopsida; order Pinales; family Pinaceae; genus Larix; species Larix kaempferi. The sequence goes on along the minus strand of BSBM01000418.1, from coordinate 6,230,621 downwards.
TATGAATTTGTGGTGGTACCATTTGATCTCACGAATACACCAACTACATTCATGTGTCTCATGAATAGTGTTTTTAGCAAGTATTTGGACAAGTTTTTTCTTGTTTTTCTAGATGACATTCTTATCTATTCTAAGAATGAAGAAGAGCATGAAGAACATTTGAGAATGGGATTGAAATTGCTAAGGGAGCATAAGCTATATGAAAAGTTGAGCAAATGTGACTTTTATAAAGATAAAATTTATTATTTGGGTCACATCATCTCAGAGGAAGGAATATCTGTAGACCCTAAGAAGATTGAAACCATTATGAATTGGCCAACTCCAAGGAATGTGACAGATGTGAGATCCTTTATGGGATTTGCTGGTTACTACAGGAGGTTCAGTGAAGGATTTTCCGAGGTTGTTAATCCAATTACTTATTTGCAGAAGAAGGGAATGAAATTTGAGTGGACACCAAAATGTGAATCAAGCTTCTACCGGTTGAAGAATCTTCTTACGGGTGCACCAATTTTGAAAATCGCAGACCTAGAAAAAGAATTTGTGGTGTGTATTGATGCATGCAATAAAGGACTTGGAGGAGTTCTTATGCAAGACAACCATGTGGTATGCTATGAGTCAAGAAATTTGAAGGAGAATGAGAAAAACTATGCTACTAGTGATTTAGAACTTCTAGCCATAGTGCATGCCTTAAATATGTGGGGGCACTACTTAATGGACATGAAATTTGAGCTAAGGATAGACCATTGTAGTCTGAAAATTTTGTTTGAGAAGCCAACATTAAATGCTAGGCAAGCTAGATGGATGAAATTTTTGTGGGAATTTGATTTTGAAATCGAACACATAAAGGGAAAAGAAAATAAGGTGGTTGATGCACTCAACAGAAAAGTACATGAAATGCATGTGGCATCCCTTAGTACCTTCCAATTAGATTTGAGGTAGTAGATTTTTAATTGTATTGCAAAAGATGAAATGTATGTGCAGATAAAGGACAAATTGCAAAAACATAACTTTGAAAATAAGTATGAAGGTTATCATTTGGAAGGTGATGGAATTTTTACTTACAAGAATATAATTTATATTCCAAATGTGGTAGACTTGAGGAGGATTGTTATGGATGAAATCCATAAAGGTCCATATTCTGGTCACCCAGGATATCAGAAAACGATTACTACAGCCAGAAAACAATACTTTTGGCCAAGGATGAAGAAGGATCGCTGAATACATTTCTACGTGCATGAAATATCAGTAGGTGAATATTGTACACCAACACCCAACAAAATTATTGCATCCATTGTCAATTCCAGAAAGGAAATGGGAGATAATTTCCATGGATTTTATTACAAGTTTGCCGTTGACAATAAAGAAACATGATTCCATCATGGTGGTGGTGGACAAGTTAACAAAGGAAACACATTTTGTACCAGTTATGTACACATATCAAACCAATGCCATTGCAAATATTTTCATGAAGGAAATTTTTATTTTTCATGGATTTCCGAAGGCAATAATTTCTGATAAGGATACCAAGTTCACTTCAAATTTTTGGAAAGGTATTTTTGGATATTTGGGCACACAACTGAACTTTAAGAAGGAATTTTTTTTTCCTTGTTGTCCACTAAGTGAAGCAATTTGGCTAAGGTACATTCTAGAAGACATGAAAGAAAGGAAAGGAGTACCTACACCTATCAAATGTGACAATCAAAGCTCAGTAAAGTTGGTAAATGATGACTATATCATGCAAGATCGAATCACATTAAAAATTTCAAAGAAAATATACAACCAAGAGAACTTGAATTGATATAGTGTAATACAAACAAGATACCAAGAAAAACACCCATGCAAATTTTATTTATGATAGTAGTAAATTGGAGGAAGTGACTTCTTATAAGTATCTTGGAATTGATATTTATCACAAGCTCAATTGGAACCACAACATTGAAAAAATGATTAATGAAGGATGGAAGGATTATTTTGGTCTTGAAAATAATTGTAAATCAACCAACTTGGTCATGTGGGATAAAAATAAGTTCATCTTTGAAACTCTGGTCATCCCCATTATCTTATACGGTTATGAAGTATGGGGGTGCAACATTTCTAGAGAATCTTGGAGAAAGATTGAGCAAATCCAAGAGTGGTTTATAACTTATAACCTCAAAATTAAAAGCAACACACCTTATCCTATTCTCCTCTTAGAAGTAGGTCTTTCCCCCATAGAGAGCATGGATATGACTAGGTACCTGATGTATAAGCATAAGATAAATAACATGGAAAACAAGATACTTCCTAAAATTGCTTTAAATTCATGTCAAAACCAATTACGCCTCAAGCAGAGTTGGTGTAAAGATACGATGGCTTGGTTAGACCATTGGGGCTTTGATGAAAATGAAACTTTGCAGAATATCGATAATGTCAAAAATATTATTTCTTCTAAGTTTAAAGAGAAATTGTGGTGCGAGGAAAATTTAGCGATTAAGAGAAAAGTAAGATACTATAAGGAGGTCATTAACCCTAATTTGGAAGATGATAATTATCTCTTGATAGTAACTAGTTTAAAGAAGAAAATCAATATAGCCAAGATTAGAACAAACTCTCATGAGCTCCGTAGAGAAACATAACGTTGGTCTGTTCCACAAACTCCGTGGGAGGAAAGGGTTTGCCATCTTTGTGAGTCTATGAGAGTTGAGGATGAAAATCACTTTCTCTTAGAGTGTCCTACTTACACCCACATTAGATATGAGTTTCATAGCACTTGCTACAATACAAACCTTTCTAACCTCTTGACTTGCCAAAACTATAGTGATCTTGGAAAGCTTATTTCTAAGTTTTTTGAGCATAGGAACAAAAGTTTAAAGCAAACCAAGTAATAACCTTCTTAAGGTCCGATAGACCAAAGTTTGTCTCAGTGAACGTTAATCATCATCATCAAGAATCTAGTCGACATATTTACTAAACCCTCAAGAAAAGTAAAATTTGTAAAATGTAGAGATGTGCTATAAGAATACTGAAGAATAAATTTCTCCATTAAGGGGAAGAGTTAGAAATATAAAAACTAGTGTAGAAATAAGATGGGCTAAGACTAATGAAGAATACATTTCTCCATGGGGGGCGGAGTTAGAAATAGAAAAATAGTGTAAAAATGTATTATGGGATAATTATAAAATTAGTAGGATAATGTCTACTTGGTTACTATAGTTACAGTCATTTGGTAGTTACTCTAATTTGAAGTATAAGTATATGTCTCACTCATCAAATCAATAGAAAGTGAAAGTCTTCCTCACTACTAATGCTTTCTTTATAATTATTTTAAATGATTATATGTAAATTTTGAGCAACTTTGAAGTAATTTTCCTCTTTTCTAAATCATATAAAAATAATTATTTTTCTATGACTAAACAATAATAATAATAATAAAATATAAAATTATAAAATTTTATTGTTAAAATTATATTTTTGAATATATAAATAAATTCTTCAAATACCTTATATTTTTGAATATATAAATAAATTCTTCAAATACCTCAAATTTAGATTATATAATTTCAACAATTTTTAATAGCCTCTAAGACTCATGTGAATACAACGATTCCGGATAAGGACTAGGGGACTATATTATACAATCTCAAAAATTTCTACAATTAAAAAAATAATTAAAACTTTGTAATCATAACAAAATTTAAAAAGTCAAAATGCCACTGCTATATAGCAGGAGGTATATAAGGGCTAACCAAAACGTTCGGAACTGATCGGAATACGGTAGAGCAATTCTTGTTAAAATGGTAATTTGGAGTGCTCAGAATCTCAGATTTCGGCAATCTGGATAGTTTTAAAATTGAGTAATTAGTCTAAAACAACCAATCCCAATTGCAAAATTTACAAATTTATCAAAATAACAATTTCCAACAAGAATTTTAACCAAGTTTTATCCCAAAATCACCAAAATCACCTAAAAAGCAGGCGTTTTGGTTGTCTGCTATCACTGCTATGTCGAAGACTCGTGTGAATACAACGATTCCGGATAAGGACTAGGGGATCCAGTCCTCACTAGAACGATCCGCTATGCCAAAAACTAGTGGTGAACTCAATGATTCTGGATAAGGACGAGGGGTTATAGCTAGTGGTGAATACAATGATTCCAGATAAGGACGAGGGAATTTATTAATTTATTGTCACAAATGACACAGCAACTAGTTGTGTTCCTTCTTTTCACAACAAAAAGTATATCGCAGTCTTTTCCCGTGGAGGGCCAGTTGGCTACTCTCTAATTTTCTAATTTTATTCTCTCATCTTTGCCAATCCATGTCCACAAAACAACTGGTATCTTGACAGATGAATGCTATAATTTGAAGCAACTCCACCAGTCAGATTAGAAAGAGAGAAGAGGTTTAAGCAGCTGAGCTCCCTTGATGCCAGTGAGACCTGAAGATGAAACCATTAATCAGCGGAGTGTTACTTATCGTGATCAGTTTGACTGCGCATATACCCCTCTCAGCAGCTTATCCAGAGACTACTACTGTTTGGGTTGATTGTGAGAATAGCGAATATAGACACGGTAGCGCCTTCAACCATAATCTAATCAAGGTTTTGGAATCACTGCTGAGGAATGTTTATCTCAGCGGATTCAATGTCTCTAGTGTTGTTGTTAAAGGGAAAAACAGCGATGGTTCGGTTTATGGGCTTGCTCAGTGCAGGGGAGATTTAGATTCATCCGATTGTCAACAGTGCGTATCCACAGCCAAAGCAGAGCTTGTTCAGCGATGCCACAACATTTCCGGGCTCATTCAACTCGACGGCTGCTTCTTACGTTACGACAATCATAACTTTTATGGCATTATTGAGAGTGCGCGAACAAATTTGATCTGCAACGGTGGGAAAAGCAGCCAGCCGCGGAAATTCGCACATGCTGTTAATGTCCGTCTCTTAAAGATTACAAATAAAGCTGCGCAGAGTCCCAAGCTTTTTGCTGCAGGGTATTCACTGGTTGTGCCTTCTTTGAAGGAGCATATCTACATCATAGCGCAGTGTTGGAGAGATCTGTCCCAAACAAGCTGCGGATCGTGCTTAACTTCTGCCTACATAGCAATCGAATCATGCGAAACTGGAGCAATTGGAGCACAATTCGAATCTGAGAACTGCTATTTGCGTTACGAAGTGTATAAATTTTTCAACACTTCTGTTCTCCCGCCGCCGCCGCGCCTGTAATCCCCGCCACGCAAAGGTCCTTACGTATCCGGTATCTTCGTTCACATAGTTTACCATGATTGTAAGCAATATACTGGTTTTGTAATGCTATCAGTTTGTTTGGCGAACTAAAACCTAGCGATTAACTTATATTTCTTGTCCAAATCACCGGAGAAGTTTAATGTGCTCGCAGGAATAACTGTGGGAGTAGTAGCCACAGCGCACGGTTTAATTGTGATATCCATTCTGCAGCTGCTGATCCTTCAGCCCGCAATCTGGAGCTGAAGCAAAAATCACCCAATACCGCTCGGCAATATTTTGCGACTGTATGGTATCATCTCTATTATAATAATAATAATATATTTTTAAGATCATAGTTTTGTCATATATCAATTTGGTATATTAAAATTTTTGTATTAAAAATTTTGTTTGTAAAATAAAAAATATAAATTTTATAATGGTTAAAGTTTACAAAATATATATATTTTATTTTTTAAGGATTTGAGTTTATAACTTACAATTTTACATGAGTATTGTTAATTTACTTAATAACTAATATTATTTTTATAATCATGAGATTTACCAAGAACTTAAAAAATCAAATCTTAAAAAGCAAATCTCTTTATAAAGTATAAATATTGAAGAAGAATTTTAATTTATCCAATTTATTTAGTTTTATACATATATCATTAAATATATAGATTGGAAAAATATTATCAAGATTTTAAAATATTAATTATTTTTTATAAATTTTAAAATATCATTTAATTATTTTTAATTAAAAAAATAATGCTATACTTTTCTTATTATTAGATTATAGAAATATTATATTCAAAACAAATCTCTTTTCAAAGTTTCAATTAAATTTATACGAAATTAAATATAAAATTTTCAATTAAATTTATATAAAAGTAAATATAAAATTTTAAAATATCATTGATAATTTGAAAATGAAATGAGTAGTCTAAACTTGTAGATCATTGTAAGATGAAATATACTAATTTGTAAAATACTTAATCATGATTAAAGATTATTAAATTAATATAGTCAAAATAATTAATAATAGTAACTCTCAAAATAATTAATAACAATAACTTAATATAAACAATTTTATTTTCCAAATCCAAAATGTAAAGTAATAAAGTTTCTTGATTCAAAATAATTATTTTTTAAAATTGGTTAATAAATCATGTTGCAATTTCAAATTTTAATACTCGTGGAATATATTTTTATAACATCATAAAATATTTAATATATGATTAAGTTTGTTTTGTATTTAACTATATTTGATAATGAGTTTATTTTTATTTATTAATTTATGATGATGATGAGATGATAAAGTATTGAATTTTAAATCAAATTTATAATGATGATGATAATTATTAATGTTCACTAAGACCAATATGTTCTATTAGAGTTTAAAAAGATAAAGAGTTGCTTGTTTTTTTTTTAAATTTTATTTATATTCTCCAAAAAAATTTGGTCTCACACTTCCCCTTCCCCTTCCCCTTCCCTTTCCATTTCTTTTTCATTTCTTTTAATTATTTCATTTCTTTTTTAAATTAAAGTGTTCTCCACCATAAAAATAGGGCTTTTGTGGGCTGCTAAAACATGCAAGCTATGGGATAAGGAAAGAATTGGAGGGAAGAGGAATACACCAAGGTTGTATCTATGTCTTTTCAAACCCTCAAATGTACTTTGGTAGTGTGGGTGTCGTTTTGTCAATATGGTGCTCTCTTTCTTCATATTCTTCTTCCAAAGAATGCTATACTATATTCAGCGTAGACATCAACAAGGATGAAGAATCCATCCACGGGAAGGGAACTTAGGGTCTCCGTGAAATATTTTTTCTTCCCCAAATCACCCTCCTAGGAATTTTCCCTAAAGAGCTAGGTGCTTGGAAATTGATGACAAGCTAATGTTGGAGCACAATTGTTGTTAGAGCAAAACTCATAGGAATTAATCTCTGCCACAATTTCCAAAGTTAAGATCCACGAGAGGGGGTTAACCCATCCCGCAAAACCCACAAGCAGAACTAGATACAAATGCCAACAATCCCCCCCTCCCAACGTTACCCAGATGAATTTCGAATTTGAGACCCGTCACTCTAATACCATTTATTGAAATGCACAATGATACTGCGAGTGGGGGTGACTCAATATAATACTTGATTTTACCAACTTTTACTTCAACAAATATGTAGCATCATAAACATCATCATCATTCTTCAATATCCATCATGATCAACAATAGTACACAAAATATTTACATGGAAAATCATATAGATAAAGTCATGATATACACTGTTACAACCTTTTATAATGTTCAAGGAGACATCAATATCCTATTTACAAGCACCAACTTGAAGGAGGAACCAACCTCCTCATTTACCAGCACCAACTAGAAGGAGGAATCAACCAAATAATTTACTACCGTCAACTGGAACGAAGCACCAACCCCCTCGAAGAATACTCAAACTTGTCCTTCAAAATTTGTCCTCAGCTTGTCAACAAATTAACCCTTCAACTTCTACAATAACTCAATCCTAATACACCTCAAAGATTGTCTTCCAAACATATTCAAGAATTATTCAAGAACATCTTCAGTAAAACCAAAGAAATAATCTTCAAGAACCCCAGAAAATTCATATTCTCCTTGGAATTGCACACCTTTTTAGAGCTCTGTACTTGCTTGGATGGATGATCAAATGAAGAGAGCACTCCAGTTATTTATACAAGTCTTAAATCACTTTCTGGGTTGACATAACATTGTACAATATCTCGGCAAGGCCAATCTAACATTCTGGTTGGGTTTCCTTTACAAATTATTTCGTAGATCATCATTCCTATGGAGTTAGAGGGACTTCCATATACCATTGAAAAGGTCTCAAAACCATATTTCCAAACATGTAACCTATACTCCAATTTGAACTAGGTATCTAGAGTAAAAATTCCTTTAAATATAGGCTATCCAAACTAGATATAAAAAATGATGTTTGCATTAATCTTCATCTTGCCATCTCTATCTGCAGTCTCCCCTATCTTTAACATTAATGAATACAATATATCCTTTCCTTTGAAATCAATTAAAACAATATTTACAACAATCTCCTTGATTGTCATTGATTGAAACCCTTGGACAATTTTGCAACAAATCTATAGATACTCCCTTTGTTTGCAATTATGTATCTGTGTAATTATGTTTGTGTACAATTTTTCTTTTTCCTAGTATTTGCAATCTCTCCCCCTGCATAGTATTTTCAATTTCTCGCCCTTTGACATCAATGGAAAAGGGATGCTCCCTTGGACTTGTGCTTCTCTTTATTCTTCTGTTTCCCCCCCTATCTGAATGCTTATATGCTTTTTTCAATTCCTTTGAATACTCCTATTTATAATTCTCCCTCTACCAATAGCACTTTATCATTGGCAATGGATTGATTATTTGGACTTATGTTTCACCTTGGGACTTCTCCCCCTGAGATTGTGCACTTGATCTTCAAGATGTGTATCTTTGCTAGCTATTGAAACTCTCCCTTTATGAAATTATTTCCTTCTAATCTTCTTAGAACAAAGGACTACTCTAGTCTATACTCTGTATAGACTAGTCTATACTTTGTATGGTCATGCGAGTCAAATGAGAGGACTGAGGGAATTATATCTAAAATCTTCAACATCCAGAACTATCTTTGTTTCATTTTTAGAAATAATGGTGTCCTTTCCTTCAATCATCATACCTCCCATCTTCAGGATAAGAGGATTAGTCTGATATTCTATTATGTGATATGTTCTTCTATTTTCTACACATAGAACCAATCCACATACTTTCTCCTTCTGATCTCCTGACTTCTTCTTTCAAAATTTTGAGTACTTTTCCTTCTTTTGCTTATCAATGGCACTCTCTTCTTTACATTGAGCAATTAGAGCTAGCTAAATTGTTTCTTCATTTTCTTTTACTTGTTTTCTCTTCCATACTTTACTAGATTCCATTAAGCTTCTATAGTCATAGGATTTGTGTCCAAGGTTGTTACATATATAGAAGACTACCCTTGAAGAATATCAAGTGCTATTCTCACAAAATTTTCCAATATGTCCAATATGTTTTCATTTCCATCATTCAATATTGAAGGGATCCATGTAGACATATTCATTTATGACTGGAGCATTTCTTCCATAAGCTTTGCAATCTATAGCTTTGTGTCCAGAATTGTAGCAAGAAAAACAATTGCCATGAAAGAGATGCATACTTGTTTGAAATAGGTTTTATTTGTGATATATTCTTTTTGAAATCATGTCTTTGTTGAGTATGATATCTATCCATGTTGTTGTCCTTTCTGTGATTAGAACTTCTCAAAATTTTTGCATAGATTTAGGATTTTCTTCATCTCTCTGCTATAAGGAGGATGAGACAGTTTATTAATATAGCCAACACCATATTGTTCAAATGGTGATCGTTGTGATCTTAGGATATCATTTGGAACTTCAATGTTCTTCTTATGTTTCTCATTTGGTATTCGCTGAGTGAGCATCTTTTCTACATTTTCTTTTAGAGAGACCATCACTCTTCTATAATTTTGATCTTCCTCTTGGGACTTTTGCAGCTGCTCTTTCAATGATTGATTCTCCTTTTTTTTTTTTATCTTTGTGAGTTCTTCTTCAACTTCCACATATGTTTCAAATCTTTCTTCATTTTTAGCAACCTTGCTTTTGTTTTGAATAATGCTTGACTTCTCCAGTTGTTTTGTTAAGGAAATAATTCCAGCTTCTTAATCATTACAATTTTTTTTTGTTTCACTTATCTAATCCATCAAGATTTGTTCAGTTTCCAATGTTTCTTCTAATTTTACATTTAGGAGTACCATAGTATTTTCAAATTCCTTTCTTTGAGAGACAATCTCAAAAAAAAATTATTGACAAATTTATTCCTTCCCTTTTAGTTGTCTTGTCAAACCTTCTTCAACTTGTTTTCCCTCTACTATTTGAATTCTCATACCCAAAATGGTATTTTCATATTCTTCATGGTTTTTATGTGTTTCTTCTAGTTCCCTCCTTAAGAAGTTAATTACAACTTATTTCATGTTGCAAATTTGTACCTTCTCCTCCAGTCGATTTATAACTTGGTTTGTTATGTCTTTTCAATTTTTTCTTTAAAATATGATAGTCTTTTTAGTCCACTCTTTTAAAATATGATCTTCCTCTTGATACTTTTACAATTATTCACTTAATGACTAGTTTTCTCTTTCAAATTTCCTTAGTTCACTTAGAGCACTAATAAGTTCTTCCTCAAGATTTAATTCTCCTTCAACTTCAAAGTCTTCTTCAGAGGCATTGTGATCCAGGTGGATATTGGTGGCCACTCTCCTATTCCACTTGGGGCCCCAACATTGTTCTTTCAGTTCTTCTAGTTTCCATAATTATAGCACAACTTACAATTTTTAGCAGTTTTTTTGGGTCCTAAACTTTCGGAGCCATTTTGAGGCTCTAAACAACGTTCTTTGGAAAATCTTCCTCCGGAGAATGTGAGTCAAGGACTCAACATTTGCAATTGTTGGTGTAGTCCTTAGATAGATCTTTCCAATGAGGTATCATGTGCGTCAAACGAAGATCGTATGCCAAAGTTAAGATGCCAGGAAATTGATGTACCAATTTACCCCAATGGGGCCCATAGTTTGGCATTTTCATCTCCTAGGGTTAGGTTTTTGGATGTTAGGGTTTTTTTTTTATTTCTTAAAAATAGATAGGCTTCGAGCCCCATTGGAGTGGAGAGTTCAGAGGCCGGTGACCACCACATCTCTTCTCAGAGATAAGCTACCAGCACCTTAGCTAGTTTATTTCCATTATGTATGTAAACATATTTCCGTTATGTGATATCAATGAAATGAAGTCTTATTTTTGTTGCGTCTCTGCGTTTATGTGTATTTCTGTAATTCCATGCGTTCCTTCATAAGTACGGATCATAGTGTTCTTTCTCTCAATGAATTCATCATCTAATTTAGGATGTTCTTCCATTTCCTTTGTGTAGAGATCTTGTATATTGTCCCAAATTTCTTTAGCTGACTTACACTGTTCCACTTCGTTCTTCTCAAAATGTAATAGGCCACTCAAAATTGCATTAATTTCCTTTGCATTGTATTTGTGTAGCTTCTTTGTTGCTAAACCTTTTGGTCTAGTCCTTGGAGTTGTGTAACCATTTTGAACTGCATTCAAATTGTCAAGCCCTAGATCTTGCAGATATGACTCCATTATTATGCTCCATGGTACATAGTCTATTCCATTGAACAAGGGGGCTTTGTCTATGCTAAAACCAAACTCGTCATAAGCCATATGTGCTTTACATATTCCTTCCAGTGGCTAAGTTTTTTTAAAGGAACCCGCTCTATTACCAATTGTTGGATCGTGATTTTCGTTAGACCAAAACCTGCAGGCATTAATATCTGCTACAATCTCCAAAGTTAAGATCCATGAGAGGGGGTTAACCCATGTTTAAAAACACATAGGGAGCACTATATGCAAATTCCAACAACCAATTTTTTGATTGTAAAGAAAGAAGAGCACAATTTAGGGGTTCTAGGTCACCATTCATCCCTTAATGAACCTAGCCTGCACCATCCATGGATGACCTACTCCTAATTATACTCATGCTTGTAGCTTCAACCTCCTCTACTATGGTACATAGTCTATTCCATTGAATAAGGGGGCTTTGTCTATGCTAAAACCAAACTCGTCATAAGCCATATGTGCTTTACATATTCCTTCCAGTGGTTAAGTTGTTTTAAAGGAACCCACTTTGATACCAATTGTTGGATCATGATTTTCGTTAGACCAAAACTTGCAGGCATTAATATCTGCTACAATCTCCAATGTTAAGATCCATGAGAGGGGGTTAACCCATGTTGAAAAACACACAAGGAGCGTTAGATGCAAATGCCAAGAACCAATTTGTTGATTGTAAAGAAAGAAGAGCACAATTTAGGGGTTCTAGGTCACCATTCATCCCTTAATGAACCTAGCCTGCACCATCGATGGATGACCTACTCCTAATTCTACTCATGCTTGTAGCTTCAACCTCCTCATACATTCTACTATTCTACTTATACATTCCCTATGATAAAGGGTTAGAAGGGTCACCTTAGAAGTGTGGGGATAGTAGAGGAGGTACTCATTTACTTATTCACCGGGAAGATGAAACCAACGAAGAGATGGTGTTATCTCTAGCACTTTCCCTCAAATCTAGGCAAGTTGTAGTTCCATCACAAAACCCTAAGTGCCATCTACTAATCCCTTACAACCCCACACATTTATTCTTAGTTCCCCAACCTCTGTAGGCTCTGTAACAATGATCTAGAAGAGGTGAAGTCATCGAAGAAACCTCAGGGTTGTTGTAAAAATAACAAAAAGTAATAATGTCCAAGTTTGAGAAATTTCTCAATGAGATTACCAAGATACCATGGAGGATTACTTAATGCACAAGAATCAGAATGTTTGGAATGATGGGAAAATCGATCTTGCAACACTTTGGGATGACATGAGGAGGATCCATGCCTCAGAGAAATCATTATGGTTTTACTTTTTTTCCAAATATGTTTAGTACTTTCAAATCTTCATTACATGTAAATTTTATGTAAAACAAAACTTCATCCCTGCTACCAGAAATTAGTTGTTTCATAAAATTTTAAAAGAAAAATGCACCATGTTTTAAATTTCACCCCATTCTTTCCCTTTTCCCTAAATTGTTACAGTGAATTCAACCAAATTTTTAAATCCTAAAAAAAATGGGCCGATTCTTAAAACTTTACCTAAAATTTATAAAGTGCTAAATTTTTGGCAAAAAAATCATTAGTTGCCTAAAAGTCTGCTAAAACTTTCATCATGTTCTTGAATTTTTGTGTGAAGAGTTACCCAATGCTTACATTTTTACTGAAAAGTTCATTCAATGCTTTTACATCTAGTTAAAATGCAATGAAGCCAAATTGGTGAAATTTGTTTGCTTGTTGGAAACCTTATATTTACTAGCCTATAGTGCTAACCAAGTTTCTCCTTTTTGAAAATATTGTGTTTGGAATTTTTGTAATCAGTTGAGCGTTTAATACTTTTGCAATCGAGTTGGTATTATTTTTGGGTAATTATTTTTATGGGTGGCTTCAAATTTGTTTTATTGTGTCTCCAAAGTCCATAATTGTTGAAGGATGAAGGGCTAGTTCATTATTTATTAGGAAAATTACCACAATGTTTCCCACGAGTTTTGGAATTCTTGGCAAAGTTGATGTAGTATTAAGTCATGCAATGAGATTCTATTCTTGTTGCATCATGATCCATTGGAATAGTATATAGAAGTTAATGTGAAATGAAATATGCATTGCATTTTATCAACCCAAGCCAGAATACTGTAAAATTTGAGGAACCTCTCACCATCTAAATATTATCACCATCATCTTTTCACTTATACATATAAAAAAAATTATAGATTCTCATGATATGCATGTATTTGTATTGTGATTTGACTTCATTGAGGCTGTATTTTATAACTTTATAACTTTATTGGAGTAATTGCACACAATCTCTTTTATTTCATGGTCATTTTTGGTAGTTAGGTGTTATGTGAAGAACTTGCAACAATTAATTAATGAAAATACATGAGATAGCAGAAATAACATAACTCAGAATCACTTTATTGATCGTAGGCCACTTCGAGGGGGCAACCTCCTTTGAGCAAGCTCAATACAAATAACTTCACGATACCTTCATTGGCATCAACACACACTTATATACTAACTCTATGCCCAATACTATGGGTCAATACCATGGGACATATAATTCTACGGGATGACTTACAAAGCATAAGCGCCCAATACTATGGGTCGATACCATGGGATAATACAAAAAATGGATCAACAAATACTATAGGATGACTTACAAAGCATATGCGTCCAACAAAAATATACTAACAAAGTAAAGAGAAGGGTTGAAATGGGTTCCTAACATCCCCTCACTCTTAGAAAAAGCTTTGTCCTCAAAGCTTTGGATGTGGAAATTGATGCAGAATCTGAAGGAGTGGTTCCCCTGTAGCATCCTCGGGTTGCATTACGGGCCACTGATGCCTTTTCAGTTTCAGGGAGGATTGCTTGAAAGGCTGTAGATGAAGAAGAACCATATCAGCTGCATGAAAAGTGCCCTCAGAATGGTGCTGCTCGGCTTGTTGTTTCAGTCGAATTCTTTCCATGTGAAGATTGTCCTGTAGAATGAGAAGAATCTGATCGCAGTTTCGAAGAACTGAGTCAACTGCCTGAACTGGAGAGCTACTGAGGGTGTATGGACGAAGAACTGGCGGTGCCTATCCATAGACTACATCATAGGGTGTCCTTTTAGATGTTGTATTGTACCACCGGAGTGCTTCTAGGAAATCCATTGAATTAGTTGTCGAAATCTGTGTAGAGATGGGAAAGGGTCCGAGCAGTCCCGAAAGGAGGGTCGTTTCACCCTTGTTGACCTGGAAAGTATCATAGTCAGCCACCATCTGTTGAATTTTCATTTACAGTCCCTTCCAAAAGAAGTTACATTGTTCCCGGTCATAGGTTTTGACGAACCCAGAGTGCCCTACCGATGAAGAAGCATGGATTTCATAGAAGAGATAGCCCTATTTAACAGATTGCAACCAATTTGGAACAAGCAGAGAAATAGCTGTAAGAGAAACTGGGTCAAAAAATGTGCGAGAAGGAGCATCTGCCACCATATTGTCCCTACCCTTCTTGTAAGTGATCGCACAGTCATAACCCATGAGTTAGATAACCCATTTCAGCTGTGCTAAGGAGGAGACCTATTGTTCCAGGAAATTTTCCAGACTCTGGAGATTAATCTTGACGAAGAAATAATTCCCTAATAGGGATGGCTTCCACTTCTGTACTGCATGCTAAATAGACATCATTTCCTGCTGAGATGTATATGTGGCTAAATGCTTGCTGGAAAGGTCTCTTGAAGGCGGCAAGCCCACTAGTTCAACAAAGACACCTGCATATCTATCCAAGGAAGTAGTGGAGACCGTTGATGGGTGCATCTAAATGGAATGGAGATGAGAGATGACACAATGTGAATTCTTCTTAAGGATCTTTTCTAGGAGATGTGAACTGATGATGCGGAGAGACCCTGGTTGTAAGCCCATAAATTTGTGTTGTGTCCCATTGACTGAAAAATGCATCCAAAGTTCAGCAAAATCCCATAAGATGGGGCCAAGTGTGCATAACCATTGAACGCCCAAAACCACATCACATCCTCCTAAGGATAAGGCAAACATGTAAGAGCACACGTTATAATCTTCTAGAGAGATATGCACATTGTGACACTTTCCCTTGCAAGGTAAGGTACCCCCATTGGCAACCATGACTTCAAAGTTGGAGCAAGGATGGACAAAACAATAATCCTGTTTGGTGATCCGATGGTCAATGAAGTTATGAGTGCTACCATAATCAATGAGTATTGTAAGAGGAAGCTTCTTGAAGTAACCCCTGACCCGCATTGTTTGGGGGGTGGTGATTCCGGCTAAAGCATGGAGAGATATTTCTGGGTGGTCTTCTTGAGATAGAGGGTCAATAAGCGGCTCTTGAATGTTGACCTGATCATCCATTGTATATGGAGCTTATTCACCAATTTCAGAGGCAGGCGGAGAATCCACATCCAAGAGATAGAGCTTTTGTTGAACACATCGATGTCCCCGAGTGAATTTGTCATCACAATAATAACAAAGCCCTTTTTCTCTACATGCCTGCATCTCTGTTTCAGACAAATGCTTGATAGGAGTTGGGTGAGGAGTTGGAGGGATGGGAGGTTGTTGAGAACCCATATTTCAGAAGGGAACAAAAGTGGGTTTGGAGCATTGTTGGGATGCAATCTTGTCTTCTTCCAACTTATCCAACCCCAAGGCTTCCATCATTGTGTTGGGATAGAACATTTTAACCTTTGAGCGGATTTCATCCTTAAGACCACTAATAAAACAACTCTTGTAGAATTCATCAGACAATCCTTCTGTGTGATTGGCTAGTTTCTCAAATTCTGTCTGATACTCTCTCACAATGCCAATTTGGTGAACTTTAGTGAGGGCTCCTGTGAAGTCATCAAAAGAACTAGGACCAAATCATTGCAAAATGAGCTGTAAAAAATCTGGCCATTTTGCTTCTTCATGAGCCTTGATGTACCAACGATACCATTCAAGAGCTTCCTGTTCCAAATGAAAGGACGCAAGTGGAAATTTGTTGACATCAAAAGTATTATGCAGACTGAAATACTGTTCTGCACGATAGATCCATCCAATGAAATTAGTACCATTGAAGCAAGTGTTGGGACTGGCCCAAGTGGGGCAATTTTGAGCAAAAAGGAGTTTGGAACTGTGGAGCTGAGTGTAGTTCAGTAGAAACATTTTTTGTATAAGTTTTGGGATGCTGCGAAGTTGCACGCAACATAGTGTCAGAAGAACTGGGAAGATCAATGCTGTGAAGTGTCCAGTCTACGGAGATCCAGCAGGGCAGAGTGTTGGCCGAAAGATGGCACATGTTATGGTTAGACCGTTGGCAGTCTATTTTTGGTAAATATGCTCCAGGAGTGCCAAGCAACAGGAAGGACCAAATCAGGAGGAAAGCGACTAGTCACACGCGTGGAAGATACCACTACCTGAACCAGTCGCACGAGACCGTTAGAGGAAGAACGGTTCGGTGAAAGCGACCTGTTGGCACGCATGCGACGGGAAGGACGATAGTGACGTGGGAATGCACGAAGGGTAGGCCATGATAGAATATTCGCTACCAGACGCCAGCAAGCTTGATGAGCTAGAAACTGTAATTGTTTTTGTAAACCTAAGGTTTTTTTCCTATGGATTGTAAAGACATGACCTATGGGCATGATTTATAAATAATGCATTTTTGTATGGGAAAGGGTTAATCTCTTGTAGTCATTCTTTATTTTGTTAAGCTTTTGAATATTGTTGTATCTGTTAAAGCTTAGTGCTATTGTGAAGGCTCTGCAAGCTGAGTGTGCAACGCCTGTTGAGAGAGAAGAGAGTCTACAAGCTGAGTGCATAGACTAAGAATTGTTGTACCCTTCCCAAAATATATATATAACAACAGTTCTTGTGGGCGTAGCCTCCATCCGGGGGGTGAACCACGTTAAATACTGTGTAGTGTGATTGTTGTGTTTATGCATTTGCTTGTTTTCCTACTTCGAATGTTTGGATTCTCATTTATAAGTTGTATGTTAATGCTTTTATATGTATTCTCCATAGAGGAAAGATGGGAGTAATATGTTAACTCTTACATGAATAGATGAATGGAGAATGCTCAGTATTCTAAGTCTGTGAATATATCTGTTTATGGAATAACAACAAGGGTTAGTTTGAACTACATAATTCTTTAGATTCACTGCATTGAAGGTGCGCAACATTGTGTATTTCATCTGCTTACAACTGTGATAAGGTTAATAATTCAAGGCAGTAGACGAATGGTTAATGTGAAGTAAAGTCTTCAATATTTGTTAAGTCGAGAAGGGGAGGCATATAGTCAGTTGCGTCGTCCTAGTATTTACATTCTTCCCGAGCCGCACAGTCATTGGATGCGTTTTCCTCGCAGCAGTTAAGTTTTGGTATTGTGGACCGCGACGCAGTCTATCATCGCGTAGCTCCCCTTTTCGCAGCGCAAGTCTAGTAGTGTGCTGCGCAGTAGTCCTATCTGAACAAATCATCACTCATTGTGGAAAGTTGATTCTGCAGTGCCCCCATAGCTACACCTCGGGTGAGACCTCAGCCTATTCACAGGTTGTTGCCAAAAGGGTCTGTGAAAAGGGGTTTTGTTGGTTCATTGTAACTGCGAAGAACCTAGGTCTATATTGAAAACCTCTAGAATAGATATCAAGCCAACAAATGGCTCCATTGCCATGCTAAGAATCCGTGATGAGTTGAAGTCGTGATGTGAGAAGTAGAAGAAGTTGAGCTGGGCGTTGACTTTTGGTATCTAAACAAGAAATAAATCTGGGCATGGTGTGATAAGATTGAGAGAGACTTCACAAGGAAAGAAAACAGAAACCCACATCTCTCTCACATTCAGTGGTTGAATAAATACCCGTGGAAAGACTTGCATGAAGTTTTCTGGGCGTCTTTTGGATGCGAGCTACACGAGTGGTTGTTAAGACTTGTGGAGCACAACAATTGTATCCCGCAAAGCGCACTAACTGAGTGGACACCGAAGCTTATTGAACAACTCAAAGCACTAGAGAATCCATTCGTGTGTGCAGTCAACTTCTGGGTTGATAATACATTACAAAGTTTTGTGATGCAGTTCATTGTGGACATGCTAAAGTCCTATAGTGCAGCAGAAAGAGAATTTTGCAAGGGAATCAAAGGTAAGTTTCTAAACAACCTCAGTTTATACATTAAAATGCTTTTGGCCAAGAAAGGTACTTTTAGAATGCAGTAAAATATTTGCATTTGTCATGGTAGACAGTACATATAGTGGTTCCTACAAAGAAATTCATATCCTGACAAGTGGAAAGAGATACAAGTTTGCCCTTGAGAAAAATAATAGTGGACCTGGACTCCATGTAGACATACATTTAGACGTTGACCCTGATAGCCAAACCGCACATCTATCTTCCACCTGTCAGCCTAAAACACCGCAAAATCTGTCGGTTGCACATACCGCGCCTCCCCTATCTCAAACTTCGTTAGTCCAAAACCCACCAGTTGCGAGCACTGTGGAACCCATTCTACAGAACACTAGTACTGGTAACACCACAGGAGCAGGTGGCCAGGATATCACCAGTCAACCTAGTCAGTCGCAGGCCGTACCACTTCAGAACATCCAACCTAAGAATATTATCCCTAGCACCACTCAGAGAACCGCGCCACCTCAAAGGAGGATGGCCGATGATATCAAACTGTTGATATTAAAAGGAACAGATCTAGAAGAACCTGATCAGCATTGGTTTCTATGCAAAGCCGTATGGAGCGTAAAGCAAGTACAAGATGACGTTGTGAAGCAAGCACAGATCGTCACCACATTTAGAGACTGAGCCTTGCACTGGTTCATGAAATATTCACAGGCACACCTAAGAACCCTGGTAGAAATCAAGGCTGCACTCTTAGCAGAATTTAAGAAGCTGAATTCAGAGTCGCAGTGTATCACAAAGTTGAAAGAGATCAAACAGAAACCTAATGAAACAGTCTAGGAGTTTGATCATAAATTTAAGACGCTATTGGACCAAGTAAGCTTTGATATTCCACCGTAGCAACATAAGGAATGGTTCATAGCCACGTTGTTGCCCCATATTAGACAACCATTGATGCAATAGAAAGTGGGGTCACAGCCAGAAGCTTTGGAGATTGCGATGAAGCTGGAAGCTTCACCTATGGGAGAAACTAGCACTGGCATGTCACAGATTTAGAACTAGTTAGCTACCCTGACACTACGTATACACTGTAAGGAAGAAGGACACACTAAAGACCATTTCCCTTTATTCTAGGATTTCCTTAACATGGGAGGACCGAACCCATTAAACACACACCCAGGGCCATAGTGTGAAATTTGCAGAACCAGAGGACACCGGCCAGAATATTGCCATATGATACATAAATATGTGAGAACACCTAAAAACCTTTATTGTAATTTCTATAAGTCTATAGGGAATGATCAATCTAATTGATGCGCATATGATCTCATGTTAGAAAGAAAGAAGGACATTGAGCATATGTATGGGGGAATGTATATAGTCCATGGAGAGACTCCGCCGAAATAGGAAAATGCACCGCAAGATTAGGGAGCATACAAAGGCCGTGGAGGAGGAGGATACCACGGGAGAGGAAGGAAGAATGGCCCGGTGCAAGGAAGAGGCCGCAATCAAGTGATCTGTTATAACTATGGCCAGCCTAGTCATGTATCTAGAGATTGTGCAAACCCATGCACTACATGCAGCTATTGTAGCTCTTTCGATCATGTTATAGAAGACTTCCCAATGCTGGAGGTAGAAATGCAGAAGAGAAAATGGCCGGAGGCACCGACACCAAACATTAAGTTGATCGCAGCAGAAAGGAGACCTGTGGATCAAAGTATTAATGTAGTAACCTACAGTGGTGCTGCGATAGGGCGCGATAGAGGATCAGAAGCTTTGATTTCTGGTGGTTTTGATACCAAGCAAACTCCTCTCGAGACAACATGGATAAGAAAAGCTATTGGGAAACAGTCAGCATTTGACTTGAAGAAAAACAAAGAAACTTTTCAGGAAGCATGAGATATCTTCAAAGTAATAGCACCGAAATCGCTGAGAATCCCGTTGCGCAGTGAAACACCGCATATAGAAGATATGCCAGTTGCTTATGACAACACAAGCATCACAGCAGAAACATGCACCTCTGTTGCATAGTTCCTTAGAAGTTGCATGAAGTTGTTGAAAAGTCCAAATACGATAGCAGAACTGCAGAAGGTGATAGACCAGTATGAACTATGCAATGAAAATGAAACTGCTGATAGCGTAGTTCATCATATTAAGAAACACAAGAAAATAGGAAGAGAAATGAGACTTAGTGCGCAAATAGGAGATTATGAAATGAATGAGATCATTCTTGATCTAGGATCAGAAGTAAATGTCTTAACCAAGTAGACATGGCAGCAGATGGGGAGACCAAAGTTGTTATGGTCACCTATTCAATTGAGAATGGCCAATCAGGAAAAAGTTATACCTTTTGGAAGGTTAGCCAATGTGGTTGTTGACATTGATGGAGTGCAGAGTCACACATATTTCGAGGTCATTGAGATTGTGGATGATAGTGAGCCTTTTCCTGCACTGTCAGGAATTGATTGGGCTATCGATAACCTTGCGATTATAAAATTGAAGACAAGGAAGATGATCTTTGAAGGGAATCCTCTCAGGGTCATTACACCATTGGACCCTGTGGATGGAGACAGATACAGTGAGCCGATTTAGGGAGAATCCAGGGCTCAATATTTGGACAGACTATATAAGATGGCTGCCAACTAGGATAACCGCGAGCCAATTAAGGAGGAATCCAGGGATCAAGACTTAGACCAAATGTACAAGATGACCGCAAACTAGGAATATTATATTAATCCTACTGCGGATGGAACACTCAGCTGGAGATGCGACTGTTCTTGCATTTCAGACTCGGATGCAGGACTGGAGAATTGGCAAAGTTGCATGCATGAAGTATCTGCAAGGAGATGCACACGAGTTACAAGGTCACTGCGCTGGATTGGAAAGGAGGTAAGCCCAATCTCTACATATGATGGTTCATCTAATGTTTATTCCTTCATTAAAGATTATACTGCAGCAATTCTAGATGAACACTGATTATAAGCATTAGACATGGCATTACATGAGACACCCGCCAGATGGTGGGCTGCGCATAAGCAGACATTGACCAGATGGGATCAATGCAGAATTAAGATGCAGATCAGGTTTGTTGACAAAGTTACCCTATCTTTTTAGAAATATAATGGATAGATAGATCGAAGACAACATATTTAGGTCTTCTCACAAGCATGGTAGGAGAGACCAAAGATAGAATGGGTGCACCTGTGTGTGCACACATTGGAATAAGAGATTCCAAAGAAATGGTATTTAGACATGGAGTTGCACAGAGGAAACACAGATTGGGACATGTTGACTGCGAAATTCCAGAAGAGATTTAGATTTGAGGATGAAAATATGACTATACACGATGCTCTACAAATAATTAAGGAGCGCATATTCAGAGAAGATTATCCAGATAGAAATATGACACTGGAAGAATTCTTTGGAACTGACAGTGTACCTCAATGCTTACAGCTAGAATGGACTAAACAATTATAACATTCAGTGGAATGCTATAACCTTGCTGAGGAAGCTGAAGCAAAAGAAGACAGTGATGAGGAGGACTCGTGCAACATTAAGATACCTGAGTCCGAAGGTGCGCACGAGGTAGAGGGACTTCCGCTGGAAATTCCAGATATGAGCGGACCTGTGAAAACAAAGAAGGTAAATATTGGCACCAACGAAGAGCCAAAGTTCACGTCTATTGGGGACTACTAGGATGATCAGACTGTCACAGAGATCGCGGACATATCGCAGGAATATCAGGAGTTATTCCCAACAAAATTTACAGAAATGAAAGGCATCTTGGGGGACTTAGGAGTTATGAAAACTCCTCTTAATCCGGGCACGAAGCCTGTTAAGCAAAGACCATATCGCTTGAACCCACGATACAAGGAGAGAGTGAGAGCAGAGCTAGATAAGATGCTCGATGCAGTGATCATTGAGCCAGTGGAAGAATCTGAGTGGATAATCCCTATGGTTGTCCAAGATAAGAAGACAAAAGGCAAGATCAGGATTTGTGTGGATCTCAGAAAGTTGAACGATGCTTCAATGCATGACCCATTTCGTACACCCTTCACAGTTGAAGTGCTTGATAATGTTGGAGGAAATGAGGCCTATTCTTTTACAGATGGTTTTTTAGGATATCATCAAATAAGGATTGATCCTATGGATAGACACAAAACTAATTTTGCTACAGAATGGGGGTCGTTCCAGTACACAGTGATGCCATTTGGTATGAAGAACGCACCTGCCATCTTTTCTAGAGTTGTCGTTGCAGCGTTCAAAGATTTTATGCATGAGTTTTTAGAAGCGTTCAAAGATTTTATGCATGATGACTGGACTATGTTCGGATTGCTGAAGAACCATGGTTCTAACCTTAGACTCATGCTAGAAAAGTGTAGACAGCACCATATCTCTTTGAACATAAAAAATTGTGTTTTCTATGTTCCATATGGGATTCTATTGGGACACATTGTTTGTAAATAGGGCTTGATGGTTGATCCTGCAAAGATCGTAGTCATTGTGAACTTGCCCACACCAAATTCAGTTAAGCAGTTGCGCACTACATTGGGGCATATCGGTTATTATAGGAAATTCATAAAGGGGTATGCGTAGATCACCGTAGCCATGGAGAAGCTACTAAGGAAAGATGCGCCAATCATTTGGAATGCAGAGTGTGAGCAAGGTTTTGACACCTTGAAAGAAAAAATGGTCACTGTGCCGATCCTAGTGTTTCTAGACTGGGAGAAGCCATTTCATGTACATGTGGATGTGTGATGTATAGCATTGGGAGTTGTCTTAGCACAATTAGGAGAGGGAGGTATTGACCATCCCATTGCATTTTCCAGCAGGAAGCTCTCATTTGCAGAAAATAATTACACCAACATTGAGAGAGAAGGCCTCGCGATGGTCTACGTACTGTAGAAGTTCAAGCACTATTTTCTTGGTGCTCACTTCTTGATGTTTACTGACCAGTCTGCGCCGAAATACCTGGTCAATAAGCTAGTGCTAGGGGGGCGTATCTGCAGATGGTTGTTACTCTTCCAGGAGTATGATTTTGAAATAATAGTTACACCTGGTAGATTCAACTTGGGACATAATCATCTGTAAAGGATCGAGTCAGGAGAAGAGCCTACCAATCTTGAAGACAATATGCCAGACGCACAGTTGTTTTCTATCCAGATAGCTGATGATTATTATAAAGACATCATAGACTTTCTGACTACTAGACTAGCACCCATGGAGTTCACTACGTAGCAAAAGAAGCAACTTGTAGTGCGAGCAGTAGACTTCACCATTATCGCAGGTCAGTTATATAAATTGGGACTGGATGAAGTACCGCGCAAATGTGTATTAGAGCATGAAAAGCTGTTCATATTGGTTGATGCACATTTAGGAGCAATAGATGGTCACTATGCAGGGAAGGCCACTGCGCAGAAGATACTAAGGTCAGGGCTATGGTGGCCTACAATTCACAAGGATAAAAAAGAACATTGCCAGAGCTGCAATGTCTGTCAGAGGACAGCAAGATTGTCGTGAAGGGATGAGATTCCGTTGAATCCACAATTGACGTTACAGGCATTTGAAAAATGGGCAATTGATTTTGTGGGACCTATAAACCCACCAAGGAAGCGAATTGGCGCAAGGTATATTATTACTGCAATTGATTACCTCACCAGATGGGTAGAGGCAAAGCCAGTAAAGGACTATAGTGCAGCAACTGTCGCGCAATTCATTTTTGAAGACATACTTATGAGGTTTGGATGCCCGAAGATTTTGATGAGTGACTAGGGCACTCACTTTCTAAATAGGACTATTGAGGCATTGAAAAAATATTTCCACATTCACCATCAGCGCAGTACACCTTACCATCCTCAGGAGAATGGAACTATTGAAGCATTCAATAAAGTGCTATAGAGTGCACTCACTAAGGTATGCAATGTGAATAGAGATGACTAGGACCTGTGCATTCTTGCTGTGTTGTGGGCATATAAAACCACATGTAAGAAGTTGACAGGCCATACACCGTTTAGGTTGGCCTATGGACAGTAAGCCATTATGCCAATGGAGTATATTGCTCCCAGTGTGAGAATAGTTGCATTTACAGGAATGGAAGACTGTGACATGCTGGAAGAAAGGCTTCTACACTTGGTTTGCTTGGAGGAGGATCACTTCATCGCAGGATTCCACCAACAAGTGCAGAAGGAAAGGGAAAAAGCATGGCATGATCACCACATCAAGAACAATTCTTTCCAGGTAGGTGATCTAGTCCTCCTGTATGACAGTAAATTCATGAAATTTCTTGGAAAGTTTAAAATGCATTGGCTTGGTCCATACACTATTGTCCATGTTACTAATGGTGGCCAACTCAGTTATCCACATTAGCAAGAGATAATTTTTTCGTCTTAGTTAACGGCAGCAGACTAAAACCCTATTGGGATAGTCCTTCTTTGCAGAACCTGTGATGATCAGAAAGACAAAATTTCTAAGTGCCAAGTACAGTTGGAATTGGGCATTGGAAATCGGAAAGAGTCTGTACGCAATGTATGATGAAGAGCTTGTATATACCGCACAACACTATTGAAGCTGCGTGCAAAAGAAAAAAAAATGATGAAAAAGAAAGAAAAAGAAGAGAGAAACAACGCAGTTGCGAAGCCCAAATGGAAACCACGAAGATCAAGTTAGAGAAGACAAAAACTAAGTTCAGAGGCAAGAAATTAGGCATCGCGAAGCAACTGCATAGGAGCAAGGAGGACCTGTCATGCAGTGCAACGCAACACTTCAGAAAAATAGTCGTTACAGTGTCGGTTAGAAAATAGTCGTCATATAGCTGTTACCAATAACCGCTTGGGCATTTAATGCACGGATAGCCATTCTGAACAAATTTCAAAGGAAAGGACTAAAGGATCTTCCAGATTTGGCCAACGGATACCACAATTAATGCTTATCTAGCCATTGAGGGGCACGGAGGAGGTTAGATGCGCCTATAAGTAATGCTACATTTAGTCTTGCGAGCGTTACCCAACACTTAGAATTTTCTTTCGAACAATACTGCGTGAGCCAGTCTTTAGCAAGCTATCTGAAACCCTGAGAGTTTTAGCCATTAGATGTGTGAGAAGTTTTCAATTGAAGAAGAATTCACAATTTAGGAGACTGTGTGGATTTTCAAACACGGAGGGATTGAAGGGTTAATGAGAACCCCATCTAAAAAGGTTGTCTTAGAACCAGGTCAAGCATCTAGACGATCACCAAGACATGGCCCAATAATGCAGGACAAAGGTAAAAATCCAATGGCACCAAGAACGGAAGTGCCAAAGATGGGTTCGACAGTGCAAAATCCGTCGATAGTGGATAAGGAGATACCCTTGACCATGACCCCGAACTACATCTCACTGCATGCACTAGATGCACCGGTCTTTAAGTTGCTCAAGAACACCAAATATGATATTCCACTATTTCCTATATCGAAGCATGTTGATGTAGATAAGAATATGCAGGGCAAAATTCTAGAATGTAGGTGGGAGGATTATGATCTACTCGCAATGCAGAAGGAGGAGCCCAATGAGCTGAAGTTCCCACAGTTCCAACCTAACCAATACATGTGCTGGAAGAAGGATGCAAAGGGTAAACTTAACTTGGTCGCTGAAAGTTGGCTATCGGGAGTAGTCCAGTTCGGGCTACTCAATCTACTCAAGCTCCCACACTTTGACAGATCGCCGGAGCTGAATGCGGTGGTGCGAACACTGATGGCATGCCTTCACCAGGGATATGTGTGGCTTGACCTCAATATCAACCTCAACATTGATCTAATCCACCGTATCATAGGCCTAAGTAAAAGAGGAAAAGATCCCAAGCAATTTTTCCAAGGAAAAAGCAAGGATAGAGAAGTTGTGGCAATGATGAAGAAAACCCAATTAGTCGTCAAAGGAAAGAGGGGCTTTCAGATGGACGGCATTGAGGATAAGGTGACGAAGTTCATCACACAGCTGTTAGCAGGTAAAATCTTAAGGAAATGCAGACCTTTGGAGGTATCTGCGGGCGCAGTACTACTTGGCGCCGTGGCCACAGAGGGATAACAGTTCAACTGGTCTCAATATCCGCTTAATGAGTTTATGGAGGAACTCAATGACACACAACTCAATGGAGGAAATTTCCACTATACTTGGCTTATAGTATTGATTGATTTTGTTGGATGGAAAGAACCAAAGGATTACGTTGGCGTAATCACCAATGCCACTGAATGCAGGGGGCCTCATTATTCAAATCTCTGGGCCAATCTGAACACACAGAGGCAGTATGTGACAATTGAGGTTCTGTACCAGTATTATAACTAGCTGTGTGACGCAATTATAGTCACCCCCCAGATAATGAAGTAGGTAACTAGTAAATATATTCGCATTGTTGATTTTTATGCTGACATGCATAGTATCCATATTTTAGCAAAAGCACACAAAAGGAAGACGGAGTGGTTTGTAGGAAGCTACCACATGTATGAAGAAGATATAGACAATATCATGAAGGAATGGCCTGCTGAGTTCCGAGTAGAATTCATAGAAGTTCCCAGCGACTCCAAAGAGGACGAACCTATTCCATGTCCTATAGAGGAGGAAAAGGAGACATCAAAGAGGAAGGAGCAGGAGAGCCCCATGCAAAAAAAGGGAGCGCACAAGAAGCAGAAAGATGACAAGAGCCAGTCAGACGCAGTACTCCATGATGATGACTATGATACAATCGCTGCAAAGGTCACATAATCTATGGAGGATCTGTGGACTGTAAAGGAGAAAAAGGACAAAGCAATTTAGGACGGCCTACAATAGAATCTAACCATGCTACAAGGGATTACGGAGAAAATCAAAGAAGTCCATAAAAGATTACCCCTGCCGCGAGACTCAGAGTCCAAAGGGAAGTCAGGAGGGACTTTGCAGCAGCAGGAGCCGCAGTTAACCATGGCTATCCCTGCGAAGTCCCGTATCGTCCATTTGGACCTGATAATAGTAAGCTTGTCGATGCCAGAACAGCTACTGTTGGACACAAAGGATGTAGAGCGCGTGGAGATGGATCTTGCAAAGATACCGCTGCTTGGCTTACATTATTTACACCTGCAATGTGTTGAGGAGATGCACGAAAGAACTACTGATGCACTCAAGGGACAAGCTGAGCTGCTAGAAGCTAACAGAAAGTCAAAGGAAGATAGCTTGCGGAGAGCTATGGAACTGCAAGATGAACATGATCGTCGGCTAAGACTTGAAACTACGATCACTGTGTTCGTAGATGACATAGATGAATTTGAAGTACAAATAGAACCAGCGGATATTATTGTTAAGATTGGCGAGCTGGTTACCAGTCTTAAGACAAAGATGCAAGACATGGAGATTCTCCATGAGGCTAACATTGCTGCCTTGAAGGAACAAATAAACCCACATACACCACTAGATGAACATCAGTTTAGAGCAAAAGATGTAAAGGCCGCAGCAGAGAATATTGCTGCCAAAGTGGCTAAGTGCCAGAGTCTATTGGAAGCAGCATCGAACGCATTCACTGCCCTCGAAGAAGACCCAAGATTGCTGCAAGTGAAAAAGGTTTTCAAAGATAAGCAAGCAACACTAGAGCAGTTGGATACAGAAGTAAAAGCCATCTTACCAAGAGACGGGCTTGCAAAGTACCGTGAAATCAATGTGCTTAAGAAGGAAGTGCAAGCCTTACGAGAAAAAGAGACCGAATTGGGAGACAGGTCACAGCCCTTACTGGAAGATGCCAGCATGATCTCGTAGGAGATCGAGGAGAAGTTAAAAGAGGTGCGCGAGAACCACGAAGAGGTTGCAGGACAGATAGGTGATGAGATCACACCTGAGATGCTGGAAACAGTCAACCAAATCGAGCAAGACATGAAGCAATCAATCTAGAAGTTGATTGCTACATACAATGAGTTTGTTGTGAAGCTATCTCCGTAGGAGGCAGAATAGCTCAGGGAAGCCGAAGTTGCAGGTGGCTCGGGGATGAGCCACATGTGAGTGTTAGGGTCCTGTTGGGCCTGGCCCAAGTGGGGTAATTTTGAGAAAAAAGGATTTTGGAACTGCAGAGCTGAGCGCAGTTTAGCATAAACATTTTTTGTATAAGTTTTGGGATGCTGCGAAGTTGCGTGCAGTGCAGTGTCGAAAGAACTGCAAAGATCAGTGCTGCGAGGATGTAGTGCTGCGAAGTGTCCAGTCTACGAAGATCCAACAGGGTAGAGTGTTGGATGGAAGATGGCATGTGTTCCGGTTAGACCGTCGGCGGTCTATTTTTGGTAAATATGCTCTAGGAGTGCCAAGCGACAGGCAGGAGCAAATTGGGAGGAAAGCAACTGGTCACACACGTGGAAGATACCACTACCTGAACCGGTCATATGAGACCGTTAGAGGAAGAATGGTTCGGTGAAAGTAACTTATTGGCACGCATGCCACAGGATGGCCGATAACGAAGTGGGCATGCGCGAAGGGCAGGCCATGATAGAATATTCGCTACTAGACGCCAGCAAGCTCGATGAGCTAGAAACTGTAATCATTTTTGTAAACCTAAGGGTTTTTGCCTGCAGATTGTAAAGACATGACCTATGGGCATGATCTATAAATAAGGCATTTTTGTATGGGAAAGGGTTAATCTCTCGTATTCATTCTTTATTTTTTTAAGCTTTTGAATATTGTTGTATCTGTTAAAGATTAGTGCTATTGTAAAGGCTCTGCAAGCTGAGTGCGCAGACGCCTGTTGAGAGAGAAGAGAGTCTGCAAGATGAGTGCGTAGACGCTTGTTGAGAGAGAAGAGAGTCTACAAGCTGAGTGCATAGACTAAGAACTGTTGTACCCTTCCCAAAATGTATATATAACAACAGTTCTTGTGGACGTAGCCTCCATCTGGGGGGTAAACCACGTTAAATACTATGTAGTGTGATTGTTGTGTTTTTGCATTTGCTTGTTTTCCTACTTCGAATGTCTGGATTCTCATTTATAAGTTGTATGTTAATGCCTTCATATGTATTTGCAATAGAGGAAAGATAGGAGTAATATGTTAAGTCTTACATGAATAGATGAATGGAGAATGCTCAGTATTCTAAGTCTGTGAATATATCAGTTTATGGAATAACAACAATGGTTAGTTTGAACTACGTAATTCTTTATATTCAGTGCATTGAAGGTGCACAGCATTGTGTATTCCATCTGCTTACAACTGTGATAAGGTTAATAATTCAAGGCAGTAGACGAATGGTTAATGTTAAGTAAATTCTTCAAGAGCTGTTAAGTCGAGAAGGCGAGGTGTATAGTCAGTTGTGCCATCCTAGTATTTACATTCTGCTCGAACCATGCAGTGATTGGATGCGTTGGCCTTGCAGCGGTTAAGTTGTGGTATTGCCGACTACGACGCAGTCTATCGTCGCATAGCTCCCCAGTTCACAGCACAAGTCTAGTAGTGTGCTGCGTAGTAGTCTTTTCTGAACAACTCATCACTCACTGTGGAAACCTGATTCCGCAGTGCCCCCATAGCTACACCTCAGGTGAGACCTCAGCCTGTTCGCAGGTTGTTGCCGAAAGGGCCGATGAAAATGGGTTTTGTTGGTTCATTGTAACCACGAAGAACCTGGGTCTATATTGAAAACCTCTAGAATAGATATCAAGCCAAGAGTGAGGAAAATCAAGCTTCAGACCACTGAAATGGCTGGAAGAAGAGAACCCATTGTCTGATGATGACTCGGACTGTCGTTTGTTGTTCATGGTTGAATGCTCAAGATGGAGGCCGAGAAATTTTTCATCCAGATCCTGAAGTTTGGTTTGGATGGCTGCAAGTGCTTCCTCCATGGTTTTGGCTCATGCGTGGGTGACAACCATAACCAGGAGTTTTTTTTTTTTGGGGGGGGGGGATGGGTAGAAAAACACAAACAAAATATTATTTAGTAAATGGAAATTTGGATTTGGGAAAAAATATGATGGGTAATTGGGGTTTGACTAGGTTTTGGACACTTTCGAATGGGCAGGGAAGCAAAAAATGAGGATTTCAGAAGCGGGGTGAAAGAATGAGAAAATTGGTTAGAGAGACAAAGAAGTAGAAATAGGGAATGAACACAGTGGCAAAATTTGAAGGCGATTGGGTGAAAATCAAAGAAGTTATGGAAAACCCTAAAAATAGACAAATGTCGGATTTCTGGTTTTGGGAAATGGAATTTGGGGTAAGGTCGTCAGGAATGAAATATGCAGAATGGGATTGCAGGGGTGTTAGTGAATTTTCAGTGGAAACATAGTTAAAACAAAGGATATATGGCGAAAAAATGGAATTTTTTATTTATTTATTTTTTTCAAAATGGATTTGAAATGGCTTCGAATGGATCGAAAATGGCTGGATCTAAAACGGCTGGATCTGGAATGACTTTTAGAATAGATTTGAAATGACTAGATCTGGAATGGCTTTCAGAATGGATCTAAAACGGCTAGATCTGGAACGACTTTCAGAATGGATCTGAAACGACTCGGAATGGATCTAAAACGATTGAATTTGAAACGACATGGAAGTGATTGGCAATAGTTCAACTAAAAATAGATATGGACCCTAGGTATGCTTGGCTTCCTAACAGTTCATGGGTTTCACTCGGCCACCAATGATGTCTGACGTCTTGTGTATTGGGGAAGTACCCCTCACTCCATGGCTCAGGTAAAACTGATAACTGCTTTGGCACAAACGACAACTCTTGGTTTACCTCACGGGTGGGAACTAGTCAATCAGGTAGGGGTTGTTTCCCTTTTCACTGGCAGGTCCTTTCAATGGTCTAGCTACTTCGAGGTTCCTGTGGTACTCCTCACAATGAGTTTTAGGGCTTATGCCAAAGTACTTCCCATAGTTAAGCGGATAGGGATTATTCCCAGATCCGAACTTGCAACAGATGCCAAAAACAAATTTTTGGCAGAAATTCAACCCAATGAGCCCAAGAAAGTGCTCTTATACCAGATGTGAAGAACCTACAACAATTAATTAAAAAAAATACACTAGATAGAAGAAATAACAGAACTCAAAATCGCTTTATTGATTGCAGACCACGTCGAGGGGGAAACCTCCTTTGAGAAAGTTCAATACAAATAACTTCACGGTACCTTCATTGGCCTCAACACACACTTATATACTAAGTCTATGCCCAATACTATGGGTCAATACCATGGGATATATAATACTACGGGACGACTTACAAAGCATATGCATCCTACTATGGGTCAATACCATGGACCAATACCATGGGCTAATACAAACTATGGATCAACAAATACTATGGGACGACTTACAAAGCATATGCATCCAACAACAATATACTAACAAAGTAAAGAGAAGGGTTGAAACGGGTTCCTAACATTTTATCCATTTAAAGTGATGTTTTGTCTTATGATATTCTCAATTTAGTCAAATGGAATTATACACTTTTGAGAGGTTTCACACTCTAAAATCCTTTATGAGTATAAACATGACAACATGACTAAGTCCATATTTATCAATGGTTTTCCTCACTTTTTTGTTGGCTTCGAGTCATATATCCATATCAATATCATTGTTATCGGTAATTTTATATGACATTATAGGTGAAATTCTAATAATGTTACATTAGAAAACTCTTTTTGCTGAAGTTTGAATTATATCATGGAAACATCTAAATCTAAATTTTGATAAGAGGTCCATGGGTGAAAAAATTGTGTAAGTTTTTTTTTGTTATTTGCAATTCTACTGGAAGATGTTTCTCTGGTAATTTTTACACAAGGCCTCCATAGATCAATTTAGTCACCCAAATCAAGTAGACAATAAGGTGTTGTTATAATTTTTAAATATATCTTCATCTATTTTGTTTGTGTTATCTATAAGGTTTTGTGATGAGTTTGGTTATCTATACTTAGATATGGCATTTATACTTGAACATTTGGGCATCAAAATGATCTTCCCTATCTAATCTCTCAAACCACACTCACATGAGGTATATGTATTTTTTACATTTCTTTTTTCTTCATTTTTCCCTCCAATGTCTAAAATTCAAATCTTGACACAAAATTGGTTAGATGTATTTAGTGGTGAATAATTTCTTTTAGGTCATTCTGATAAAATTTTCATTTCCCTACATGATTTTGAAGGATCTATATTCCATTAAATTATCCAAATATCTTATGTTTTTCATGCATATTTGAAATTTAACCAAATTCTTTTTATGTTTTAAGGTTCTATTCCTTCTCATGGGGACTTCTTTGATAGAGGATGGAGAAACATAAGTTGATGTAACAATCATATGATTTTGGCATCCAAGTAAAAATATTAGGTCTCTCTCCAGATATTTTGGCAAGAATTCTTGTCTTGATCCATAGTGACAGATTTGATAATGTACTTGGGAAGATATTTGAGTTGCATAAACAAACTAGCCTCCTAGTATTGGTGATCCTTGGACTATTGTATGAAACTACTAGTGTATCTTCATTGACATGAGAAACATAAATAGGTTTGCATGATCATAATCAAAATAAACACCTACATAAATAAATAGTCACACAACCTACATAAAAAATTACAGTACTACAAGAAGAGCCATTTTGAGAAAATATTATCATATTGTCTCTAACATAGCCCTCTTATCTTAATTTTTTTTGTATTATTAATTTTTTTAGCTTTTGGTTGGAAACGAAACAAAATAGAGAAAATATAGCATATAGGAAGGACAAATATGGTTGTTGAATTTGAGGGAAAATACCCAAAGCCGATTTTCCATAACCTTTGTCTAATTTTGAGCACCCAAAATGAGGATCTGAGCATGCTTTGAGACCATCAAGGTGAATCTAGTTCATGTTACGTGGATTCTCTTTGATGCCATATCTAAGTATTTTCGGCGAGCCTTTAATTTCCTCGTAGGGATTCCATTCTTGTATATTAGTGGATATGGAGCAGGGGTTTATGATAACCCCCATTTCATTAAATTTAGACTTCCCAGTGAGAATTTGGACATAAGACATGTTTTGAAAGTGTCAATGTTGGTTTTCCATAGTGTGATTGTTGGTTTTCATAAGTGTGATTATTGGTTTCTAGAATTGCAATAGTCGGTTTCCAAAAGTAAGATAATGGGTAACTTCCAAAAGTATGATTAATGGTTTTTTAAAGTGTCATTGTTGGCTTCCATTAGTGTGAATACTGGCTTCCAATGTTGTGATTATCAATTTCCAAAAATTTAATTATCATTTGAAAAATTACTCATAATAAGTGTAATTACTCTAACGATCGGATTTCGTGAGTTCAACATGTCTTTTTTAATATTCACATAATTAATTCCTTTACAATGATGAACTATCTTGTATAGTGAGAAAGGACACATGCTCTTTCTTCTCATAAAAAAGGTTCCTAAATTTTAATTCCAGTCACATGAATTACTAAATTGTGAGAAATGGCTTATGCTCTTTCTCCTCATCATCTTAATGCCCACATTTTGACATATTGCAAGTTATATGCCTCCTCATATGGGGTACATGGTAGATTCGAATTGACAACATCTCCCAAATTAGATTTTTGAAACCAATTTGGGCCAGAGGCATTATCACTGAAAGAATGGAAAATAAGAACTCCCAATATATCTGCATGCCCCGCCCTCACTCGTAAAGAATAGCCAACCTAATGAATTTGGAACAAGTTCTAGTATCTATTGGAAGTTCTGAGATGGCTCCATTAAATCAAAATATAGAAGCAAGGGTCAACAAATGAGCTCAAGAGACACAGGCAGATTTGGAAATTGATGAGCCAAGGACAAGGCCCCTGTAGAAAAAAGATAGAACGGGAGAAGACTCAAGAGGTGATATTTCCATGGTAGAACACACACATGGTGAGGAATTATCAAGTGAAGCAACAACAACATCATAGCTGCCTCAAAATAGCATTAATATGCCTCCTTTCAATCACATAACTCATTATCCCTCACTATTGTTTGGACCAATTAAGACACCAGGCTTCTTGATCTCTCATCCTATATAAAGGGTAAGATTCAAATTCGTAAGATGGTCTTAGATGGAAATTGAGATATTCCAGATGTGTTTATAGATGTGCTAATTCTCCTTTCTCACTATGATAGAGAAGATTAAATAAATTGCATTACCAGAATAGACCAGGTGGTATAAACAACAAATTATGTTCTTATAGTGCACATTCCATACCTATTTTATGTGATGAAAATTCTCTTGACAATATAATGAAAGTGATGAGAAACAAGCTTTGCACCATGTTTATAGCACTGATATACATGTATGTTGAGTATTAAATTGGAATAGAGATTTCATGTTAATATGACCTCTGTTCTTTTGTATATTTTCATGGATTAACAATAATTGGTGGCTTCTAGATTTGTTTACTTATATGAATGCATGGGATGCCATTGTCAAGCATTAACCAAGAATGATTTGCATTTTGTTTAAACTACTCAGTGCACCTTCACCTTTCCCTGGCATATTCCAAATTGAGCCTTGGAATATATCAAGGTAATTAAAAACATTCGTAGGTAATTAAGATACAGGAAGACACATCCTCAAGAGTTATTTCTTTACTATGACCAAAATTATACAAATGATGAAATAAAAAACCATATCTCATTTTCCATTGATAAATAATGCATATTACAAATTGTTTTCCTGGTATGGAAATAGAGTAATTTGGAAAGAAATTACATCTCAGATCGAGAGAAATAAGGTTGTTATATTTATTCAAACATAGCAAGAATGCCTCATTTATCATCAGATAGATTTGATTCCCACTTGTTGTTGATATATCTTGATCGCGACATGTCCATTTCATTTATTTTAACCTCCTCTTCCATTATGGAAGATGATATTCCATTACACTCCACATATTCACTTCTAGCTTTGGTAAAATTTCTTTCAATTTCACATCTAGTCAAGCACCACCAACGTGCACCAACTGGTTATTAGGACACCTTATCAAAGAACCTTCTGATAGACTAAAGTGGTTGCAATTTGGTGTGAATGTTTTTTAGATATGAATACCAAAATGAAGAGGATAATTGTTGCAACGTGAGCAAGTCTTGTTGCAACCTGATAGAACTCTTTACAACATTACCCCAAATTATATAATCCCATCATCTCTCCTTGAACACTGTGGTCCTCAAGCACATTTGAGATAAAACCCAAGGCCATGTGTTCCTTTGTATTTGAACATAGATGCATAAGTATGAAATGGTTTGCATGGACTTTGTTTCGTTCTTCAGGACCAATATTCACATAATCATCTTGGTCCCCTGCATATTCACACTCTGAAGCAGAAACTTCCCCTAAGGTTGTTTTATCATTTGAGGAACTGTTATGCTTTGCATCACTATCATTCT
Source organism: Larix kaempferi (assembly GCA_027924585.1). Classification (NCBI taxonomy): domain Eukaryota; kingdom Viridiplantae; phylum Streptophyta; class Pinopsida; order Pinales; family Pinaceae; genus Larix; species Larix kaempferi. The sequence continues at coordinate 6,194,741 of BSBM01000418.1, read as the reverse complement.
TAGAATCACTATCCATTATATGACCCATTGAACCCTCATCCGAGGTACCGATCATTCACCATGCTTAAACACTTGTACACTCGGACAAGAAGCAAAGTACATTCCACAAAGAGTGTCTTCCAATGTTTCAAGTTCTTTGGTAGGACTAGATAATGGAACCTCTCCATTTAGAACATTTTCAACATTAACAACAAAGCAGTCGGATCTGATTTCCTTACAATGTAGTAGTTTTGTACTTGGGTACACTTTGCATTCTGCAACCTTTGAATTTCTCCAAAATAAGTCTTCGTCTTCTCCATCCACAAATGAGAAGACCTCATTATTGACAATTTGCAATTCAAGTAATTCATTATTTGAATTATATATTTTACCATTAAATATATGTTTAAACATTAAAAATATTTTGTATTGATGCATATTTTTAATAACAAAATGAACTGATCTAGGGATAAAAAAATTTAAATCGTCACTGCCAGTCAGCGCTCTAGCTTATCATAGAAGTCTAAAAACAATTTCATATGCAAATGAAACTTAAAATAAAAAATATATTTTTGGATGTTAATCAATTGAACATTTTAAGCTATTTCTTTATCACGAATAGTCTAAGGGATTTCCCATGCTATCATTCGAATGGAAAAAGTGTAAGGAAAGGGCTAGTACTCCTTGACCCTTCGTCCCGTAAAATACTAGAGAAAGAGAAAGGGTCGGTTGCTCACTCAAATACCAAGTCTAGAATTTGAGATAGTGAAGATGGCCTGTATCCATGTCCTCGCTCCTCATCACTCTGACCATAGAAGGGTGATAAAGGGGCAGTGCTCCTTCTCCTCCTTACTCAAAATTTAGAAGTGTGAGGAAAAGCCATAGAAATTTATAATAGGGTGATAAAGGACCAAAGTTTCCACTCTTCCTCCAAACAATGTAAGGGATTTGCTCACTCAAATTACAAGAGTCTGAGAGAGGGCCCATTTTCCTTTCCCTACTATGTCCTAAAATTACTAGCTTGTTGGGAAGTGAGGCCACCCCGAAAGGGCCAGTGCCCCTTCTCCCGCTTACTCAAACTACATGAATTTGAGAAAGGGAACATGCTCATTCTCCTGGAAAAAATCTAAGCGAGGGCCCATGCTACTCATTAGAATGTGGTGTTCCTCCTACAAAGTGCACTTTTCGATTCGAAAGGGTAATATTGTATCCAAAGGTTTTTGGACTTTAGAAAACATAATTGTGTGCTTTAGAAAACTTGTTTTTTGTTTTTTTGGCAAATGAATGTAGTCTTGAATTAGACTAGATTTAATGAATCATTTTAGGATGCATGGTCACTAATGGAGAACCATTTTGGGATGCATGGTCACTAATGGAGAACCATTTTGGGATGCATGGTCACTAATGGAGAACCATTTTGGCCACATAATTACGATAATAATTTTGGGTCGCATGGTCATGAATGGAGAACCATTTTGGCCGCAAAGTTACGATAATCACTGATATTGCCCCATTATAACTACAACCATGCACCACAGACCTATCATGTAATGCTTCCCAGCTGCTCCAGTGCTTACCCCATCCATTATCTGAGGCGTGTAGGAAAATCCAGAGAAAAAGATGTCATCCATTAGGCACTATACCTTCATCACATTTAATTTCCTTTCACCATCTCGCGCATGGTAACGAATGATCCCAAATATTACACATGATCACACATTTAATATCCTTTCACCATATCACGTGGGGTAATGAATCTAATAAAAAGATCCCATTGTTTTGGATACGAGAGTCATCATGAATAATCAATGCTCATTTACTTAATTATACGGTGAATAATTAGTGCACATTTACTTTAATTATACGACAAAAATTATGTAGCCTGCTGCACATCAGTTAATGTTGAGCCAACAGTGCTGCTAGCCATTAGATCTCAAGCAATACTTTCACCCTGCAGGTTTCCATTTAATGCACTAGTGGGGTGCATGTACACCATTCCATTGGATGCGATGCATAAACGCCACACAAGTTAAATACAACCATACAATGTGCATATTAATCACCTTGGTTGAATCTGTCTTTATGCTCACTATCAATAGCTCGAGGTTTGAAGAAACTCGTACGTTTCTGTGTGTTTACTAGATGTCGAAGGCAGCATCATTCATAGCTCCTCCCCATATCCATGTAGAGGAAATCCCTCCATAAACCTTGATAGATGGATTGATATTATCAGACACCATTGCTATGACGGGGTTTGAAAGTGATCCCGACTAGGAAGAAATCTATTAGATATTCTCCATGGGGGATTTTCCCCCAAATGACGATGATTTGTACCCCTATCAGAACATCTGGAAGAGCTTTGTGCATGCCATTGCAGCTAGTCCAACCTTAACGTCAAACAAATTGAACATGATGCATCCAGATGGTTATTGGACCACGTTGATCTCCAAAATGGAGTGATCTTGGATGCAGAAGGAGAGGTAACCACATCGCTTAGGCATGACTCATTCTAGCGGATGTATAATATAAAGGAGTCTTACGTGTTCATGGACCAAGTCTCCATCAAAAAAAATTCCAGTGACGACCCAAATCCTATGGATTCATCAAGGAGTGGTGGGCTAAGGAACGTCCCTTCACAGAGAAGTCGAGTAAGAAGTATATGGTACAATATTTCTAGAGGCCATATAGGCTACTCATGGAAATGTTATTCTGAATGTATGTCCTTGAAAATTCTACACACTTCCAGTTGGATTGGGCACCCCTTGTGCACCATGTGATAGAAACCGGAGAAGTTTTCAACTTGGGGAACATCCTATCCAACAGTCTCTTTGCTACCCGTAAATATACAAAACAGGTACCTAGCAGTTGAAATTTTCATATGATTTATTTTCTATTTAATGATATTTGTTCTAGCAATGCATTTCCATCCATGAACTGGAACTGGAAGGAATATTGCTTTACCGTCCATGTTTACTACAAAGAGATGTGGCTATCGTATTATAAACCCCATTTTTATGATATTTGCACCCATTTTTTCACACTGTTGTATTTATTGATTTTTAGAAAAGACATACCAAGGCTAGCTGACCAAGCCATGGAATCCCTATCACAAATTGGTGACTGGTATTCCTGGAGTTATTTACCTACATTTGAGTCTTCAACATGAATGGATCCCCCCATTTGTTACCAATGTATGTTCCTAACCGATTGCTCACCCGTGAAATTTCTTACCAAACCGTCGTAACTGGCGTTGCAGCCCAATTGAGTCGCATGAGTGAGAAATATTGGCCTAATTTCCCCATTCACAACAACTCCTTCACCTTAGATAATTACCATCATGCCCATAAGGAGGAAACTCTATTGGAAGATATGGAACTTGGATTTGCGAAACTGAAAAGGCATGACCATAAGAGGGTGATTGAATGACATTTTAGGTCACTATCATTATATAATACCTACACACATGAGGAAGACCCTAGAGAAACTCTGTTTCAAGGGGTTACTTCCTTTGATGAATTTCTTTTGAAATTATCGGAATGGGAGCAGAGGACACTACACGACCAATAGTTGTCCCTTCAGGATACTATCAGAACTGAGAGAAGAGCTTCCTTCATAGTTGAGGAGGCAAAAGAAATGAGGAATAAGAACAAAGCTAGAAGAACGAGAGAGGAAAGGGTTTTTTTTTTATGAACAAGTGAAGCAAAAATATCCACAAGATGCTCTGCGGGCAGAACAAGATAGAAATAAATCCATGGAAGAACAGTGGAAGAGACTAGAGAGAAAGAAAGAAGCTAATGCCGAAGCAACACAACAAGAGACTCAATCTCAAAAAGTACCAGAGGAAGATTGTCGCAAATCCATGGAGGAAGAACGCCGCAAAACCGAAGAGGAAGAATGCCACAAAGCCATGGAGGAAGAACGCCTCAAAGCCGTGGAGGAAGAACGCCTCAAAGCCGTGGAGGAAGAATGTTGTAAAACACATCGGAAGAATGCCTCAAAGCCTCGGAGGAAGAACTCCAAAAAACTGCAGAGGAAGAAAACCTCAAAGCCGTGGAAGAAGAATAATGAAAAATAAAAGAAGAAAATATCTAGCAAGAAGCAAAGGAAGAGAAGGAGCGAAAAGAAGACGCCGACAAAGAAGAATAAAGGCTTCGAATCCTCTAGGAAGAGACACAAAAAGAGAGGGATGAAAACCACAATGATGAATATTATCCAACAATAATATTTGTTTCTTTTGGACCAAGTAAAACAAGAGGCCATCAAAATTAATTTAAAGGTAATGGAGTCTCATAAGAATTTTATTTTTCACCTGGAGGAATTGCAGCAATACTATGTGATCTTGAGAAAGCTCGTAGATGAATCCAATTCATTCAAAGATGAATATAAAGTGATTCAACAGTATACAGAGGAAATTTATAAATGGTAGCAACAATATGAGGAAGCTCCTGCGAATATTCCCATAATTCAGAAGAAAGAGTTGGAAAAAGTAAGAGCATGGAAAAATGCTTGAGATTCCACACAAGCATATGCAAATGAAGCTATTATGAAGGTGGAACATCTATGTAAAATAGTTTGGAGCTCCATAGATAATGTGATGAATAGGTACGAGATGCCGACCCTCGATGAGTTAACGATGGAAAAATTGATATGGTCAAAGATATCTTGTATTCAATCTAAAAGAGATGCAAGCGAGCTAGTGATTAAATAATTGACCAAGGTTGATCATGACGTATTCAACGACTACGTTTATCAACCTACAGAATTACCATCATGGAAAAATGGTTTCACAAAGTTGATCAGGTTAGAGTTAGACAGGGAACTAGAGCCTAGAGTTCTGAAGGTTGAAGTTCAATTCGAACAACTGCAAGATAGTCACTATGATGAGATCAAGGATTGGCACACACAGATGTCTCAAACGTTAGAATGGTGAGAAAGAGGTCAAGAAGATGCGCCAGAGGTGGTAGCATTCCTATTTGTCATCTCACACTATAGTACCGACGGTACGACAGATTCATAAGTAATAGAACACAACACGAGAGAACACAAGGGAAAATATGCACAATGCTTACATTTAAAACATATAAATCATGGGATCCTGTTTTTAGAGGGAGTCAATTTATTCTATGTTTTTTATTTTTAAGGTGGGTTTTGGTCGGAATCCGGTAAATGTTTTTTGCTAAAATCCAAATTTGGAAGTGTTTAAATTGTGTTTTTGAATCCATATGTAAATTCAACACCCTTGAATACCCCACGGAACACAAATTATGTAATAAAAAATTAGATAATATAAGTGATTCTACGATTTTTTGAATATTTCCAACAGGACGATGAACAAAATAAAATGGCAAGATTGCTTTTGTGAGAACGGATAAGATTGACCATCACGGATAATATTGCTTCCAAAGAATTGAAATATTCAATCTAAGTCATAGGTAGGAATTGGCTTATTTTAATTCCATCGAAAGCTTCTAAGGCCTCCAACAATCCAAATTTATCTTGGAAAAATGCACTATTGTATTTGTGACGTTAGCGGAAAAATTATCCTTTTATGTCCGTTGCATATTTCGATGCCTCCACGGTCCAGATCTACTTTGGTAAGTTGCATGATCCAATCTAAGCCATTGTCGAGAGAAATCACTCGTTATTCATCTTGCTAGTTAAATCCCGTGAACAACCCAGATCTTTTGTGTATGATAAAAATATTCTATGGTGACAATTGACCATTAGTGCTTGGCTTCTTCTACTTCCAAACTTTAATATTGTTCTTCATAGAGGTCGAAGAATTCCATTTCTCAAACTGTTGTAATTTGAATGAGCAATTGGCCATTTCTCTCGCTTTAGTAATTTTTGGGAGGAGGAATGAGCACATGGGTAAATGTTTTTCTTAACAAGTTGGTCATTTTTAACATAACACTTCATTATTGAAGGCAAAATTTTTAGACAAAACATTGTTTGATGGGAACTATAAGAATATATGATTGGGTTTTCTGGATAGATAAGAGAAAGGAAGAATAGGTCACTAGGACTATATTTGTGTCTTAGTTTATGTATAAGGCCTTTTCTTTGATCACTCGGAATGAGCTTGAAGGTATTTGTCGATATATCAGACCTTACCTACAACTAGGTGAGACTTTTAGAAATGATTTATTATTTTTATCCCGGGGACTACACTATGATTAGGTTGTATGGAACTAAAAATCCTACTTACATGCTATTTAGGCTACTCACTTTCAGGAATTTTTTCCTGGAATATGTACACGGATCATACATGTGGATAAATTTCATATTTTTAAGGTCAAGAGGGAGGGGAGAGCGAATTTTAACATTTCCATGGGAGTATCCCTCATTAATAAGAAGAAATCTCTCAAGTGGATAATGCCGCAAATCATACTATCAAAATTTGTTTGCGCAGTCTCTAAAGGAGAACTATTTTAAAGCACCGTAGAGATATAGTGAAACCCACTACGGACTCCCAAGTGCACAAAAGAGGATAATGGCCTAAATAGTGTCGCATACATAACGAATGGAGAACCATTTAAAATGGCCGCAATAAAACAATGCAGCATGCCAAATACTCTCAAGCGCACAAAAATGGATAATGATACAAATTGCACCACGAATATTGGGTAGTGGGGTTCCAAAAGGAGAACAATGCAATATGCCATGGACTCCAAAGTGCACAGAAGTGGATAATTCCCTGAACTGCACTGTTGCCATATCCGTGTGGCCCATCATAAAATGTTACATAAAAAGACAGCATAAATTCCCCACAACGTGTGAAATGCTCTCTAGCGCACATAAGAGGATAATGCTACGAATCACGCCATGGGAATTGGGATGCAAGGTCCCGAAAGGATAACCATTCTAAAGCACCACAGGAAAACAACGCGACACATAGTGGACTCCAAAACGCACAAAAGCGGATAATGCCCCGAACCGCATCATTTCCATATCCTTGCGACCCATTATAAAACCGTGCTACATAAAAAAAGACCGCGTAAATTCCCCATAGTGCATACCATTTTGGGCACATGGCTATGATACCATGTAAATACAAACTACCATACAATTATCCTTAAAAATACCATATCAATAGAGAGGGACAATTCCTCACTCAAATACCAAAAGTATGACAAAGGGTACATCCTTCTTCTCCACCTCCTAAGTTGTCATCACTCTAGCCTTATAATGGCGGGAAAGGGCTAGTGTTACTCCTCCCTCAAATTGAAGAAATTTGTGGAAACTCAACTCTTCCTCCCAAACATTACCAAAGTGAGAGAAGGGTACAGTTCCTCACTCAAATACCAAGAGTTTGAGAAAGGACACATGCCCCTTCTCCACCTCCTTGCTCCTCATCACTCTAGCCATAGAAGGGTGAGAAAGGGTGGGTGCTCCTTCTCCACACTCAAATTTCAAAAGTTCCTAGAAGGGCTAGTTCAATCAAAATAGGGTGAGAAAGGGTGAATGTTTTCACTCATACTCCGAAAAGTCTAAGGAAGTCCCCATTCTCTAATAGTTCCAATGAACAAGTGTGGGAAAGGGGAAGTGATCCTCCACTCTTCCCCCAAGAAATTACCTAAGAGATATAATGCGACAGTTCCTCACTCAAATACCAAGAGTTTGTGAAAAGGCACATACTCCTTCTCCACCTCCCAAACCATCATTACTCTAACCATAGAAGGACGAGAAGTGGTGAGTGCTCCTTCTCTTCCTTACTCAAATTTTACAAGTTCTGGAAGGGCTAGCGCAATTAGAACATGGTGAGAAAGGGCCAATGTATCTACTCCTCCTCGCATAAGTCTAAGGCAGTCCCCATGCTACTCACTCAAGTGAAACAAGTGTAGGAAAGGGCTAGTGCACAAACTACAAGGACCGGCTCAGATTTAGAACTCCCAGTCACAGAACCAAGACTCAATCACAAACTCCAAGGACTAGCTCGGATTTAGAACTCCCAGTCACAGAACCAAAACTCAATCACAAACTCCAAGGACCGGCTTGGATTTAGAACTCCCAATCATAGAACCAAGACTCAATCACTACAAAACTATGAACCTTAGAAAATAACACATCTTTTTCTGATCATCTTTGGATGGAAAAGATCATCACAGACTACACACTAGAAGATCAACAAGCTTTTGATCCTAGCAGGTCACACTAAGCACATAGGGAGAACATACACCACTAACTTCTTCTTATACTTGATATATATGTTTTTCATATGCCAGGTCGCAAGAAGCATGGGCATAGAGGATACACAGAAATCGACTTGAATACTTACAGAACTCAACTTGAATACTTACATAACTCTCAACTCCCAAACTCTGAATACCCAAGTGGGTGGGGGGAGATTTATTTATACAAATTTATTCAGTAAACCAGTGCCACCAAACTGAAATATGCAAGTAAAATCTAATATTCCTTTTTATGGCAGTAGATCAAATCGTACCCTTTGTCAGATAAGTCATCTAAGCCATGTGAAGTAATCTAAGTACTTGCAGACCCATACTGACAAGAGAATTAAAATTTACAAGGTGGAACTACTATTAGTGACCCACGACGCTTTTACATTAGTCATAGGGGATAAGTAATTTGAGCCATGTGAAGGAATCTAAGTACTTGCGGACCCATACTCACAAGAGAATTAAAATTTACAAGGAGGAACTACTATTACCGGCCCATGGCGGTTTTACATTAGTCATAGGGATCATATCCTACTAAGAAGATACATCTTTCTTTTCCATCCCCAAGATATGGTCTACCACAAAGACAACCATATCCAACAAATCCATCATTGTTGTCATCATCATTGTTAGAGGTAGATGGGATAAGATTTCAGTATTAGCAAATAAACAATGTGAAAAACATCTTTCTACAATAGAACCCATCATAACTTCATTGGGAGAGCAACATAATTCTGCTTCAAAACATGATTCCACTTTGTAATTGAGAACGACTTCTTTGGTATAGTGTATAATCATCCTTCCATGTTTATCCCATTGGAGAAACTTTTTTGTCATTTTGATAGGTGGTTCTAAGGGAGAATATTTCCTACCAATGTGTTTCAATTTGAATTTGAACCACATATAGCTGTGATGAGCTACAATCATGTCATCCTAGATATGCAAAATAAAATTAGCTCGTCTTTGTACCCAATCTTTCCTAGGACAAAACTTATCAAGAAATACTTATGTCCATCCTGTCCAATTTTCTTGAACTAAGGAGGATGGATCCCTACAAATTATGATCTCTCTTTGTTCTCTGCAAAAACCTAGAATCAGATGGCAACTTCTCCATGTTAAATAGCCAGGGCCTATATCAACAAAGAAAATATTTTTCCCATCAAACTCATCAGTACCTAGCCATATATCATTTAAGTTTGATAACTTATAATATGGATTTATGAGATTTAGAAATGTTGTTTTCTCCCATCTTTCTAAAATTTCAATTTTCATGGGAGAAGAGTGATTTTTGCTTCTCAATGAGATGGCCAGCTGCTTGTCTACTTCTTTTTTGTTGGCATATTCCAGAAATGCCAGACGCTCTAGAGAACTCATGGGGTCTCGAAAATTTATTTTTCCTCTGGCTTTCTCTAGATCATGCTTGATGCCTGCTCTCTTATCCGACGGTCCAACATCTAATGCACCAACGTTGAACATGTTGAGACTAGGCTGAGATTCTTCTCTGGTTATCATATCGGCAACACAGTTAAGATAACCAAGTTTATATACAATATCGAAATAAAAATTCTGAAGCCACATAAACCATTTAATAATTTTAGTATTATTTTCAACCATCAAACTTTCATTCTTAAAAATTCCTGGCATGATTTTTAAATATGTTCTCATCAAGAATTTTAGAAGTTCCAAATATAGTTTGAAATGGTTTACTACCTTTTTGACAAGAAGAATATATTTTTGGCTCGAGGAGTAGTTTAATTTTGCACTATTAAAATAAACTAAGGCATATCCACATATTTCTTATTTATCTCCATGCTTTTCTATCAGGACACCTCCCCTTGCTTTGCTGGAGGCATATGTTTCTATAACAAGGTCTCCCATACCTTGGTGAAGGGAGAGAGGAGGAATTTGTTTTACTTTTGATTTAATTCTTTTAACAGATTCGGTCATTTCATTGCTCCATTTTGGAGGGTGTTTCTTAAATATTTGTTGTAGAGTATGGATGTCATCATCTTGGCTCTTATAGAAATGTCAGATATAATTCGAGCTTCCTAAGAAGCGGTGCAACTAGACTTTCTCCAAGAGTTGATTCGGGAAATGATAAAAAACCTTAAGAACATGATTTTGGAGGATTACTTGGCCTTTATTAATATTTAGACCAAGAAACTCAATTTTTGTCTTCCCAATCTCCATTTTTATTTTGGAAAGAACTAATCCATGTTTATACACTAGCTGGTAGAACTCTTGTAGATGCTTTAAATGTTCCTACAAATTTTTAGAGCAAATTAGGATATCATCAATATATACAAGTGCCCATTTCTTTTCGCTAAAAATATCTTCCATTCTCTTCTGGAATTCAGAAGGAGCATTATTTATTCCAAATGGGAGAACTTTCCACTGATACTAACCATGTGGGACAACAAAATCCATTTTGAAGGGATCCTTTGCTTCAATCCCAATATAGTAAAATCCAGATTTTAGATCAAACTTACTAAAGATCGTACAACCTGCCATTCTTTGTAAAAGGATTGACTTATCAGGAAGAGGGTATCTGACATGTTGGAGGGATGCATTCAAAGATTTGTAATTTAGTGGTAATTTACAACTAACCTGGGATTTCCTCTCTTAATTTATGAATGCTTGTTTACTATAAATGCACGATAATCCCAAGGGATCCTAGAGGGTTCAATGAGACCTTTAGAAATCAGGTATTTGATTTCACTGGCACAAAACACTTTTTATGTAGGATACATTAATCCAACAGTGGCTTGTCGGGCTTTAGGATTTACCAAAGGATCATACGGTAGAGAGAAAAATATTTTTCTTTGGTCCAAAAGGCATTAGGACTTTCATAGCTACAATCTTTCTCAAGTTTTTTCTGAAATATGAGATAAGGTAGAGTCCTTGTGCATTTCTGGATAAGCTATAATCTTTCCATTTTGAACAATTCTTCAATATTAGGGGCAGGATTGAGCTTCTTTACAGGAGTTGGGCATTTGGATTTAGCTTCAAAGGATATGGGACAAGACACTAATCTACTATTTAATGTATATTTGAACAACATTTTATTATTATCAATAGTAACGTGACTAACTCTAGTAAAAAACTATGATCCTAAAATACAATCCTCTTTTATATTGTCAAGTCTATTTAAAGAAAAAAATTCTGGCAAACCTTCAACCTTAATTGGGAAGTCTGGAACTCTTCCAAGTAGCTATACAGGATTTCTTGCGATTGCTATGCCGTGATCAGAAGTCTATTCCCAATAAAATGATGGTATGGAACCTCCTTTCTCCAAATTTTAACTGGCATCCAGAGTCTATCATGCAATATAGATAGTATGGCTTGAACTCGGGAGGGAAAAAGCAGACTTTTATATATAACTTAGGACCAGTAAATAGTCCTATAATTGGCTCTAGATTTGGAGTAGGAAATGGAGTAGGTTTTTCATCTCCTTCTGCTAATATTTCTTCACTGATACTATGTGTGCTTCTATCTTTGGGGCTCTTAAGAGCTTCTTCATAGGGTTTGCACATTTCTTCTTCCGAGGACTGACCTTTATCTCTTATAGTTATTTCTAGCATTATTTTTATCTCTTCTATTTCTTTGACAAGATTCTTCAAAGAGCTTTGCTTTTATTTGATTTGAAACCTGAGTAGGTGCTCTTTATCTTTTCTGAATCTTTGTCTATCTTCATGAAGATCAAGATATTATTTGCAAAGCTCTTTGGGATTATAGAATGTTGGATTCATGCTGATATTAAGAGAGAAATACTTAGATTTGGTTGGTTGCTTCTCTTTAGCTTTTAGTTGAGCTAAAATCTTTTTATTTTCATCTTTTAATTATTTTCTTAAAACATATTGATATGTTGGTGTTATAGATAAAATTTCAGCAGTTTCGACAATTCTGATTTGAGGAGAATCCTTTGATGTGGAAAAAATATAAAAAAAATATGGAGGACCATCACACCCTCCTAAATTTGCATCCTGGTCGGAATTAGAAGAGGAGTAGATAGATTCTGCAAGATCAAATTTACTCATGGAAGGATCCAAGTCATCTAAATCAAAGGATCCTTCATCTGGGAGAAAAACTATTTCTCCTTCAGGATATTGGTTAGCGTCACAATAGTCAAGATCCCACCAAGCAGGATCTAATCCATTAGTAAACATTGCTGCAAGCCGAGTCTTATATTTTCTCTTGGGGTATTTATTTTCCTAGTGGCCTTTCTTACCACAAATAAAACATTTTTCTTTATTAGAAGGAGAAGAGTGTTTCTTGACAAAATCCTTTCTTTTCTTGAAACTCTTCTTCTTCTTATATATGTAGGCTTTGTCTAGGTGAAATCTAAGAGCACTAGTATAGAAGGGTTTTCCCTTATTTTTCTTGCAGCTACAAGATTATTGACCAAAGTGACCTCTATTGTGAGCTCCACAACCCCAATCGGGCATTGTTGCCACATATTTGCAAAAACTAGGAGATTACATGGATGGATTCCTTTTAAAGTCTTTGGCAACTGTCCTTTATAAACAATGCTCTTGCCATGTTTCCATAATGAATCCATGAAATTGGGAAAGAGAGAGTCCTTGCAAGGGAATATTTTTATCTTTCAGGAATTGTTCTACTGCATCTGGAAAATGGCCCAGGAAAATCCTGAGATAATGCTTTAAGTATGCCTACTTTTCTACATTTCTAGAAGAGATAAGAAATTTCTGCATATAACAAAAATATTTCTCACTTTTGCTAAGATCACAAATTCTAGCAGACATAAATAAATATGCAAGATGTTCAAAGTCTTCGATTTCTTTTGGAACATAGAATTCTCTTCCTAATGCTTTGAGAATTTGGTCATCTTCATCTTGAGCAACCAACATTTAATCTCTAGCTTCTTGAGGAAGCCACCACCACCATTCATAATCCAAAACTGATAGGCCTATTACTAGTTGTACAACTAACTTCTAAGACGTTATATTATGGTCTTGAATCCTTTTCTAAAGAAACCATTTTCTTAACAACTAAATGGATGTCTTAATTTCATCCCTCGATTGACATCAAATATTCAAGAAAGGTTTCTCTGGAATTTGATAAATAAGGTTATTGATTCCATTAATGCTGAAAAGGAATCTATGAGAAGGAGTAGAAGAGGAAGAATTGTCATTCATTTCCTCATCAAATGTGGGAGGAGGAGGTCCTCCAAGTGGATTAAAATATGGATGGGAAGAAGATCCATACTGAAGTGGATAATTTTCCCTTTTTGGACCTGCCATTTCCGCAAGATATCTTTCTGGGAGAGATTTTGGCATTTTCTTAAATTGAGAGACCAGATACTGTATTTCATTAAATTATTCTTCATCTTGTCCAAAGGTAAACTCTAGTTTATTATCTTGTTCTTTGATACTCATCATAATAAATGAATAACTTCTGGCATGTTTCTTATCCTTATTCTATTTATGACCTCTAGATGCAATCTCTAGAGCAGATTGCTTGACATAGTATTTTTATCTAAGTTTTGGGTTTTAATGAAGATTTTTCCCGAAACATCTAAGCATTATTCTAGCTTGTTTGCAGCTGTAACAATAGCATTCTTTATTTCATCAAAATCATGTAACAAATGATCAATAAGATCCGTGTTAGTTCTAAGTAGAGTGATCTGCTCATGTTATTCATTGGATTTATGTTTTGAGAGGAGGATATCACGAGCCATATCATCTAGATTATGAGTTGTTAACTAATGTTGCATATTTCCATAATTTTCTTGTTTGATTTCATCTGAGACAATTTCAGATATAGCATAGGACTATGAGGAAGGTACTCCCTTTTAGATTGGCCATCATGTGAAAACTATCTGAAAGGAGCATCAGGAATATTTATGCTAGGAATGAAAGAAGTATCACCCTTTGGTGTTTTGATTTCATAACCTAGTCCACTTCTGGGAAGGGAGAACATGAATAAGCTTGGGATTTTTTTTTTGGCTCTCATTCTTTGTAAAAAAAAATTGCAAGCAACGCATTCAGAGTGTTGTCCTTTATGTTCAGTATTAAAAACACCAGATGAAGAGAAAGTTGAAGGGCATGAAGAGTATGGTTCATTCCACACAGTTTGAGATGAAGAAGAGGAGGATGAATTTACAGAAGTAGATCTAGTGAGAGGAGGAGTAAACATAGGAGTGGGAAATCCATCAGATAATCGAAAAGAGTGAGAATATCTATCAAATACTACGAGAGTATTTACAATTGTTTGATTATTCAACATTTTTTCTTTTTGACATAGTTCTTTGTATTTGAACTCGACTCTTCCTCCCAAAAATTACCAAAAGAAAGAGAAAGGGCTACTTCCTCACTCAAATACCAAGACTTTGAGAAAGGGCACATTCTCCTTCTCCACCTGCCCACTACTCATCACTCTAACCATAGAATGGAAAGAAAGGGTAAATGCTCCTTCAACAAACACCAAAAGTGTGTGGAAGGGCCATCATAATTAGAATAGGTTGAGAAGGTGCCAATATTGCCACTCCTCCTCCCAAAATTCTAAGGGATTTCACATGCTACTCAACCGAGTGGAACAAGTGTAGGAAATGGCCAATGCTCCTAGACTTTTCCTTCCAACAATGACCAAAGCGAGAGAAAGGGATATTTTCTTTCTCAAATACTAAGAGTATGAGAAAGGGAACATGCTCATTATCCACCTCCCCACTCCTCAACACTCTAACCATAGAAGGGTGAGAAAATGCCAGTGATGCTTCTCCTCCTTATTCAAATTGAAAAAGTGTCTGGAGGGTCGACTCTTCCTCCAAAAAAAAATACGAAAGTGAGATAAAGGGCCAACTCCTATCACAAATACCAAGAGCATGAGAAATGGAACATAATCCTTATCGACCTCCCATCTCCTCATCACTATATCCATTGAAGGGTGAGAAAGGGCGAGTGCTCATTCTTCTCCTCACTCAAATACCAAGATTTTGTGAAAGGCAACATGCTCCTTCTGCACCTCCCAACTCATCATCACTCTAACCATAGAAGGGTGAAAAGTGATGAGTAATCTAATTTGAGTGTTTCTTACCCAAATTTTACAACTGTGTGTGTGGAAGGGCTAGCACAACTAGAACATGGTGAGAAAGGGCCAATGTATCCACTCCTCCTCGCATAATTATAAGGTGGTTCCCATGCTACTCACTCGAGTAAAAGAAGTGTAGGAAAGGGCCAATGCTCCTCGAATCTTCCTCCCAAAAATTACCAAAAGAGTGAGAAAGGGCTAGTTCCTCACTCAAATACCAAGACTATGAGAAAGGGCATAAGATCCTTCTCCACTTTCCCACTACTCATCACTCTAAACATAGAAAGGTGAGAAATGGTATATTCTCCTTAATCAAATCCCAGAACTGTGTGGAAGGGCCAACATAATTAGAATAGGTTGAGAAAGTGCCAATGTTTCCACTACTCCCAAAAGTCTAAATGAGTTCCCATGCTACTCACTTGAGTGGAACATGTGTAGGAAAGGGTCAGTGCTCCTCAACTCTTTCTCCCAAAAATGATCAAAGCGAGAGAAAGGGCCAGTTTTTCACTCAAATACCAAGAGTCTGAGAAAGCACACATGCTCTTTCTCCACCTCCCAACTCATCATCACTCAAACCATAGAAGGGCGGGAAGTGACACATGCTCTTTATCCTCCTTACTCAAATTTTGCAAGTGTGTGGAAGGGTTAGCATAATTATAACATGGTGAGAAAGGACCAATGTATCCACTCCTCCTTGCCTAAGTCTAAGGAGGTTCCCATGCTACTCACTCAAGTGAAACAAGTGTAGGAAAGGGCCAATGCTCCTTGACTCTTCCTCCCAAAAATTACCAAAATCTAGAGAAAGGGATAGTTCCCCACTCAAATACCAAGACTTTGAGAAAGGGAACAAGCCCCTTCTCCACCTTCCCACTACTCATCACTCTAACCATAGAAAGATGAGAAAGGATACATGATCTTTAATAAAAACCCAAAAGTGTGTGGAAGGGCCAGCGCAATTAGAATAGGTTGAAAAGTGCCAATGTTGCCACTCCTCCTCCCAAAAGTATAAGGAAGTTCCCATGCTACTCACTTGAGTGGAACAAGTGTAGGAAAGAGCCAGTTCTCCTCGAATATTTCTCCCAACAATGACCAAAGAGAGAGAAAGGGCTAGTTCTTCACTCAAATACCAAGAGTCTGAGAAAGCGTACATGCTCCTTTTCCACCTCCAAACTCATCATCACTGTAACCATAGGAGGGTTAGAAGCGATGAGTTCTTTTTCTCCTCCTTACTCAAAGTTTAGAAGTGTGTGGAAGGGCTAGTGCAATTAGAACATGGTGAGAAAGGGCCAATGTACCCAATCCTCCTCACATAAGTCTAAGGCAGTGTCCATGCTATTCACTCAATTGAAACATGTGTAGGAAAGGGCTAGTTCTTCTTGACTCTTCCTCCCAAAAATTACCAAAATATAGAGAAAGGGATAGTTCCTCACTCAAATACCAAGACTTTGAGAAAGGGCACATGCTCTTTGTGCACCTACCCACTACTAATCACTCTAACCATAGAAAGGTGAGAAAGGGTACATGATCTTTAATCAAACCCCAAAAGTGTGTAGAAGGGCCAGTGTAATTAGAATATGTTGAGAAAGTGATAATGTTTCCACTCATCCTCCCAAAAGTATAAGGGAGTACCCATTCTACTCACTTGAGTGGAACAAGTGTAGGAAATGGCAAGTGCTCCTAAACTCTTTCTCGCAGCAATGAACAAAGGGAGAGAAAGGGTTAGTTCCTCACTCAAATACCAAGAGTCTGAGAAAGGGAAAATGATCCTTCTCCACCTCCTCACTCCTCCTCACTCTAACCATATAAGGGTGAGAAAGGGCTAGTGCTCCTTCTCATCCTTACTCAAATTGAAGTGTTTGGAAGGTCAACTCTTCCTCCCAAAAATTATAGAAACGAGAGAAAGGGCCAATTCCTCACCCAAATACCGAGAGTTTGAGAAAGGGCCCATACTCCTTCTCAACCTCCCATTTCCTCATCACTCTATCCATATAAAGGTTAGAAATGGATAGTGCTCATTCTCCTCCTTACTCAAATTTTATAACTGTGTGGAAGGGCCAATGTAATAAGAATAGCACTTGAGAAAGGGCCAATGTAATAAGAATAGCACCTGAGAAAGGGCCAATGTTTCCACTCCTCACAAAATTTCAAGGCATTTCCAATGCTAGTCATTCGAATGGAACAAGTGTGGAATAGGGCGAGTAATCCACTTTAGTTCAGTAAGTTAGTCCTCTGACCAATGGAGGGTACCCTAAAAACTAGGAGGTATGAGTCCTAGTATGTCACCCTAGGTACTTATGTACCTTTCATATATGCATGAAAAACTTGAGTGGGTTTAACGATGAAATCTAAGGTGCTCAGAGGAAAACCCTACCTTGAATACAAAATCAAAGTGAGGGTTGTAGTTGAAAGAGAGGACCAAGTATTCCTCAAAATTTTCAAACTAAAAATAAGTGTTGTCGCCTTAATTATAACCATCTCTAAGAAAAAAGCAGAAAAAACAACACGAATCACATTCATTTGACAAATTATGTTTTAACTTCCCATTGATGTGAATTCTTGCTACCTTTAGAAAACTACACAGGTGGCTAAATTTAATATTTGTACAACTCTAGGCCATCAAACAACGACTTTGCATACTATTTAAAAAGGAAACTAAGCATGCATAAAACACCATTCATTCAAAAAACAGTGGTAGTCTCCCAATCAACACCATCTCGTACATTTAAGAATATAAACATATTTTTAATTTAAAAACCCCAGTCGCAGTCTTGCCTTGGTCCTGGGTATTTGCAAAGCACAACATCCCATTAATTTAAAATAAAAAAAAACATTACATCCGAAAACCCTAGAGGCAGTCTCGCCTCTGTCTTGGGTACTCTCCAAAAGCAGTATTTATATTTCTCTACCACGGTCATGTTGTATTTTAGATCAAAAACATAATTTCAATGGTCTGCGACTATGAGGAATAAGAAAATAAATAATATAGTAGGTTAATGTGATATATCCCAATGGCTATCTCCAGCCTCGAAACGCATGAGAAAAGTGAACCTCCCTTTGCGCCCTTTCCAGCTGATCTTTTCTATGTCATCTGATGCCCACCGTGCCCTTGTAATGTGCCTTTCAAAAATGGACATGCAGCCCTGATGATCTAATTCTGGAATCCACATCTCTTACTATTGCTGGCCTAAATAATTTTGGGGACAACTCACCCCACATTATGCATCATCTTCTGTCTACAAATTAGTGTGTGCCTCTCACTAGTACTCAACAACACCGGTTTCCTTGTCTAGTACCGAACAGGTACTGAACCAAACTAAATGGGTGAATAAATATTTCTAATATAATACTGGGAACTCATCCCATAATGGGAAAGAAGGGGACTCAGCAGAAGCATTGCCCAATATTGCAAATGATTACTGTGAGGACCCCATGAAATGTAAAAAGTGCAAAATTAAGGTTGAGAGAGCATACCAACACCAAATCTAAATCCACATTTAAGCTCCTAGCCACACATGCAGACTCTGAATTTAACACACATAGCCTATATGGATGGTGCACACAAAACACACAATCTATGACGATCATTATAGACTATAGAATAAAAGTTCAAGGAGTACTATAAGTCGTATTTACAAGAGGAAAGCTTGCATTTCCTCGCAAAATTCACTAAAAGTGGGATTAGAATGTCTGACCAACATGTTAGTTTCGCAAAATTCACTGAAAGAAAGTAGTGGTTCGGAGTGATCAATAAGCATCTTGGATGAAAAAAACCGAAATCAGCATTATGGGGGGTTGGGACATCATACCATATCAAACAAAACATCTCCAAGACTGGTGGCACTTGATAGCAAAGGGTGAAATGTGAGATGATGATCTCTGATGAAAAACATGAAGAAGACTGATGGTAGTTGGGTCCATCATTACCCTATATATTAGTGAAGGATTTATTTAATATAGCGCTCACTAGCCGCAGGATAGCGATAGCCATGAAATTATGATCAAAGGATTCAGCAGTTGAATGAATAATCTCCATGTGACATTTTGCATGGGAAAACGTAAGGTGAGGAGGGAGGTAGATACGTGTTGGAATCTAGTAATGATGGACAATAGAGTGTATGGATGAATTGATTAGACAGTGTGTGTGTTATGGACAATGTATAGGTAGACCTATCATGTATTCCATAGAATACAAAGGGAGAAATAACAAACTACGCAGAAGACAACAAAACTACAAAGGGAAGTAGAAGAGGTATCCCAAAAGAGTGATAAGCTAAAGAAAGAAGTAGAGGAAATACAACAGAAGAATTCAAGATTGCAGAAGGGATTTGAGTAATTATGTAGCACGCTACTAGAGGTACAGATAGAAAAGGATATCGATCCAAAAGAGAAGGTGAAAAAAATAGGTGGAGCCATTCAAGGTTGCTTCCCTAAGATTGAATAGCTTGTAGCGAAGCAACAGCCAGGGACACCACCAGAGGTCAGAGAAGAGCACGAATATAGAGAAGAGAGAGTGAAAATTGCACTAGGAAACATCAGGGCCTTGGAATTAAAGTGTGAAAAGTTGCATGAATAAAGTCCTCAACTATGGCCATAGTTGGTCATAGATGAACAATTGAAGGAAGTGGAACAAAAGTTTCAAGTTGCGCAAGACGCAAAATAGAATATGTACCATAGTTTGAATACCCTACTAGTCACATAAAATATGGCCAAGATGGGAGAATATAGGAAAGAGAAAATGGAAGTAAGCAGGATCAAGGAAGAATGACAAAATATAACCAACAAGATAGAACCATTACAAGATCACACCATGTCATTCGTAGAACAATTTGAGCAGGTACAGGGGCAGGTTAACGAAACTGTTGAGGAATGCACAAAAAACTTGAATTTAACTCTCAATGAGAAAATATTTAAGAATAAAGTTTGGCCAAGGAAGCATAAATGAAGGAGAAGGTCATGACTGCAAAGGAATCCCTACAGAAGTTAGCATCAATAGTGCAACTAGAGAAGCAAGTAGAATTGTGAACACAAACAGAGACTCAAATTTTGGCTGACTAGATGAGGTGGCTCAGGACGAGCCACAGGAGAGTGTTGGGGGCCTGTTGGAGTGGGATCAAGAAGGGACCAATTTTGGGAAGCACGTGCAATGATGTGGACCATGCACATACAACAGAGGGGATAAAGAGCGCAAAATATGTAAAGTAATTAGGGTTCTGGTCCATTAGGCATATTTTTGGTTTGTTTGTGGGATTTGCCCCCCCACTAAAAAGCTATAAATAGGAAGTAGATAGATGGATAAAATAAAGGCGAGATAGGGGTAGAGCATATGATATAAGTATAGAGAGTAAGAAGAACTAATGATGTAATAATTTTATGTTTTTAAGCTTCCATCATGCAATGCGCATGAGATGTATGGTTTTGGATGAATGATAATATGTTGAAGATTTTTTATCCTCTTTGTGTACTAATGAATGCTTCTTCTTTTTGTGTGCATACTGAATATGATGTTATTATGTTTCTGAATATCTGATCTAAATATGTTTGAGTTATACTTTTTGTTCTATTAGAGATCTAATGTTTTTGCGCAAAAGTGATAGAATTTCCTCCTAACCCTTCTTGTCTATAGAAACCTAGTTCCTACATCCCCCCCTTGGGTGCCTCGGGTGAGACTTCATATGGTTAACAGGTGATGCCACAAGTGCCATATCTTGGGTTTTGTTGGTATTTTAATGCTAGAACTCGGTTCTTCCCTCTGCATGCCAACAAGGAGGTATGTTTTTTAATATTTCGGTATATGTCAAGTAGAAAATATATTAAAAGTAGTAAACAATATTTTTTTTAAATTATTTATTTGTAGTGTGCACAATTGACTCTATATGGGTTTGTAGTTTAATTGAAAACATATTTTTCCAACCTATAGAAAAATAATGTCAGAAACAAAGATATAGAGAGAGATCCTGAAAATGAGAGGATTTCATGAATTTGCAGTCTGAAGCACCAGGTTTTTCATCCTGGAACTAAATCAGAACCAACCTATTCAGCAAACAAGTAATCCTCCCGTCTATGAAATTCAAACTTAAAAAAGTGTGCATGCTCTCTAAAGAACACACATACTCTAAAAGCACCCACGCGCTCTAAAAGTGCACAAGTGCTCTATAATCATGCACATGCTCTAAGAGTGTGCGTACTTTTATAATAAAAAATTATGATTTAGTATTTTGGCCATAACTTTCTATCCAGCCATCGTTTTTTGGAGTTCTTTAGCTCATTAGAAAGGTATTGAAGATATATACATGATTATATCATTATTACATTTTTTTTATATAAACAAAAATATTGTTTAAAAAAAAATTAGAAAATAAATGTTTAGTTCATCATCGATACCTCAAGTCACTACACAGTCCCTCTAATAATGATATTTTGTGTTCAATGGCATTTGGGTGCACTTATGAATTTTTTTAATTGAGGGATATTTTTTAGGAACATGGCTATCGTAAGGGGAGGGAAAAAGGATAATTAGTCTCTCAATGAATATTTAGGCCTCTTACTCCATGAACAAGGACTCAAACCATCACATAGGCCATTTAAAGGGGATTTTTTGCCTTCAAGATGAGTATGATCGCTCCTATAATTCCTTGGACAGTAGGGATGGGTTTCAAGTCCTTAACAATGGGCATGGTAGGAAAATAAGACCTTCAATCACTATATGAAGTGTCTAGGTACAAAATACCATAAACAAGTCCACAACCCAAAAGACATGCACTCTATAGTAGATCATTATCCTTAAAGTGGGATATGGGTGGTGTTATGTGATTATGTGCACTAGGGATGGGTCTTGGACCAAAACCAAAGAATAGATTTGGGGAATTATACCCTAAAATAATATTCTTGACGTAATGGGAAATGATCAAGGCCATGAACCATAACATACACCCTTTAAAGTGGATCTTTGGCATAAAAGATGAATATGGGAACAATCAAGAGTTTTTTCATAGTGGGATGGGTCTTAAGGCCTTGAATGGAGTCATCATAGGAAATCAAGATCCTTTTGTAGTTTCCTTAGGGATTTGGGAATAATTTTTTGGGAAGAATACCGTGTTTTTTTCTCTAAAGAAACCATTAAGCCATCCATTTCCATGAACAATGCGTCGAAGCACCACACATGACTTCCTAGGGATATCCATGGTTCTATGTACTTAGGTCTTATGGCCTTCGGGCCTTAGACATATTCAATGGATGAAGTCTGAACCATGAGCCCTAAAGGAATATTCTAGCCATCCAAGGCAATTGAGGTTTCCTCTACCAAACACACATGGCCTCCAAAGAGTATAATTGGCTTATGATTAAGGATGTCGGTGCCATTAGGTGACTTTGAATAGTATGTACATGTCTTAGGGACCTGGGAATGATGTTCTAGGGGAGAAGACCATGCATTTGGTCCTAAAGAAATCCTTGAGGCATCCAAAGCCATGAAAAATGCCTCAAAGCACCATCCATGAATTTGTAGGGGTATCCATGGAATTATGTATCTAATTCTTGTGGCCTTAGGGACTTCGACGTGGTGAATATACCATGCCTTTATCCCAAAAATTATTATTGAATCATCCAAATCCATAAAAAATTCCTTGAAGCACCAAAAAGGAATTCACAAGGGTATCCATGGAACTATATTTCTAGGTTGTACAGCCTTGGGGCCTTTGACATGATCATTAGAGGAAATTGAATGCATTCCTAATGTGCACACACACTCTTGGATGTACGTTTGGAGGGGGGATGGGAGAGAGGGAGGGACTTGTAGATAGAGAAATAGAATGGGATTAGGAGATGGGGAAGTGTGATAGGTCAAGGGGGAGTGAGTAAGAGGTGAAGAGTGAGGGACTTATAAATGGATAGAGAGAGGGGGGGTGGGGAGGAGTAATAGGTCAAGGGGAAGAGAGATTGAGTGAGTTAGAGGTATAGAAGGAGAAAGAGAGAGAGAGTGAGTGAGAATATGGGGGGGGAGAGAGAGAGAGTTGAGGAGGGAAGGAGAGTGATATATATTTGTGTAAGAGATAGGTGGAGAGAAGGATAGAGTGAGATGGAAGTAGAGGGGATATAGAGAAAGAGAGAGTGAGAATGAGAGAGAGCAGGGATAATGAGGGAGGGAGAACAAGGGAGGGAGAGAGAGAGGAGGGGGTAGTAGTGTACTTCAACCTCTACAGCAACTGTCTTACTGACAAGTGTACAGTCAAATGATGGCAAGACTCCATGTGGACGGAAAGTTTTTCCATCAAATGCAGTAAGCAGAGTGTTAGAGGGAGCTAACTCAAGAGAACCCAAGGCTTTCCAACAATAAATTGACATTACGCACGTAGACACGCCCTCATCTATGACGGCTCATCTAATGGTCTTAGGACCATGACTCACCTCTATTCGAAGAGCAATGTGGTACGGAAACCAGTATTTGATATCATTCATATCAAATCGAGCAGCCATGTTGGATGATTCCATACTTCTAATCACTGCTAGAAGCGCATTTCGTTGTAATGGACAACTTTGCAAAACTTCTAAGGTGGACATGGAACAAGGGGTCTGGGATAGATCTTCAACCACATTGTAGTTGGCAGCAGCCTGTGTGTTGGGATTGTGTGAAGCCCATTTCAAGACACCTTTCAGGATCTTGGGCAGTGAATCCACAAGTATGTGGAGAGGAGTGGAAGATTCAGGAATATCTTTATCCTTATATTGCATATCCGGGGTACAATTTCTTGCCCGCGTTTGTAAAAGAGCGTCCGAGTTAACCATATTAATGAAATTTTTATCAACTGAAGCATGGGTGGTGCCCCTAGCATTAGAGTTGCCAGAAGCTAAGCCCTGCTCTTTGGGGAATGGATCCTTCAGGATGACAGGTTTCTTTTCTTGAAGCAACTTCTAGGCTTCTTCAATCAGAGGGCATTGGTGAGTGAGGTGATCCTGCTTGCAAAGCTTGTAAGGAAACTTAACCTTCTTCTTTTCTTTGTTACCCTCCTCGGCATTTTCTTTTTTTTGGGGCTTTGGTTGGTTCCCCTCTCCTTTATTTCTCTTTTTGTTATTGGGATGCCGAGGGCCCTTTTGATTAGTCTGAACCTATTGTACAGATTCAGTAGTAGAAGGATAGATTGTGATGGAAGTTGCTTCTGCAGTCGATTGTTTGACTGATAAGGCATGAACCTGTTTAGTTAATGCTTCGAAAGCTACAGAATCAACTGAACCTACAATGTCGTCAGCATGTGGTCCAGGTTTTGGTCTACCTAAATCAGTGTTTGATCGTAGTGCATCAGGTATAATATCATAAAGGAGTCTAGACTGGGCATAAACCAAGTCTAATTGTTGAGTCCTTAGAATGGCTTCTTCTTCCGATGACACCCCAGAAGTAGCTACCTCCTTAGAAATGTAAGGGAGGAGTGATTTCACATACCACTGTAATAAGAATTATGGGGGGATATTGGCCTTAATGAGCCTCTTCTGTCTTCGCCACTCCTAAATATGATCAGATAAATGAGTGGCTTTGTTTTGTCTAAAAGTAGACAAAAGGTCTGTCCTAGCATTGTACCAAACAGGAAGCTGAAAGTGGTTCAAAAAGATGGTTGCGAGATCCCAAAAGTTATAAAAGGTGGCCGTAGGTAACTCAATGTACCATTTGGCTGCAGCACCAGTCAGGGCTCTTTGAAAAAGTCTCAACCTAATGGAATCTTCGTTCAACGAGTTCAAATAACACCAGAGATGAAAATTGGTGACATGATCACCAAGATCCTCACCCGTTTTACCTTCAAATTTTGGAATGTCCGAAGGTATTTTAGTGGGGACTGGTGGCCATGTGACGTTATGGCACACCAGATTGTTCATAAATTTGGAAAGATCTGGAAAATTCAGGGTTGCCAGGAATGGTAAACGAGGTGTATAAGATGGCATTTGATAAGCTGGGGTCATAAAGGGGGAACCTCCCATAGTTTGACCCATGAACTGCTGATTAGGGTTTCCCCTCACCATTTGATGGTAGGGGTTTCCCCCAGCCATCTGTTGGTAGGGGTTACCCCCAGCCATCTGCTAGAAGGGGTTGTCCCTAGCCATCTATTGTTGTGCGAAAGTGTTATTGAAATTCCCCCATCCAAATGAAAGTGGGTTGGTACCCTGTGTATTCATCCACTGTGGCTTGGTGTTAGCCCGGCCATAGCTTGGTTTAGAATGTTACCCCCTCCTCCAAAAAACAAAGAAAAAGGGATGTTTCCTGCAGATACATTATTTTGATTCATATTGTAACCTGCAAAGTTAAAACCAGGGATAGTCAAGGTGGATGGTGTCGTCATGGTACTCATGATGAGCCTAGTTGAAGAGGGATTCGGCCTGACATTGGGTGTGGCGATCCAAGTACTAGGTATATGGTATGACTGTTGGGTTACAGGAGATAAAACAACATTCACTGTATTACTAGGTCCAAAAGTAGGGGTATAGGCGGATGTAAAAGCTGTTGATCTTGGCATGCCTAACATACCAGCGTTAAAACTGAAGGATAAAGTTGAAACAAAAGTTGATATGTCAAAATCAGTGTAGCAATGGAAGACGGATTCACAATACTTGTATTCATGCCCATTGTGGGAGTCTGTGGAACTCCCTGTTCGCCTCCCGGGTTAGTCATAATATGCCCAGGTGTGAAAAAATATGCACTATAATTGGGTTGCTGGAAACCAACCGGTATCAGAAGCGGATCGTTAAGTCCGGTCAAAGGAGGGTTAAAATGAGTATTAAACTCACCAGAAGTGAGATCCTCAATCTCGACTGTATTAAAAGCTTTTTGATCCAGGGTCCTAGGTTGTGGTTCACCAGGAACCTCTATTTCACCAATAGTTTCAAAAAGACCACTGGAGTCTGTCCTCTGTCATGGTGGTGGCGGTAGTGGCTCCACTCTGAGTGGGAGAAGGTTTTGTAACCTTCGAGACCTACGAAGCTGTTGGTCTTCCACAATTATATATAAAAATAAAACTAAGTAAAAACCTAGTGGCCACTAAGACTAAGGGGCAAACAGCATACCACTATAAAAATACTAAGTAATCAAACCAATCAAACGGATAGCAAATACTCTTGGAAGTAAGTCTGGGATGATTAGGGCCCAAAACATGCTAATAGAGTACTGATGGTCAGTTTTGTAGCGTCCACCGGAGGTCCACTGGGTGCAAGTGCTTGAATCACCAAACTGCTTTCCTAGGAGTATTTCTAGAGGGTTACCTTCCACACCTGTCCAAGGTGAAGTGGGAATAACCACCCACTCTACCTGTATGAGATCCTATAGGTCTGATACTAAGGCTACCATACATATGAAATATCCTAGGGGGACAGTCGTCAGCCTAGTCAAAACGCATGGGCAGGGTAGCTAAGCCCAAAGTCCGAAAGGACCCCTGTATGGGAATCGACTCTGGTTTATGGTCAAAAGGAAAGTGAGGGGATATCCTCAACAGTTCCAGTCTTCCATGGCCTCATGCTTAACTCTGGTTTGGGTAGAGCATCCCAGGTTTATTTGATATATATGGGTTTACCTATATGAAAGTCTTACTACGATTGTTGGGTAATGAAACTAGTTCCAAGCAGTTTAAGGTGTTTTAAGCTTGAAACTCTAGCCTAAGCTAGTTGGTGTTGTGTATTTCTAAAAAAGAAAATTGTTTCTAATTGATTTTATTAAAAATTCTTTTTTAGGGTTACTTCTTACTCAACAGGGTAGTGCATTGTGTGGTGTGGTTGCAACAGAAAGTAAAGTGCAAGAAATGAAACAACTTTCAACAACAAAAAGACTTTTTTTCTTTTTCAGTTTATGCTCTTTCCAAAATGAAGGCTAAGCAAACCTAAAACAATCTTCTTTTTCTTTTCTTTTCAGTTTCAAAACAAAGTAAACTATGCTACTTCGAAATGAAAATAAGCCTTACTACTTTAAACTACCCAATTTTTTTTCTTAATATATTTAAAAAGAAATAGGACTTGAAAGTAGAAGTGAGTAAGACCTAAAAGAGCAATGTAGGTAAGGAAAAGCAACTCTAAGGCTCAAAACAATCAAAATGATGACTTGATAAAGACTTGTCCTACAAATTTTTTAAAGAGAAAAAACCCTGGGCTTGGAAGACAAAGTGGAAAGAAAAGAAGGATAAGAGACGCTTTAAAATGGAAGGGAAAACTTCAAAACTTGCTCCAAAGCATCAAGAACCCTAACAAGCACTAAACCATGCAAACGGTAGGCAAGTGAACCAAATATGACCTTACAACCACAAAGACTCAAATGGAAGCAAACTAAAGTACTTCAACTTACTTGAAAACTGAAACTGACAGAGCAATTAGGAAGTATCTAGACTCAAAGACTTTTGAAAACACCTTAAAGACTCGACTTGGGATCAAAATCCTAGATCAAAGGACAAAATACCGTTGGAGTGTACTAGTCTTGCAACAAACAATCAAATGTTAGTAAACAAAGGTTTGTATACCTGCAACAAGTAATTAAGGTATGAACAAGCAGCTATGTTCTACAAGGAACAGGGCACGGTTTTCAAAAGAGTCACAAGCAAGCAAGACACCTCAAAAGCACTCAAGCAAGCAAAAAATGACCTAAAGGACTTGGGAGAGGCCAACAAGACTCAACAAAGGCGTAAAGACCTCAAGGATCAGTTAATAAGACAAGGCAAGAGGCTGGAAATCAAACCAAACATGCGGAAATCCAATCCCAAAAGCAAACAGAGACTTACAGGAAAATACTCTACTGTGCAATAGAGAAACCTGCATTTTTCTGGAGGTGTACTCTACTGTGTAAGAGAAAACCATCGTTTTTCAGGAGGTGAACGCCACTGTATATAGGCAGACCAGCGTTTTTTCCAAGGAAGGCCTAAAATAGGCTTCAAAACTTCAAACTGGGATGAGTCAAGTGAAGACAATAGGCTACTGTAACCTACAAAGCCTCTCAAAGGATATAAAAGATCAGAAATTACTGGAAGGAATGTTAAACGAGTCTCCTAGAACAGAAAACAATCGATCCCCAGCGGAGTCGCTAGTCTGTTGTTCGGGAAATCTACCCTATAGCGAGGAGATGGACACTACCAACTTCTGGGGTGACAGTTAAATGCATAGATCATATCACATGGACTTCTACAAAAGGAAAGAGATCAAGGTTCATGAAGGTGTACCTTATTAACGACACTCGATCCTAGCTTTTGCTTGCTCCTTCAATCGGTCCTCCACTTGATCTTCTGTTTGATGAACCTGCAATACAAAGATACCTTCCTCAGTGTATCTTGACTGATATAACAATGATGAATATGAAATACAATTTAAACATCAAATACAATCAAGCATTTAATCCAAACAAACATGCAATCCATTAGACATTTGATTGGGACAGGAAGGACATTTCAACCTTTATTGTCAAAAGCAAATAATCAATACAAGGTATACTTGATCATTCAGAATGCTTGTGCAACTGGATCCTGGGATCCTACTCTTCACACTAACTTGGGAATTTTTCCAGCTTAACAACCCTTAATACATAATTTTGAGGTCCCTCTCTCATGCATCTCCCTTGTATTTATGGGACAAGGTAGGTAGTTTAGATCAAGAGGTAGTTTGATTGGGAGGTTGGGGAAGTTGCAAAACCAACTTCAACTAATCCCAATTCATCAATTTAATATATTTTTGATTACTTTTTAAGGTGTACGCTACTTTTCTTAAGTGGAGTAGTGTTCAATATGCAACTTTTATGTTTGCAACAAGCGTTTACAGGCTTTTTTCAAGGTGAACGCTACTCTAGTGAAGTCGAGTTACATATTTATGAAGGAAAACACTACTTTAATGAAGCAGAGCTGCATATTTATGAAGGTGAATGCTCCTCTTATGCCTATAGAGTAGCATTTTTCCCTAAAAGTAGATAAAAAATAGGGTTTTATCAGTTGTAGAGGGGTAATTCTTAACGATTCATCATCTAGGGTCCTCTTGCTCTTCCATCCAAGTTGTCCTTTTGTGTGATCAACAGCTAGATGTGATCACGGATGGAGAAGTGCAAATTTGACCTATAATAGAGGGAGAGAGAGACAAAGAGATCAAGGGGGAGAGAGAGAGAGGGGAAGAGAGATAGAGAGAGAGAGAGAGAGAGATGGAGAGAGAGCGAGGGAGGAAGAGGGAGAGGTAGAGTGTGGAAGAGAGAGAGAGAGAGAGAGTGGGAGGTAGAGGAAGGTGATGAGATAGGGGGAGAGAGGGGCGAAGGAGATAAGGAATATGGAGTGGGAGAGAGAGGTGGAGTGTAAGAGGTAGAGAGAGAATGAGAGAGTGGTGGTGGTAGAAAGAGTCGGAGAGGGAGAGAGAGGTAGGGAGAATGAATAGGAGAGGGAAGGGAGAGGGAGGGAGGGAGAGAGAGAGAGAGAGAGGGGTAGAGGTAAAGAGGGGGAATAGTGGGGAGAAAAGTTTTAGAGTGAGAGGTAAAGAGTTAGAGGGACACCGTGAGAGGTAGAGAGAAACAAAGAGGGTGAGAAAGGTAGAGGAAGAGAGGAAGGGTGGAGAGAGAAAGAGGGAATGAAGGTGGGTGGGAGGGAAAGAGAGAGACGGTGAGGGTGATAGAGGAAAGGGAAAGAGAAATAGGAGTATGGAGAGAGGCATAGGGAGGGAGGGAGAAAGAGAGATGAGGGGGTATGAAACAGGGTAAGAAGGAGACAAATGTAGAGAAATAAATAGATAGAGGTAGAGAGTGAGATGGAGAGATAAATAGGTCAAGTAGAGAGAGACGGGGAAGGAGAGAGGGGAATATGGAGGGAGATAGAGATGGAGAAATGCTGTGAGAGAGAAGGAGGGGGGAGAGAGTATTTTTGGGGAGAGAGAAGGAGGGAGAGAATTCCCATATTGAATAAATAATGCCAGGGATAACCTTGTGAAGTCATGTGTCATTCTTTAATCAATTATTCTATTGGAACCTATGGTCTTGATGTTTCATCACACCTCTATATCTTCTGTAGACAATCAATCATTATACAACAGGAAACTGGTGAAGAATTCGATTGGAGTCTTGATCAAGCAAGTCATTAGAGTGACTGTACAGTTGCTTGAACCAACGACTGGATGGTTAGAACAACCATGGTCAGTGAAACTACAACAATAGACTAAACTATGGGACATTGTGGATTTTGTGGAAACAATTAGGACAAAAAACCCCTCTCTGTGGACCAAATATTCCTCACTTCCAAGAATTTTGTTAGATCTAGGAGCTATAAAAGGAAAACCCTATGGGTTGTGTTATGTGTGATTTGAGATATCTTTCATGCTCAACATGCATGGTGATGTTCTTATCATAATGCCCTGTGATTAAGTGCTATAACAATGTCTTTAGACAACACCTCTCTTCTTGGAATGTCGTTCCCTTATGTTCTATATTTTCTCACGGGGGGTTCACTCAGTGAACTTGTTACATAGCACAATCGTTCGCATGATATTAAAGAATACCCCTATTTTCACTAAATATTGGAAAATGCATCCTAAAATTGTATTGTTGAACCCCCCTCCCAATATGCCTTTCTAATTAAGAAAACCCCTAGTTTCACCAAATATTGTAGGCATCCATTTTTATCAACCCATTTTTAACACCCCCTTTATATCATATTACCAAGTTGTAACAAATAGGAGCCCTAGCACATCTTAGTATAAGAAAACAAGATGCTAAATAAAATAATAGTATAATGCTAATAATGATCCCACTAGGATTCCAAGGGTGACTGATCAATTTGTAGCATTGGATAGCGGAACACCCAAATAAATAGTACTTGCAAAGGAAAAATGCATAAAACGCAACCTAGTCAAGAGATCAACATAACAAAGAATGTAAAACACTGATAGTCCAATTGTTAGTGCAATTCTTAGAAAATATGAGAATTGAAAATGTTTCACACCACAACCTTCCAATCTACCAATTTTATATCATGTAAATACAAATATAGCCATAGAGAACTCATGTTTTCTATAAGCTTAATAAATTAAACTCCATAAACATGCAAAATTGAAACCCTTTTGTGGAGAGACACCCCTACCTTCCTGTCAAAACAAACATCATTGATGTTTGAACCCAAATGAACATAGACAAATTCATTTTACTTCTCAATAACACCGTATGATCATGTGCATATCTTGGATTTGGGTCATTCACAATATCCAATGAATTGTCTCCAGTTCCTCTACATTTATTCTTGCAATCACGGGAATTAACAACATTTAGTTACCTTTTCTTGGGTTATATCTAGTTTTTTTATCTTTAAAGGATAGGGAAAAATCTCCATTGTTAGGTTTCAAGCATGCAATAGTTATAAAGATACACAAATGGTGAAACTTATATGATACCATTTCATGGTAACGATAACACATAGGGTATGTAAATAAGGATTTATATTTTCACTTATGTTCATGTTAATTCCAATACAATATTAAGACAAATGCCTTCCATATAAGAATTGAAATTACAAATATGAACGTGTCGAATATTACTCAATCTAACAAATATTCCTAAGTGGCAATGTGAAAATATTAAAGAAGAATACAAAAGGTTGAAAAAAATAATTAGTCAAGAAACATTGATCTAACTTTTCTTGGTTCTAGTGAGCCAAGAAAGATTGGTCTCACTTTTCTTGGTTGTGGTGGAGCAAGGTTTAATTGAATCTCAATGCCCACCTAAACCCCAACCTAAAAAATGAAGATGTAAATCTTTTACCTGATGCCTACAAAAAATACAATACAATTATTCAAGTCTGGAACTTCCATTTAACTATATCTCTTAACTTAAAGATGGAAAACAATATAACATCAATTCAAACCAAGCCTAAATAATCTATTAAATGAGGATTGCTGAAGGCCAACAATCCAAAGAGACTTCCATCGATATTATCATTGATACACTATTATCAAATTTATGCAAACCTTAGGATCATAAGCAATATCAAATAAAAATGGAAGGTCCTTAAGTGTTAGGTGGTTATGAATTGAGCCCATGATTTGGACATATGAATCAATCCGATGATTTGGAGGTTATTCCTCAGCACTCCCAAATAAAATAACCCCTAATATTTATATTACTATGTCAAATTAAAAGCCCCCCTTGACCCCTTAATACGGGGAAATATATTTTTGAGGTTTTTAAGAGTATTCAACCCCCGAATATGAATGGACGTGATATGATATTGCCTCACTGGTGAACCCCCCATGTATTTTATGTTCTATGGTTCAAGGTTAAGACATTCCCCAACATGGTATCAAAGTTGTTGGCTTTGAACTAGCCATGTTGTTTGCAAATTTTGTTGAGTCAGATCTAGGGTTGATAAAATCTGGGCTAAAGATTTGTTGATTGATACCTATCCTTGAAATTTGATCATATTTTTTTGACCATAAGGATGACTTCCAAGATAGAACCTATTTCCCTTAATGGAAACAATTATGCAATCTAGGAGACAGACATGGAGACCTTGTTGAAGAGGGAAGGACTGTGGTAGTTTACAAAGATTGTTATTGTTGACCCGATGGATGTTGATGCTAAGTTTACAATAAATGTAAAAAAGGATGAAGCTGTGGGTGTTATCAAGACCTACATTTTGTTGATGTATATGTAACTTCGGAATGTATTTCATCTATATTTATTGTACTTCTATAGAGATGTATTATTCCTCTATACGGAAGTGTCATCATTTGTATTGACAAGTGTCGCAAGTGGTGTAACTTGTTGATGGGTTATTAGACCACCTAGTAGAGGGGTTGGCCTGGAATAATGTAACCTGGGGTTATTAGGATGAGTTAGACAAGTCGGCCCCATAGGTTTATTAGGGAACACAGGACAAGTATAAATAGAGATCGAAGATCTCTATTTCATTCACTTCATTACTCACTTATCCATCACTCGGAAAGTGGCGCACATGTGAGGAGGAGGATCATCTGCTAGGAGAAGACTATCTCTTGTACTTGGGTTGTACTTTGGTTGTATCATTGCTCTATCTATCTTTGAGGAAGTTGTGGGGTTTTTCACCTTAGGGTTTTCCCCACGGAAACTCTGTGTGTCTATTGCCTCTTATGTTTTCCTCTTGTTATGATTGACATGATTGAAATGCTTGATATGATTGATATGATGTACATGTTATTCTCTCAGTAAAGATCCTAGAGTATATTGAATTAATGCTAAAAAATTAACATGGTATCAAAGCTTCCCTGAGAAGAAGATATTGTGCAGTGGTGGAAACTAGGGTTTCTTGTTTATTGGGTTTCTCTCCACATATTTTGGAAAATCAATAAGGTATATTGACTCTATTCATCAAGGAGAATCTATCTGTCCAATCAGAATTCAATTCTGAGCACTTTCAGTTTTGGCCCTAAAAATTAGGGTTTCCACAAAAATAGGAATTTCTGAAATCTGAAGACATAGCTAGAATATCCTTGGAAAAATCAAAGTTTAGAGCTTTGGATCGAGATTTTTGGTTGGGTAAAGCTCCAAGAAACTCAAACCCTAATTTAGGGTCCTCCCTAGTGAATCTGAGAAGACAAAAAGGCGTTTCTGAAGGGTGAAACTTTGCAGATCTCAAAATCTAAATATACCAGGTTGATCATCTCATCAAGGTGCATCTTTCTATCCTTTCAAGAAGTTGAAATTCACATTTTGAATTTTTAGGGTTTCTGTGACAAACCCTTATCCGGGACCAGATCTAGTTTTTAGCAAATCAAGTAGTAAGACCTAAATATTTTCTATTTCAAATTGAAGTATTCTTTAAAGATGTCTCACCACACCAAGCTTGAGGATAAGCTTGGAGGGGATGATAACTTCCGAGCATGGAAGTATAGGATTGGGTTAATCCTAGAAGAAAATGAGTTGGACACTTATATAAGTGAAGAGGTCCCTCTCCCAGAGGGAGAAGAGGCTAAGGCTCTTCACAAAAATAACTTGGTCAAGGAAAAGAAGATCATTGTTGATTCTATCAAGGACCATCTCATTCCACATGTGTCATCTCTAAAGACACCCAAGGCAATGTTTGACTCTTTGACCAAGCTATTTGAAGGGAACAACATAAATTGGAAGATGACTCTGTGGAACCAATTGAAAGGCGTAAAGCTTCAGAATGGAGAGACCATTCAATCCTATTTCTCCAAGGTCTCTCAGATCAAGGAACAACTTGAAGCAGTAGATGAAGCAGTAGAGAATGGTGAAATTGTTATGACCACTTTGAATGGCCTACCTAGGTCATGGGATTCCTTTATCCAAGGGATCTGTGCAAGAAGAAAACTAATCTCCTTCAGTAGACTGTGGGAAGAATGTTCACAAGAAGAGGCTAGGCTTGTAGCCCAAGAAGAAAAGATGGGAAGTGAAGATCAAGTTCTCACAGCTCACACCAAAAGTAGCAAGCCTAAGAAGGAGCACTCTCATCACCTTTCAAAAGGGTAAGAAGGTTCTGAGAAGCTACACTTGTAATGAGAAAGGGCACTTTCCTGTAGATTGTCCGAAGAACAAAAGGGACAACAACAACAACTTCAACAAGAAGAAGAAAAATAACAAAAGAAGATATCATGCTCATGCTGCTGAGGATGATGAACCACTATAGAAGAAGGCTAGGACAGAAAGTGATGACTCATCAAGTGAAGATGAATATGTTCTAATCTCTGCTCTCACAAGTACTATTTCTCATGGTTGTAATGATTGGCTTATTGACACTGGGGCTTCCAAACACATGACTAGGTTTAAAGAATCTTTTGCAAATATATCTAAACATGAGTCACCCCATAAGGTAAAACTTGGGGATGATTATCAATACCCTATCAAGGGAAGTGGTGAAGCCTCCTACAACCTAGACTCTGGGAATTCTTTGAAGATAAAAGATGTTTTATATGTACCTGGGCTCAAGAAAAACCTACTCTCCATATTTGCATTGGATGCAAAAGGCATGAGGGTTTCATTTGTAGATGGCCAAGTACTTATGTGGTCAAAAGGTAAAACTATAGATGATGCAGTAGTGATTGGAGAGCAAGAGGGAGGTTTGTATAAATTAAAGGGACAACCTGAACATGCCATGGTGCATGAATCCATGGAGCCAAGTGAACTCTAGCATAGAAGGCTTGCACATGTGCACGACCAATTGCAAGCAAAGTAGTAGAGGGTCATCCTAAAATCAAGAACAAGAAAGAAGGTGTTTGCAAAGGCTGTGCAAAAGGAAAGAACATAAAGAAGGCATTTCCAAGCAGTGAAAGAAAATCAAAAGGAATCTTGGAAATTATCCATTCCAATGTATGCGGCCCAATGTCATCTAGTTCTCTGAGTGGGTATGTTTACTATGTCTCTTTCATTGATGACTTCTCCAGGAAGACTTGGGTTTATTTCTTAAAGAACAAAGATGAAGCATTTGATAAGTTCAAGGAATTCAAAACCTTGATGGAAAATCAAACTAATAAGAAGATCAAGATCTTCAGATCCGACAATGGTGGAGAATTCATTTCAGGTGATTTCAAGAAACTATGCAGTGATTTAGGGATTAAGAGGGAGTTGAATGGTCCCTACAATCCACACCATAATGGAGTTGCAGAAAAGAAGAATAAAACAATCATGGAGGAAGCACAGGAAATGCTGCATGACCAGGATCTGCGTATGCATCTATGTGCAGAAGCAGCTAGGACAGCTGTATATGTGCAGAACAGAACACCACACAAGATATTGGACAACAAGACACCAGAAGAGGTCTTCTCTGGTAAGAAGCCTAAAGTCAGCCATCTCAAAATATTTGGTTGTCCAGTTTACACTCATGTCCCAAAGGAAAAGAGGACCAAGCTAGATCCTTCAGGAAAGAAGGGTATCTTTGTGGGTTACAGTGAAAGCTCGAAGCCTTACAGAATATACTTTCCAGGGTTCAAGAAGATTGATGTCAGCAGGGATGTAACATTTGATGAAAACTCAGCATTCATCAAGTCAAGGAAGACACCTGTTGAAGATCATGAAGAACCAAAGGAAACCAAATTTCAAGACACTACCATGAATGAAGCAATTCCAGATGTTGATTATGAAATTGAAGATCCGCAAGAACCTATAGATCCACCTCGTGAGAAGGAATCTCACAAGAGGAAACCTACATGGGCTAGAGAGCTCATTCAAGATGCAGAAAGATATGGAATTCTAGAAGAAGAACACAGAGAAAAGAAGAGAACTAGATCACATACCAACTATGTTGCTTTACTCTATGATATTATGAACAAAGAACCTTCCAGTTATGAAGAGGCAACGGAAAAAAGAGAATGGAAGGATGCCATGGTTGAGGAATATAAGTCGATCATGAAGAATGATGTTTGGGATGTGGTCCCAAGACCTAAAGGGAAGTCTGTTGTGACTTCCAATGGATCTACAAGATCAAGCATGCTGTAGATGGTAGCATAGAGAAATACAAAGTGAGATTTGTAGCTTGTGGCTTCTCCCAGAAAGAAGGGATTGATTATGAAGAGACTTTTTCTCCTGTGGCCAAATACACTTCCATTAGAATAGTACTTGCTTTGGCTGCAGTGATGAAATGGAAGATACACCAGATGGATGTCAAGACAACTTTCTTGAATGGTGTAGTCGAAGAGGAAGTGTATGTGGAGCAACCACTTGGTTTTGAGACACATGACAGAGAGTCATATGTGTGTAGGTTGAAGAAAGCATTGTATGGCTTGAAGCAAGCTCCTAGGACTTGGTATGGTAGGATGGACAGCTTTCTATCTAGTTTAGGATTCACCAAAAGTAAAGCAGATTCCAACCTTTACTACAAGGTTGAGGAAGGCAATCCAGTGATCCTACTATTATATGTGGATGACTTGTTTGTTACAGGAGAAGATAGTTTGATTGCTGATACCAAGAGGAATCTTGCTGGCGAGTTCGAGATGAAGGACTTGGGTATGATGCACTATTTTCTAGGCATGGAGGTGTGGCAGAGTGCAGATGGGATCTTCCTTGAACAAGCGAAGTATGTAGTAGAGATCCTGAAGAGGTTCGAGATGATGGACTGCAAGGCCATGGCCACACCTACGGCATCGAACCTGAAGCTTTTGTGTGATGCTTTATCTGAGCCGGTTGATGTCACTATGTATCGTCAGATGATTGGGTCCTTGATGTACCTGACGAACACGAGACTAGATATTTGCTTTGCGGTGAACACATTGAGCCAGTTCCTGACAGATTCGAGAGGTGTTCACCTGGTTGTTGTAAAGCATATTCTGAGGTACCTGAAGGGTACAATTGATTATGGGCTCAAGTATGATGCGAATCAAAAGTTTAACCTGCAAGGTTATGTTGATTCAAATTGGGCAGGCAGTGCTGCAGATAGGAAGAGCACATCTGGGTGCTGCTTCAGTATGGGATCAGGTGTGATCTCCTAGTTTAGCAGGAAGTAGTCCTGCGTAGCACTGAGTACAGCCGAGGCAGAGTATGTTGCAGCATGTTTAGCTAGTTGTGAGGCATTATGGCTCCAGAAGCTACTATTTGAGTTATTTGATCTCCTGCTGGAGGCTATTGGTATCTTTTGTGACAACCAAAGTTGTGTGAAGCTGTCTGAGAACCCAGTGTTCCACGACAGGTTGAAACACATTGAGATCAAATATCACTATATTAGGGATATGGTGCAAAGAGGAGTAGTGAAGCTCTTGTATGTTGCGACGGATGAGCAGGTTGCAGATGTGCTGACGAAACCACTAGCCAGAGTGAAGTTCGAGTACTTCAGAGAGAGGCTTGGTTTTCTTTAGATTAACGACACTTCGAGGAAGAAGTGATGGAGACATTTGCTGGAGCCATTCCAAGCATGGTGAGAGGAGGATCTTTCCCATAGATGTGGATATAAGCAATGGATGATGAGCATCAGGATGATGCTCCAGTTACTGCTCTGTATATGCATCATGTTGGATGCTTGGATATGATCAGTTGGATCATTTATATGTATATGCATCATGTTGGATGCTTGGATATGATCAGTTGGATCATTTATATGTATATGCAACATGTTGGATGTTGGATATGATCAGTTGGATCATTTGTATGTATGTTTGCATCATGTTGGATGCTTGGACCATGTATCTGTATATGTATCAGGTGGATACATTGTATGATCAGGTAGATCATGTATGTTGATATATATATCAGGTGGATACTTTGTATGATCAGGTAGATCATGTATATATGCATGTATCAGGTGGATACATTGTATTATCAGGTGGATCATGTGTAATGATATGTATCAGGTAGATACTTGGTATGCATCGGTTGGATGCATTATATGATCAAGATGATCATGGATTATGAGCTTCAGGATGTTGCTCTAGATGACATGCATCAGGATGATGCAGTGATGATGATCAGGTTGATCATGTGATGATGTACATCAGGTTGATGTATGGTGAGTATCAGGTTGATACTCTGTGGCCGTGGACAGGTTGTGCAGATGAGAATATAAGTAGACCTGGGAGATCTGGACAGGATGAAAAGGGCCTCAGATGCTCTTTCGAGGCATTGCTCTGGGAGGACATATAAGTAGACCTGGGAGATCTATAAAGGATGAAAAAGGCCTCAGATGCTCTTTCGAGGCATTGTCCTATGGCATGTAAGTAGACCTAGGAGATCTGGATAGGATGAAAAAGGCCTTAGATGCTCTTTCAAGGTATTGCCATGACCACATGTAATAAGTCTTGGAGATTTGGACAGGATAAAAAAGGCCCCAGATGCTCTTTAGAGATCTTGTTTGGAAAGACACTCTTTTAAGGTTTTGTGGTGGGGGTCACATGTCATAAGTCCTGGAGATCTGGACAGGATGAAAAAGGCCTCAGATGCTCTTTAGAGATCTTGCTTGGAAAGACACTCTTTTAAGGTTTTGTGACAGTCACATGTAAAAGATCTTGGGAGACCCTACAGGTAGATCTGTGTGCTTGTAACATCCTGGGATGCTCTTGCAAGGTTTTGTGATGCACATAATAAGTCCTGAGGATTCCACAGTATGGCCAGTAAGGATGAAGACCTGTAGGTGGTGGGCCTACATCGAGTATGAAAAAGGACTGGCTCTGTAGAACTTCCTATGATGAGTAGATCATAGATTGATTGAGATAGCAGCAACAGTTACGATGACGATGATTCAAGGATGATGATTCGCTGATGATGAACTAGAGAAGAAGACTTGTGCCTGCAGATCTGTGTTGAGAAACACCTTCCTAGTTAAGAGGGAGTGTTGATGTATATGTAACTTCGGAATGTATTTCATCTATATTTATTGTACTCCTATAGAGATGTATTATTCCTCTATACGGAAGTGTCGTCATTTGTATTGACAAGTGTCGCAAGTGGTGTAACTTGTTGATGGGTTATTAGATCACCTAGTAGAGGGGTCGGCCCAGAAATAATGTAACCTCGGGTTATTAGGCTAAGTTAGACAAGTCGGCCCCATAGGTTTATTAGGAAAAATAGGACAAGTATAAATAGAGATCGGAGATCTCTATTTCATTCACTTCATCACTCACTTATCCATCACTTGAAAAGTGGCGCACATGTGAGGAGGAGGATCATCTTCTAGGAGAAGACTATCTCTTGTACTTGGGTTGTACTTTGGTTGTATCATTGCTCTATCTATCTCTGAGGAAGTTGTGGGGTTTTTCACCTTAGGGTTTTCCCCACGGAAATTATGTTTGTCTATTGTCTCTTATGTTTTCCTCTTGTTATGATTGACATGATTGACATGTTTGATATGATTGATATGCTATACATGTTATTCTCTCAGTAAAGATCCTAGACTATATTGAATTAACGATAAAAAATTAACAATTATAGAACCTATTTCCCTGAATGGAAACAATTATGCAATCTAGGAGACAGACATGGAGACCTTATTGAAGAGGGAAGGACTGTGGCAGTTTACAAAGACTGTTATTGTCGACCCGATGGATGTTGATGCTAAGTTTACAATCAATGTAAAAAAGAATGAAGCTGTGGGTGTTATCAAGACCTACATTTCGAGATAGATTCACTTTCATACAAGTAGGATCGATTGTCCTCATGTCGTCTGAATAAGCTGAAGAATGTTCAACGACATAAATGAAGGAGAATTTATGCATATAGGGAAAGAGTTGATATCTCTAGAACATATTTCCTTTGATCGGATCGAGGACTATTTGGCTTGCATCAAGGAGATACAATTTAAATTGGGTGAATGTGGCAAGGATTTTCCAAAGAAGGATGGACAACTCATTGAGCTAGTTCTAATGAATTTGAAGACACCATATGATGTTTATGTTCCTCCTTTCGCACCAATTGGATGTCATTCAAGCAAGATGGTAAGGATTTTACCTTTGATACTTTATGTGATTTGTTGATCAAGGACTAAAAAAAGTTGCTTCAAGAAGGGAAGCTTGGTAGAAAAACCAAGCTAACTTGCTAAAAAGCAAGGTCAAGCCAAATATTAAAGAACGTAGTTGATAGGATCACCGACCAGAATGTATCAACCAACCTACTAAGGGGAAGGTTGAAGAGTCGGCATCGAAAAAGAAGGATCGAAAGAAGAAGACATGTCAGTATTGTGCAAAGGTATGACATGTCAAGAACATTTTTTGGAAAAAGATGAAGGACTTAGAAGGAAAGGTCAAGCACCTTGAGGATAGTGCATCAACTGGACAATTGAAAAATTGAACTACTAAAAATTATACTGTCTCTATTAGAACTTCCTACGCATTAAATGCCCGCACTAATATGACTGAATGGATAGTCGACTCAGGATGTACTCATCACATGGCTAAGGATGCTTCTTTGTTCTCGTCCTTAAGTGGATATTCTAAACAAAATATCTATGTTGTTGATGATTATGCTCCCACTATTGATGGAAATGGTGATGATGAATGCCACCATGGTCACATATCCAATGTCTATCATGTACCTAGTTTGAGTGTAAACCTACTGTTGGTTTCCCAACTGACAAATACAAAGAAGACTGTTGAGTTTTAGTCATATTGCTTTATTGTAAAGGATTTGAGGCTTGAGGGGACATTGTTTCTTCAGGGTATTTGGATTCCAAATATGGACTTTATAATTTTTTTTATCCTCCCGTGAATGTTTCCCAGACGACTGGACCAACTACACTCATCACTCAGTCCGACGAAAAAATTCAAATTTGGCATGAACGACTTGGACATCTAAAATTTAAAAGTTTGAAGATGATGGTAACTCATAACATGGCTACTAATCTCCCAAATATTGTTCCACCTGATGGATTTTTCAGGGATGTATGCTTGGAAAGCATCATCAGGTGCCTTTTGATTCGGGGAAATCCTGGCAAGTGCATAATTGCCTGGAGCTTGTTCACAGTGATCTCAGTTGCATGA
The DNA here is from genome assembly GCA_027924585.1 of Larix kaempferi. Lineage (NCBI taxonomy): Eukaryota > Viridiplantae > Streptophyta > Pinopsida > Pinales > Pinaceae > Larix > Larix kaempferi. The sequence goes on along the minus strand of BSBM01000418.1, from coordinate 6,153,180 downwards.
ATGAACCTTGATTGGTAGGTGCGAAATATATTTTTACCTTTATTGATGATTTCTATAGATTTACATGGGTATAATTCTTGAAGAAAAAGAAGATCCAAGTATTTAAAAAATTCAAGGAATTTAGAGCATTGGCTGAGAAGTGGTGTGGTCGACCCATTAAATGTTTTTTATCAGACAATGGTGGTGAATATGTGAGTCAAAAATTTGAATAAAATATATTTCAAAATGGTATTTATTGGTAGATATATGTCCCTCACACCCCTCAGCAGAATGGTGTTGGAGAGATAAATAATTGGACTTTGGTAGAAATGACCAAGTGCCTACTGTAAACCAAAGATATTTCCACAATTGTTTGGGAATAAATTTGTTTACTGCTCCAATTACCTTATGAACCTTGTTTCGACCAGAGTAGTCACTGACATGACTCTTGTCGAGAATTGGAGTGGACCAAAACTCTTTGTCGTACATCTCAAAACGTTTGGATGTATTTCTTGGGCACATATCAGTGATAATTGCATAAAGAAGTTAGATTCAAAAATTCATGCTTGCATCATGATGGGATACTCTGATGTGTCAAAAGACTATAGATTGTTTGATCCTATCAAATAGCAGATCATATTAAGCATAAGTGTGATATTTGATAAGATTATTTTAGGTAATAAGTAGAAGGGTGATATTTAATGATCCATTTGACATTCCTGAAGAATATGGTTGAATGTTCCCATAATTGGAGTCCCGACCAGACAAATGAATTATACTCCTAATTCAAATAGTAGTTGGTCTATTGTGATATCTAAAGTCATCAGTATGACTTCCCTAACTCACATGAATGAGGATAGCTGACCTGAATCATCCTCAAGTTTCTTACCTCGATAGTTTGTTAAGACGATTGAAACTGCTAGATTGAATGTTGGCAATGCTAGTATTGGTTCAAAAACTCATAGTAAAAAACAGTGTGGCAGCATTTCCTAGATGGAACATGTTCTTAACACTTGTGATCCTAATACATATGTTGGTGTTTAGGGTATTCCAGAGTGGGAAAATTATATGACTACTAAAATTGACTCCTTGAAAAAACATCAGGCGTGGGATCTTATTCCCCAACCGCAAGGGAATAATGTCATGAAGTTTCAATTGGTCTATAAGACAAGTTTACCTCCGATTGTGTTTTCGAATTCCATAAGACTTGATTAGTATCCAAGAGATTCTCTCAGCAAAAAGGCATCGACTACACTGAAATTTTTTCCTCTGTTGCAAAGATGAATTATGTTTGACTAATCCTTTCCCTTGCTTCTGGTTTTGGGTGGGAGCTTCATCAAATGGATGTTAAAAGTGCCTTTCTTCATGGTGATCTCACTGAAGAAATATATATGGAATAAATTCATGGTTTTGTGACATATTTTGGTCTTGTTTGATGACTAAAGAAGTTGTTGTGTGTTTTGAAACAGGCACCCCATGCTTGGTATGAGAAGATTGATCATTTATTTGTCAATCTTGGCTTCAAAAATTATGAATCTGATCACAATATTTATGTATTACATGCTCATGGTGATACTTTAAGTGTGGCATTGTATGTTTATGATATAGTCATAAGTGGAAATAATGCCAATCTCATTTTGGGTTTGAAGAAACAACTTGCAGATACCTATGAAATAATTGACCTTGGAATTTTACATTTCTTCCTTGGCATTCAAATTTTCAAATGGTTGATGGTATCTTTCTTTCTCAACCGAAATATGCCTTGGATATTTTGATATGGTTCAAGATGGACGACTGTAATTCGTGTGATACACCTTATCAGTTGGGCATGAAGTTGTCAAAAGAATTTGACTCTCCACGAGTTGATGCCACTCTTTATCGACAATTCATCAGTATCCTAATATATTTGGCACGAAGTCGACCGGACCTTTCCTTTGTTGTTAGTTTGGTTTCCTGGTACATGCAGGATCGACAAGAAAGCCACTAGAAAGCTGTAAAGAAAATTGTTCTCAACATTGAGGTAAATTATCAGTATGGTATTAAGTATTGTTGCGGTACAAATCCACTAGTTGGATACACTGATTCCAACTAGGGTGGTGACATTGACGACCCCAAGTCTACTTCTAGATATGTGTTTAGACTAATTTATGGACCCTTGGTCTAGTCATGTAAGAAACAAAAGGTAGTCTCGCTTTCAACTACTGAATTCGAGGATCATGCCAGTGTCAATGCTAGTATAGAGGCAGTTTGGATTCGTTAGATTCTCGACGAGCTTGGGTTTCATGTTCAGTCCCCCACTACTATTTACTGTGATAATTAGGGTTTTATTCAAGTTTCTAATAATTCTATTGCTCATAGAAAAATTAAGCATGATGAACTTCATGTTCATTATTTCCAAGACTTGGTCCAAGAAAATGTTGTCTCACTTGTTTATTGCAAGACAGATGATTAGGTTGTTGATATATTCATGAAGCCATTACCAAAAGCTAAGTTTGTCAAACTTCGGGCTATGATTGGGCTTCAGGAAGATGCAATTATGGGGTGTTTTCAGAATAAGGAATTTCACCTCCTAAATATCCAAAGCATTGTGCTAATGGGGGAGTGTTGGAACCTACGTTCTTGATGGTTCATCACACCTATAGATATTATAGATACAATCAATCATTATACAATAGGTGACTGGTGAAGTAGTCAATTGGATTCCCAACTAAGAAAGTGGTCAAAGCAACTGTATAGTTGGTTGAACCAATGACTGGATGGTTGGAACAAACATGGTCAGTGCGACTAAAATAATTGACTAAACTATGGGACGTTGTAGATTTTTTGGAAACAGTTAGTACCAATGACCCCTCTTTATGGACCAAATATTCCTCAATTTATCTGGGTCGTGTCCAAGAAGCACGAGGGGGACAACAGTTCGATTGAATGAGTCAGCTCTGTTATGACGGAAGCTTAAGAAACAAAATGAGCAAAGCAGGATTACACTAAACAAATATAAACAGATAGATTGATGTATGTTACAATATTGTACATGCTTATATAGAATTCCGAGACACTTGTATTCCTTCCTGTTACGTTCAGTTAAAAAGAAGAAGTTAGAACGGTTCAATAGTTCAACCGTTACAGTCGACTAGAATACAGAGAGACTGTCTGTTGAAGTTTGACAGTCATTGGTCACATGTTGATGTCGCGAAATTGTGAGGTTGCTGAACATGTCGAAGGTGCGGAGTATGTCACAGTATGTTGAAGTCGAGACTTGTCGGATTTGTGTCAAAATCGAAAACCTGTCGAAGTTGTTGAGGTTGTCGAAGTTGAAACTTGTCAAAGTTGTATCAACAATGATGACTTGGCACAGTCGATGTTAGGATTCAACAATAATGCCAACTGTGATGTGGATCAAAACTCCTTCCTTAAGAAATAATGGTCCCCATTGTTTGCTCCTGAAGGTGAGGAAACTTGTCGATTATTTCAGTCACAGCGTACAACTTTCCTTGAGATGGGAGCTGTACAGCTTTGGCAACCTGAAACAAGGGAATTGTGTTCGTCCTTGTAAGGCATACTCGTCATCCCACGATGGTGTTGCAAGGAAGAGGCTCCTGAACATATGGATGGATGTCTTCGGGTTCTGCTATCTACAAGTCATTCTGTTCCAACAAGGGTGCGTGGTATGGTCGAAGTAGATCCACATTGAAGACTAGATGCAGACCTAGGCATGCAGGAATGTCGAGCTGGAAAGCCTTTTCACCAATCTGTCGAAGAACACTCTATGGACCATATTTCAAAGGTTTGAGCTTCTTGAATGGACTAGTGAAGCACTCCTTCTTAAGATGTAACCAAACCTTATCCCCAATTTGGAATGTATGAGGAATACGATGCTTATCGTGTCGGGCCTTAGATTTCTCGGTTTCTCTATGCAACATTTATTGTGCTTGCTTCTGGATGTCACATATCTGATCTCTAAAATTGACTGCTTTATCAACTTCTAGTTGGTTGTAGTCGGTGTCACTTGGCTGTGTCAAGGAGATGATCAAGTCGACAGGCGTTGAGGGCTGAAATCCGTAACAAATATCAAATGGACTCTTTCCTATAGAGCTGTGTTGAGCCCGATTGTAGCTGTGTTGGATGTATGGAAGACTTTCATCCCATGTGCATCGATGCTGGTGATTGTACATTCAAAGCAGTTGTACTACCAAGCGATTCACAACTTTCGTCTATCCGTTGGTTTGAGGATGGAAAGCTGTCGACAATGAGAGTCATGCGTCTAGAAGTTTCTAGAGGGTCTTCCAAAAGATGCTGACGAATCTGGCATCTCGGTCAGAAATAATGATTGTGGGTAAACCAAAGTGTTTCCAAACATGTGTAAAGAAGAGCTGAGCGGTCTGCTACGCTGTCGTGGTCTTCTTACATGCTATGAGAATGGCCATCTTGGAAAATCGGTTGACTACTACTAATATCACATCATGTTGATGTCTTGTAGTAGGATAACTCGTCAAGTAGTCCATAGAAATAGATTCCCATGGTCGACTAGGAATTGGTAAAGGTGTATACAATCCCTGTTGTCGATTAGGTGGCTTAGCAATGGCACAAACCACGCATGATTGAATGTACTTGCTAACATTGGATTTAAGTGTAGGCAAAAATAAATACTTATGTAGAATATCAAGTGTCTTTGCTACTCCAAAGTGTCATGCATTCTTGCTGTAGTGCACGTCCCAAATGAGATGCTATCGGTGTTCACTGGTTGGTACGCAAATCTGTCCAAGCTTGTATAGCAAGGTGTCTTTCAGGAAGTAGTCAGAGGTCGATGACTTGTTAGTCTGTAACTGTCGATAGAATGCTAAAAAGTCATTGTCCTCCTCATACAACTGTGGCCAAGTGGTCGTGTCCTATCCCTGCATACTCATCATTGTCAAAAGGAGATTAATGGGTGGTCGACTGAGGCAATCAGCATTAGAGTTAGCTTTACCTTTCTGACACTTAATCACCAATTGGAATTGCTATAGGTAATTAATCCACTCGAGTTTTAGGTTTTCTGCAACTTTCATTATGTTGGAGCGAACTGTAGAGGCTTATGATCAGTGAGAATGACCATTTCCTTTCCAAGGATGTAATGCCTCCATTCCTTGAGAGATTGCACCATGGCGTACAGTTCTTTTTTGTACGTCAAGTATCTTCTAACTATGTCGTTAAAAGTCTGGGAATGAAAAGCGACTGGGTGACCAGACTGAGTGATCACTATGCCCAAGGCATAGTCCAATGTGTCTATCTCAATCTCAAAGGGCTGATGAAAATCATGTAACACAAGTACTGGTGCAGTGTAGAGCTTGCGTTTGAGCTGTTCAAAAGCTGCTTGATGTGTTGTTGTCCACTGGAAGACAGTTTTCCCGTTTCCCTTCGTCAACTGATTCAACGACCAAGTTATGTGACTGAAGCCGAGTATGAATCATCGATAGAAATTTTCCAAACCAAGAAAACTTCTTAGTTCTTGAATGCTTATAAGAATGGGCCAATCTTTGAGGATCTATACTTTTTCTGGATCGACGTGAATGCCTGCAGAGTCAATTACATACCCCAAATATTTGATGCTGGTCATCGCAAAAGAGAACTTTTCCATGTTCATATAGAGTCGATGTTGTTGGAGAGTGTCGAGGACTTATCGAAGATGTCCGACATGTTCTTCCCATGATGGACTGAAAAATTAGTATATCGTCAAGATAGACAATAACCCATTTTCTAATGAAAGGTCAAAGAATGTTATCCATATGTCACATGAAGGTCGTAGGTGCATTGGTTAATCTGAAAGGCATGACTAACCATTCGAACAATCCTTCCTTGGTCTTGAAAGAATTTTTCCACACATCTGAGAGCTCGATTGGAATCTAGTGGTATCCCGACTTGAGGTCGATATTAGTAAAGAATTTAGCACCTTTCAGATAGTCGATGAGCTCGTCTATCAGTGGCAGAGGGTAGTGATACTTTACCGAAATTTTGTTGAGAGCTCTGTAGTCGATGCACATGTGCCAAGTCCCGTGTTTCTTCATAACTAGGATGACTGGACTTCCAAAAGGAGAGGAGATGGGGCAGATATGACCTTTGTCAGTTAATTCTTGGATCTGTTTGTGAATCTCTTCATTTTCAAGAATGGATCTTCTATAAAAAGATGCATTAGGAAAAGAAGAACCAAGAACAAGTTCAATGGAGTGTTTTACCTGACAATGTTGAGGTACTCCATCGGGAGATTGAAAGAGGTTCCGGTACTCATCGAGAATATGATCGACTTGCTTCTTCTATTGGGAGCTGTAGTGGTCAGTGACTCAAATCATCGTTGCATTCTTCTTAGAATGTTGCGGCTTGATCATGATTATATGCGAACTTTTGAGCATGATTGATGAGCTTCTTTGTCGGTTTGGCATATATCAGTGCAGCCGTGGGTGTAGGTTGATGCTCTGGTATGCTGAACCATCGATTTTGGATTCTGAAAATCACCTTCTAAGGACATCACTGATAAATTCCATGTCTATCCCAAAGGAAAGGTTTCCCAAACAGGGTGTCGGCTATGGAGAGTGGTGCCATGTCACAGAGTACTTCATCTTCAAAAGGCTTTATGAAGTAGGCGATCTTGCATTGTCAAGTGATCTGAAGTTCTTATCCATCCTTCATCCAACCTATGTTGTAACGATGAGGATGCAGAGTGGTAACGCGACCTAGTTTCTTCACAAGATCTTCATAAACGAAGTTCTTCTGGCTCCCATTGTCCACAATAATATGTAATGGGTTGCTCTGGAACCATATCTGTGTATGGAACAGGCATTCTTGTTCCTCCTCGTCGACGATAGTCGAGGCTACTGGAGTGGTCAAGGTCAAAAGGGTCATTGTGTCTAGATCAGATTCTTCCACCGTCTTGTCGAACGCGTCGGAGGTCGACACTTTTGCCAAAAATGTCATCTGAGCTTTGCATTCATATGTATCATGCCAATATGAGTGGTCGTAATCTCACCATTTTCCAGTCGGTGGTTGTTTGTTGCGTTCCCTCTTGTGAAAAGGATTCTTACGATGGTCTCGCTTTGGCAGTGTCAGTTGGAAATATTTTGACTTGTCAAAGTCGGCTGGTGCCTTCTTATTGGGTGGCAGTCCTGATGTCGGCTTTGTCGTGAAGCATGCTTTCCCTTTTTGCTTGATTTCCAGTTTGCTGGCTTAGTGGAATGCATATGCAAGTGTAGTGACAATCAAAAATTCCATCTCCTGCTGGATGTACTAGTACAATCCACTGATGTGCTTCAGAACAAGCAATTTCTCTTCTTCTTGGATGTCAAGTCTCTCCATGAGTCAGTAGAACTTGTCAGCATAACTCTGTACTGATTAGTCTTTCCATTGCCTTAGCTGCTTCCAGTTCTTATATTGCTACTCAAGGTATTTGGGCGGGTAAAATTCCTTTCGAATGTGTTCAATGAATTTATTCCATGTGTCGATGGGGTCTCTGCTTTTCTCCATCTTTTTAGAGAGGTTCTCCGACCAGCAGCGCACAGATGTTGACATCTTTAACGATGCAATGGTGACTTTTTCAGGTTTACAGAGTTGATTTATACCGTAATAGGATTCCAATTGTTGCACCCAATTGTCGATGGATTCCGCGTCAATCTTACCTTCAATATTCAGTATGTTCAAATTCACTTTCACTTTGAAGGGGATGATTTTATCGGAGTGAGTTCGTGTCGAAAATCCTCCAGATGTCGAAGTAAATCGCATGAGAATTTCGTTGAACTGGGTGAACATTTTAGTCCGTTGTCGAGCCATAGCTTGCTCAATAAGCTGTGCTGTCTCGTCAGCTGCATATCTATCGTCTATTTCCTTTGTCATTTCTAGAGGTAGTGTCTGCTTGGATTGCTGTGATTGTGAGCGAGTTTGAACCGGCATAAGTCAGGTAACTTAGATAGAAGTGTACACGTGGAACTTAAGCACGAACAAAATTGAGTGCTTTGATACCAATGATCCGGGTCGTGTCTAGGAAGCAAGAGGGGGACAAAAGTTCAATTGAATGAGTTATCTCTATTATGGTGGAAACTTAATAAACATAATGAGAAAAGAAGGATTACACTACACAGATAAACACAATATGCGCAGAAAATATGCAGGAATGCGAACTGTTCTTCTCTATTATATGTAAACAGATAGATTGATGTATGTTACAATATTATACATGCTTATATAGAATTTTGAGATGCTTGGGTGCCTTCCCATTACGTTCAGTTACAAAGAAGAAGTTAGAACGGTTCAATAGTTTAACCGTTACAGTTGAATGGAAGACAGAGAGACAGTTTATCGAAGTTTGAAATTCATTGGTCACATGTTGATGTCGTGAAACTGTGAGGTTGTTGAACATGTCGAAGGTGTGTAGTATGTCGCAATATGTAGAATTCGAGACTCGTCGGAGTTGTGTCGAAATCAAAAACCTGTCGAAGTTGTTGAGGTTTTCGAAGTCATGTCAAATTCGAAACTTGTCGAAGTTGTATACACAACGATGACTTGTCGCAACCGATTTTAGCATTCGATAATAATGCCAACTGCGATGTGGATCATCACTTCTAGAAAGTTTGTTAGATCTGGGAGCTATAAAAGGACATCCCTATGGGTTTTGTTATGAGTGCTTCATGATGTATTTCATGCTCAACATGCATTATGATGTTCTTATCATAATTCCATGTGCTTAAGTGCTATAACGGTGTCTTTAGACACCACCTCTCTTCTTGGAATATTGTTCCCTTATGTTCTATCTTTTCTGTTTTATGGTTCAAGGTTAAGAGGTTCCCCAACATATTCATGTTTCTAAATTCCTCAATGGTTTATTAAGGGCCAAAGGAATGGTATTGTTCCTTGTAATGTCCTTCCCAAGGCCCTGGGACACCTACATACTACTCAAAAAATACCTAATGGCACCGACATCCTCAATCATAGGCTAGCAAAACCTTAGTAGGCCATGTGTGATTGGTGGAGGAAACCTTAGAACTAGATTGATGTAATATTCATTTAGGGTGTGAGCTTCATGTCTCCTCCACTAACCATGTTTAAGGATTCAAGGCCATAAAATCTAGATCCACAATGTCGTGCATACCCATACCAAGTCATGCATGGCGATTCAAGGCATTGTTTATGGCTCTATGTTAACAGATAAATCCGTTGGTGTGGACACCAACCGATCTCCCTAGTACGAATCGTTAGGATCTAGAACAAAGAAAAACAAGAATGAAAACCTTTCCCTAGATCTATCAAATTACTTGAATACAAAGATTCTAGTCCATACCTTATTTACAAAGGTTGTCCTCATGGATTGAAGATTTCGCAATCCCACTCGTTAATGAAGAGATTACCTCCAAAAGATTCAAAAGGACAAAGACAAGAGACTACAAGATAACATGATACATCTAAGCAATTGACCAAAGAGAACTACTATAAATGAAATTACACATCATTTATGGGAAAGGAAGACATTGATGTATTAATGAAAACAGGGGAAAGAATTACAACTAATGAAGCCTTGGTGTTGAAGATCCTTTCCAATGGAACCTTGCCTCAATTTTTCAGTCATGGAAGAATGGATTCCTGGCTCAATTTCTACAGCATTTGGCTGCCCTCATTTCAATCCCCCTATCCCATGAAGAGGAGCTTCATTTATAGACCACAAGAGATGATGAGGAGAGGAGAGGATTAAGGGATAAGGATGAGGTGGGATCTTACTAAGATGGGAGGTGAGTAATATTCACCCTATATGGAAAGGGATAGGCCTCCACAAGCATCTCCTTCGAGAGACTTATCGAAAGTTCTCTTTTTTTCCCTCCGTATAGGCATCGACGCACCCTAGACAATAGCAACATGCGCTAGCAACGCGGTCTACAGTGGAGCAAGGTGCATCGATCAGGAAAGACACGCTTTGATGTAAGGAAAGGTGCATCAACCTCTCTAAACAGGTTTTTTACAAGGGGAAAAACCTCATAAATCATCTTCCAAGGATTTTGTTCAAGTACTTTAGGGATTTAGGAAAGGAGGAAGTGTACATGGTTCATAATCATGATGAGAATACAAATTCCGTGTAATAGAATGCCCCCCAAAGTATGAAGCTAGATTAATAGGATAGGTGAAATACTTTGATGGATAAAGTATAAAGGATTGAGGCAAGGAACCGTCAGTTGGAAATATGTCAACAATAACCAGGGATCTTTTTGAAATACAATGATTTTATCATCCCAATGACTCACAACGTGGCTGTTGAAAAATAGATTACAGATCCATGTTGATACTTACCAAGGATATGGACACCAAAATATAGCGTCGATCCATATCTGAATGACTGAACACAATCCTGGCTACTAAAATACAAGCGTAGATCCATGATGATATAATGACACAGCCATGACCAATACAAGAGTGCATCTGTGTGATAGTACATCAATAAGGTTACCAACATAACATCTATGTGTGAACCGACTAAAAAATATCCTAAAAATATCCATCGCAACCTGGGCATAATAATAAGGCATCAGAAAAACCCAAGGTCTTTTAACCATTCCAGAAATGATACAAATCTAACCATGTGATTACAATGCATTGAAGTCGAACGTGGTAGAAACCACTTGATTACCGTTCAATGATGTGAACTGTGAACAAGTGCGAGGGAAATCACCAATGATGACAATGATTCCCAAGGTATCTTAGTACATTCCGATGAATGTGAATAAATGAGTTGAATTCAAACATCCGTGGAATCATTCGATCATAGGTAAATGATGCAAACCTACTGTCAAAAGAAAGGAAACCTACCGTTGAGGCATGTAGGCTCCAAGGTACAAACTAGTTTCTAAGTCTAATTCTTGGATGACAAGCTGATGTTGACAAGAATAGACTTGTCGAAGGAGGGTCATGATGTATCCCACATCATCGACACGAAACTAACATGGGAAGTGATATAAGATGGTAGATCAAATGAGTGCGAAATGACACAAAAGTATAATGGTAAATAGGGACAACTGACACAATGGAAGGCTTAATGACACAAAGATTGATTATGGACAAAGACTTCCTTTCAACATTTTAACGGCATGACAAACGACTTGGAAGCATTGAATCAACATAACAGAGACCAAGACATGATGCAACAAATGATTGAGCATTATTTGGAGTACCCAAAGGAGTAGAATGACTCATGGAATTGGTATGACTCGAAGACAAGTTGACTACCCAACTGTTTGACTAGACTACAGACAAGTGCCATGTTCAAAGGTTACTTTAATCTGCCATTAATATAGACTCAAATACATCTTCCCATTCCCTTAATATTTCATGATAGATGAGTGCCTCTTTGCTTTTTAACGAGATGGAAGAGGGTAACAAATGCTCGATGTAGCTCATCATATGATGAGTCCAATCTCACATGTTTTATGAACCTGAGAAAGGTGGGGTTCGGTCCCAAAAAGGGTCCTTCCATGTATAATTTTATGAGTTCAAAGAAGGTAAAATGGGTGGCGTTTCACATTTAGAGAGTTTGAAACGGTCAAAAGAAGACTCCTAATGCTTATTTTTCATAAAATTTAGTCTCCTCACCTAAAAAGGGATAAAACAACTTGGGAGAGAACTCTTTTAATCATGATTGACTAGAGTATTCCAATTTCGTAAATAGTCTAAATGATCCGAAAAAGGGATAAACTATGACCAGATAGATGTCCTTTAAAATCCTTTTATGAGCGTAAAAGAAACAAGTTCGCTTGGTAATATTTTCCTATTTTGGGAGTCTGAAAAGAGCTTAAAGAGGAGTCCATGTACAACTTTTTCATGGTTTGTGACCAAGTACGACAAAGGAAAAAGTAAACTCGGCACAGTTCCTTTTCCATAAGTATTTTAGCGAGGCTGGATAAAGTGATAAACCTATACTCATTAGACACACATTTTTACTCAATTTTTAATGAGCACGAAAATGGTATCAAAAGCACTCAAAATATTTTTCATGTTTGAACCAGAGCATAGAAAGGTAAAATGTAAGCTCAATGCCACTTTTCATGTTTCAACCAGAGCATGAAAAAAGTGAAAAGTAAGCTCAAACCACTTTTCGTGTTTCAACCAGAGCACGAAAAAGTGAAAAGTAAGCTCAAACCACTTTTCATGTTTCAACTAGAGCATGAAAAAAGTGAAAAGTAAGCTCAATACCATCTTACTGCTTTTAACGAGCTCGAAGACAGGTGAAAAGAATTATCATGATGTATTCTTCATTTTTTAACGAACTTGTAGCAGAAAATAAACTATGCTCGATATAATGCACATTGGCAGGTTTCTTCCCAACATGATATCCAGAGGTTGGAATTTTCCCCCCAGCATAAGAAGCTGACGGATTACCTCTAGTATGATGTCCAAAGGCTGGAGACATGCCCCCCAAGCTTCATTTTGTTCGCCTACTATTTAATTCATCATCCAATCAAACTCGTGGTCACTAATAGGAATATATTCACCAGGAGAGGAAGAAAAAAGAGGATTAAATAGCATAGGTGAATGAAATGAAGGTTTAGATATTCAATATGGTGAAAGGCTCGACTCAAAGGGAGGGGATTTGTTTCATTTTTTAACGAGATTGAAACAAGAATACAACTATGCTAGTGAGGTATTATTTCATTTTTTAACGAGCTTGAAACATGAATAGAACTATGCTTACTTTATTATGTTTCATTTTTTATCGAGCTTGACACACGAAAAGAACCATTCTTGTCAAACTAGTTTCATTTTTACGCAAGTTTGAAACCAAAGGTAAACTATGCTTGGGAACGGTTTCATTTTTACACAAGATCAAAACCAAAGGTAAACTATGCTTGTAGGGGTCTAATCCATTTTTTAACGAGCTTAGAGATAGAGACCAATCTATGCTCATGGTGGACCATTTCATTTTTTAAACGATCTTGAAATGGAAAAGAAACTATGCCCGTAATGACCTGTTTCATTTTTTAACAAGCTTTACAAAGAAAGGGAACTATGCTCATAGTCATTTGTTTCATTTTTTAATGAGCTTGACACAAGAATAGAAATATGCTCATAGTCATCTGTTTCATTTTTTTAACGAGCTTGACAAAGGAATAGAACTATGCTCATGGTCATCTGTTTTATTTTTTAACAAGCTTGACATAGGAATAGAACTATTCTCATGGTCATCTGTTTCATTTTTTAATGAGCTTGAAAAAGGAATAGAACTATGCTCATGGTCATCTGTTTCATTTTTTAACGATCTTGACACAAATAAGTAGCCATGCTCAGTCATTTGTTTCATTTTTTAATGAGCTTGACACAGATATGGAACCATGCTCATAATGATTTGTTTCATTTTTTAACGAGCTTGACACAAAAAGGGAACTATGCTCATATGACCTCTTCATGGATTCCAAGAGGATGACGCTCCAGAAGGAATACATGTCGAAGGATAAGCCTCGATCATGAATTCTAAGAGGTCCTCATTGGAAGGAAGATACACTATGTCAACTCTTGAATCCAAGGTTAAAGAAGACGAGAAATCAAAGAGAAGTCCGTGTTCAACGAAAGTTGGCAGCATGGGATATAATGCCACATAATTTACCTACGGCAGGAAAGATACCGCATGGACATAATTCAAATGATTGGTAGTCGGACGAGAGTCAACAAACAAAAGCTGGTCGATAGTCACAATGCATCTGTCATGAGGGAAAAACAACACTCGAAAGAGTGTAGAGACGAGAGCTTTCATCGCATAAACATAATCTTGTCCAAGGAGCAGATTAAAATATAAATGGCTCGGACTACCAAAACATCAATAAAGACCGTTTTTCTGCCTAATGAAATAGGAAACTGAGGAACAACCCCCAAAGGTTGACTGATTCCCATGTTGAAAGATAACATATTTTGACTAATGGGCACAAGCTACGGGGAATCCATATCCTGCCAAGCATTTGAGGAAAAAATGATAACTGTGACGCCTTCATAAACTATAGTATGAGGTATATCTATATGACCAACCTACACAATGATTTCTAAAGGAAGATAGGAAGGAAGGAGAGGTGCAGAGAGTCCATTCCAATTGATAAAAATAGACTGATTCAAAACCAAAGGTGGGATACTGTAAGCCTCATTACTTGGGGGGGTCCTATAATAGAAAGAGTAAATGCCCCCCTGCATGGTAGAATCTGTATTAACAAGAAGAACCTAAGTGCTCTTAGATTCATTCTCTAACGAGAGAGTGGGATCGACCGAGCATAAAACTAGATCGAACGCTTGGGTTTAACTCTTCAAATGAAGACTGGGATCGACTGAGCATGAAACTAGACCAACCACTTGGGTTTCACCCTTCAAGGGAAGAGTGGGATCAACTGAGGATGAAACTAGATCAACCACTTAGGTTTCACTCTTCAAGAGAAGAGTGGGATCGACCGAGGATGAAACTAGATCGACCACTTGGGTTTCACTTTTCAAACGAAGAGTGGGATCGACCGAGGATGAAACTATATTGACCGCTTGATCAACCGATGACAAGTCAAGAGGAAATTTACTACAACTCCTTGGAGGCTGTGATTGAGACACATAAATAAATTCCAATAATCATGAAGCTTCATCCATGCAAGGACAAAGGTAAGTATGGTGCATGTCCCTAAATAATAAGCACAGATTCTTGAATTTACTTTTCTGACTCTTAACCAAAGAGTCATTGGTTTACAAGGTATCATCAGTATGATGTCCATAGGCTGACAATACAGGCCATTCAAAATCTTGCGACCATACTTATAATACCTTAGGAATACCAGGGAAATGCTTAAGAAAATGGATACCCTTGCAAATCTTTCAAGGGAACTTAGGTTTACGCAGATTCGAAATAGGCACATCAATATTCCCAGCATGATGATCAGTGGCTGGTGGGTTTCCAACATGACGGTTAGAGGTTGATCTTTGACCTTCTGCTTAGTGTTCTTCTTCTTGGAATTCATGTTCTTCTTCTTCTTATCCACTTGTTTACTAATGTTGCAGTTTTCAACAGGAGAAGAGGAAGAAAGGGAAGCAGACTCAACATTTGAGGAAGAAGGAGAAGGATCAACATGAGGTTGGTGCTCTTTTGGGGGAGGACTATGATCTGAAACAATCGGTGCACTTGGGATAACCAGATTGGAGAATAACCATATTGGTAATCCTATAGTCAATCTATGAAGGCTCAAAGTGGCCATTAAGGGAGGACCAACACTTCCATATGGAGGAAAAAAAAATACATTCCTTGAAAAGGGGTCTCTTGGTTGGTAGTCCTGGAAGAGTTTTCCATATCTAAACTCTCTAAGAACCTCTAAATTACCACACAAATCAAACACTACTCAAATCTAAAGAAACATGCAGTCTGCAAAAGGGTTGGATAAATAAGCCGGATTCTCATGGGATTTTCAAATCGTCGCAACTTGCAATATACTGTAGGGTCCAAAAGTTATACTCGGACCAATATTTCAAAGCAATAACCAGGGAGGATTTGGACCATACCCCTGACCGTATAAACTGACTACCCAGCAGTATGTGCATAGTAATATCCTCGAGTGTTGTTCTCGGTGTATTGCAACAATAAGATGGCCAATAGGTTTAGTCGGATGGTTCTAGGATCCTAAAGGGGTCTCCCAATATACACAAGGTATGTGCAAGTTCAAATCCGTAGTAGTGTTGTCTAATGCACAACCATACGAAAGGGGCCTTCCTATATACCGTCAAGTATGTGAAAGAACCTTTCGATATACCATAAAAGTACGTGAAAGGCAGTTCGATATATCAACGAGTACATGGAAGAACCACACAGACCCCACAATGAAGTGCAGGAAAATAACGACAGCTCCTACGCTTTAAGACACCAGAACACGTCTCTAACCTATCATTCAAGTTGCTAAGGATTTTAACTTAACTAGCGCTTGACTTTATCTTATGCGGTTAAGTGGGAAAATGGAAATTTAGACCTGACTCAAAACCATGCAAGTATGAGTATGCAAGTATTTTTCTTTCCTTTTCAAAGATGCCCAATCTAAAGAGAGAGTAAGAGGTTATTTTTCCCAATTGAACAGCCCTATGCAAATTCCATTTTAATTTTTTCAAAAATGGTAGAAACAAGCCAATCCACACCAAAGAAAAAATTATTTTGAAACCTCAATATGGGTCAAAGAGACTGTAGGATACACGCTTCATGGTCAAAAATTCAATTCATTTCGCTTAAAAATGCAAGCAAAATACTAGTTTCGACTAAAGGGACCAAACATGGCTCCAAATCTCAGGAAGAACCTAGAAAAGAGACAAATTATTTTGCTTTAACAAATCATGAGAGAGTAGATCTTTAATGAAAAGAAGAAGGGATCTAATCATTTTTTCCAAAGAAGAAAGAGCATTTCTAGCCCCTGATTATGAAAAAGCTAAAAGTAGTTTTTGTTTCTTTTATAAAACTCAGCCTGAACCAAAACAAGACTAGCTAAAAGCATAACTCTTTTTGGAATTTTCATAAATATTTCACATCTAAGAAAGAAAGCAAAAATAAAGCTCTTTCTTTAAACTAAGATGGAAACAAAATATTTTATTCTCTTCAAATGTAGAAAGCAGAAAACACTGTACCAACCCAGTCACAAACCAAGCAATAGGGCACTAAAAGGTCTCGGCAGAAAATCAAGCTAAAAGTCAATAGGTCGATGCAGGATGCAGGTATGCACCAGAGCATTGGTGGGGGATCAACGCAATCTGCTAAAGAGAAAAGCGCGACAGCGACGCGCTCTGTACAAAGGAAAATCACGTCAGGAAGATATCGACGCACTGTACATGAATGTAAAGCGCGTCAAGTGACCCAAAAATTGGAAAAAATAAATATTTTCAAGCCAATCAATAGA
This sequence comes from Larix kaempferi, assembly GCA_027924585.1. NCBI lineage: Eukaryota > Viridiplantae > Streptophyta > Pinopsida > Pinales > Pinaceae > Larix > Larix kaempferi. The sequence continues at coordinate 6,136,315 of BSBM01000418.1, read as the reverse complement.
ATTTAGGGTTTGATACCTAAAGGGGATTATACAATGACATATAGACAGTCAGATCTACCAATTGGATGTGATATACCAATTGAAAACTAAGCCAGATCTAATAAAAAATAATGCAAGCAAGGAAATCTACAACTTAAATAACTCGTTTGTTCCCCAGTATGGTCGCCAATTTTGTTAATGGATAAATCCGTCGGTGCTGACACCAACTAATCTCCCTAATCCGAATGGTTTGGATCTAGAACAAAGCAAAACAAGACTGAAAACCTTTCCTTAGATCTATCAAATTACTTGCATACAAATAGTCTATTCCATACCTTATTTACGAAGGTTTTCCTCATGGCTTGAAGCTTTCGCAATCTTGCTCGTTGATGAAGAGATTACCTGCAAAATATTCAAAAGGACAAAGAAAATGTTAGGATATTTAGACACTTAGGAGTTAGTTAAGATCAACTTGTGTAATATATCCGTTAGGGATAGTGTGTTTCTTTAGTATGCATTAGTATCCATTTGTAAATACTTAATCCGATAGTCACAATATGTTCCTGACATAGAGGGATCTAATGGCTCAACTTCTCTTAGATCATACCTAACCTTGATCCGTGGCTTAACACCCGATTGGTCCATGATTTCTATTTAAAGAACATGGAGGGTCATTGTTTAGTTGATCGATTATGAGAAGCTCATTTGTAACTTTCTTTCTTTGCATAATAAATTGTCCTGTATAAGCTATTTGGCCGAGGCTGTGGAGTGTTTTTCTCAAGAGGGTTTAAACCATGTCAAAACATCGGTGTGTTGATCTGTGATCTGTTTGTGTGAAGTGGTTTCTCTTGGTGTTTGTTCCTTTGGTAGTACCCTGTGTACCCGAACATGGTATCAGAGTTTTTATGAAGAGCCGCTTCCGGTTATGATCTAGATCTTGAACTGTTGTTGCCAAAACTCGAAAGAGTTTCTGGTTCTTGTATTTCTTTGCATTTCTGGGCTATGGGAGGTGTTCCATTGCGTTTGAAGCATCGTTTCCATTGGGAGATAGTTTTCATTTGATCGAAAACTGTTCTCGGTTGCTCTAGAAACGCGTATTTCATCAGATCTGAAGGAAAAAGGACAAGCACGCAAACCGAGCAAGAAGAGTAAAAATAAAAATAAAAAACTCCTTCCTCATTCCCATATTTTACATACCTTTTAATCTAGCTCACTCGATTCAAAGTTGCTTTATTCCTTATTAGATCTTGAGTTCAAGTCTTAGGAAGTTAGTTTTAAAAGAAAAAGTGTATGCAATTTCTATTTTCAAGTTACTTTATTGTAAAAGTGCATCTCACTTAAATAATAAAAAATAAAAATACAAGTGAGTCACTTAAGTTCTTTTTTATTGTTGCACTATTTAAAAGTAATATTATTGTAAAAGTGAAATCACTTATTTTACAAAAGTGGTTCACTTAAAGCAACTTTCTTGTAAAGTGATTGTCAAAAGGTTCATCTTGGGAAGAGGGGGGTTCTTTTTTTTGCTGGACATTCTCTAGCTGGCACGTTACTATTGGGGGCATCTTCAACAGTTTCTTTGTTCAAGCATAACTTCATCATACAAAGTCAGTTTTCAGTGCCGTTTTTTTTAAACCGCTTATTTTTTCGAGCTCTTCACATCCAGACTATTGGTTTCTGCTTTTACAACCATTAATTTACAAATATGGCTGCCCCTTGTGATATTCTCCTTAACAGTTCCGACTATTTCTCATGAAAATATCGTATGGAGGATGTTCTATGAAGTAGGGGACTTTTCAGAATTACCTCAGGGAAAGAAACAGAACCCACTGATGATGATAAGAAAATAAAATGGGCAAATAGATGTGATGAAGCTCTTGGATTTATTGGGATGTCAATCTCTACTGATTTGCGATGCCACATATCTGGAATTGATGAACCTGATGCTGCTTGGGACAAGTTGGAATCTGTGTTTGCTAAACACAATGAAATTTGATGTCACCAACTTGAAAATGAGTTGATTTCTTTAAATCGAAGTGACGTTTCATGCATTCAAGATTATTTATGTAAGTACAAAACTCTTAAACTCTTATGTGTAGAATGTAAGATTAAGAGGGAAGACAAACAATGTATTTATCATATTCTTTCCAAATTTGGACTTGCATAATATGTTTTTGTATCTACATTTTACTCCATGAAAGAATTATTGAATGCAGCTAGCTATCAAGAGCCTAGTCTTGAATCCTTTTGTGATTCCTTGATTAGAGAGCAAGATAAACTCATTCATCTTGGAATAATCAACAATGCAGATACATTTGGGAAAGCCTTATTGTCCCAACAGAAAGAAAAGTCCAAGCCTCCCAAGAAACAAATTTTTGCAATAATAAGTTAAACAAGGGTCCAAAACCCTCTCAGTCAGCTCATTCTTTAAAAAATGACAAAGGATCCAAACCAAAAGGCAAGAAGACTGAGCATCATTACAACTATTGCGGGAAAGATAATCATGATGAATCTAAGTGTTTCAAGAAGATGGAAGCCTTGGAAGCAGCAATGAAGAAGCACCACATCAGCCTAGATTCGCCTTCAAAATTTGCCTCTCATGGACATGCACTTTGTGCTTCTGGTTATTCTTATAATGCATCTTCTTCTTCTACTTCAAATGAATGGCTCATTGATTCTGGAGCATCTTATCATATGGCTAAGGATCAAGCCATCTTTTCTATTATGCATGAATATAACACCAAACAAATATTTGTTGGTGATGATAGATCTCTAAGTGTTGTAGGAGCTGGAACAGTTCCAGTAGATAATGGTCATTTTAGTGATGTACTATGTGTTCCAAGAATTTCCTGCAATTTGTTATCAGTCTATCAAATCACTCATTCTGGTGAAGGTAAAACTGTGACCTTTACACCTCACCAAGTTGTAATCAAGGATTTTAAAGATCCTCAACAGGTCCTAGCTACCGAAATTGCTGATGATACTACCATGTTGTATAAGTTTAACAACTTTGGGTCATCACCTTTCCCTTCAGTTTTTGTTTCTCATAGTGATAACTTGAGCAAACTTTGGCATGAGCGATTTGGTCACTTAAATTATCGCTTATTGCAACAACTATGTAAAGACAATATGGTGACAGGTCTTCCGATGGTATCTTGCAGGGATGGTGTTTGTTTCGGTTGTGTACTCGAAAAACATCATCGGGACAGTTTTGACAAATGTCCCTCTTGGCACGCCTCGGTTCCCTTGGAGCTTGTGCATAGTGACTTATGTGGTCCTCTTCCATCTGCTTCCTTTTCTGGTTTCAAATATTTCTTTACTTTCATTAATGATTACACCAAACGCACTTGGGTTTATTTCCTAAAACTTAAGAGCGAAGTATTTAACATATTTTTGGCCTACAAGGCCCTTGTTGAAAAATAATTTGGTCATCAAATTATTAAGTTAAGGTCTAACAATGGAGGAGAATATGTTAACAAAAATTTCACTACTTTCTACACTGAACAAGGCATCCAACAACAGCACACTATTCCATATACACCACAACAAAATGGTGTAGTTGAGAGGAAGAACCGCACTTTAAAAGAAATGGCTAATTGTATGATCCAATCTAAGGGACTAAGTCTTCAATTTTGGGTTGAAGCCATTAATTGTGCAAATTACATAGTTAATCGCACCCCCACTAAAGCATTACAAGGTATAACACCGGAAGAAGCATGGAGTAAAACTAAACCTGATATAAGTCACTTCCGTGTGTTTGGTAGTAAAGCATGGGCTCACATTCTGGATGAAAAACGGAAAGCATTGCAACCTAAAAGTGAAAAATGCATATTTGTTGGATATTCTGAAGATGTAGAAGGTTATAGACTTCTTCAACCACATTCTCATGATATAATCATTAGAAGAGATGCTAAATTTGATGAAAATCTCTTGGCCTGCGAGCCTAACTCGGTGATTGTGCCATCTTTGGCCTGCGAGCCTGATTCAGCATTTGTGCCTTCTTCTTCTTCTTCCAACTTCCTTGATAGGTTTCCAACTCCAGTTTCTAATGATGACAGTGAGGATGAAAATCCACCTCCACCTACTCATGTTCCTCCAATTGCACCAGTACAAGTGCTTCCTCGATGGGTCTGTTCAACATGTGAAGCAGCTGGTGATCTTGCCGGTGATCCTAGAGACCAACGTCGAACACGTTCTCAGTTTCACCGAGCCTCTTCTCTTTTGGCTCAAGTTTTCGAGAATCATGATCCATAAACTTTTGCAGAAGCTTCAGAGAATCCAGATTGGGATGCAGCTATGGATGAAGAATATTGTTTCTTAATGGCGAACGATACTTGGGATCTTGTACCTCTTCCAAAGGGAAGAAAACTTGTCAGATGTAAATGGGTCTACAGAACTAAGCATGCATCAGATGGAAGTGTTGAAAGACTTAAGGCAAGGTTAGTTTCCAAAGGTTTTTCCCAAGTTGAAGGGATTGACTACAATGAAACCTTTGCTCCCGTCGCAAAAATGAACTCCATCCGCCTTGTTCTTTCCCTTGCAGCCTTACATAACTGGGAAGTCCATCAAATGGATGTCAAGTCTTCCTTCTTACATGGTGATTTACAAAAGAAAATTTACATGGAACAACCTACTGGATATGTTCAGAATAACTCTAGCCTTGTCTGCCGCCTTAAGAAATCCTTATATGGCCTTAAGCAAGCTCCTTGAGCTTGGTATGCAAAAATGGATAACTTTCTCCTTAACACTGGTTTTTCTAGATGCCATTCTGACCCCAATGTCTATACAAAGAAAGTAGGAAACCATCTCATCATACTTGTTCTATATGTTGATGACCTTATTCTTACTGGTAGTGACCCTAAGCTTATAACCCATGTGAAATCTAGTCTTAAACAAAATTTTGAAATGTCAGACTTAGGACATTTGCATTATTTTATTGGTCTCCAAGTCTTGCAAACCAAACAAGGAATATTTCTTTCTCAGTCTAAGTATGCTTGTGACCTTCTTCGTTGCTTTCACATGGAAGATTGTACACTGGCCCCTTCTCCCTTCCAATCTGGAGTCAAACTTTCTTCCACTTGTACTTCACCTGAAGTCGATGCCACCTTGTATCGTCAGCTTGTTGGTAGTCTCTTATACTTGACTCATTCCCATCCTGACCTTTCCTTTGCCGTTGGTCGTGTTGCCCATTATATGCAGACACCTCATGAAAGTCATTGGAAAGCAACTAAAAGAATACTTCAATATATTCGAGGTACAGTTCAGTTTGGGATTCATTACAATATAGGGGGGAAACCTTTGTTGGTTGGTTTCACTGATTCAGATTGGGCCAGTGATCCTGATGATCGAAAGTCTACTGCAGGTTATGTTTTCAGTCTAGGATCTGGACCTATCACTTGGGCTAGTAAGAAACAACAAGCTCTTGCTCTTTCTTCAGCAGAAGCAGAATATCGAGCTTTCCAAATATCTAGTTCTATATCAACTCAGCAAACACATTGAGCTACATATGCACTTCATCAGAAATCTTATTCATGATCATGTTCTTGAAGTGCTCTTTTGCCCTACAGATGATCAAGTTGCAGACATATTCACCAAGTCTCTTACAGAAGCGAAGTTTTCTAAACTTTGATCTATGTTAGGAGTTCAGGAACTTGTCATTAGGGGGGGGATAGGCTCTAATGCCTCCTTCCTTCTCCTAATAGTGTCACTTTTGTAAATCCTTTAATCCTATCCCAAGTTGTTCTTAAGGGGGGATGTTAGGATATTTAGGCACTTAAGAGTTAGTTAAGATCAACTCGTGTAATATATCCGTTAGGGATAGTGGTTTCTTTAGTATGCATTAGTATGCATTTGTAAATACTTAATCCGACGGTCACGATATGTTCCTGACATAGAGTGATCCAATGGCTCAACTTCTCTTAGATAATACCCAACCTTGATCTGTGGCTTAACACCCCATTGGTCCATGATCTCTATTTAAAGAGCATGGAGGGTCATTATTTAGTTGATCGATTATGAGAAGCTCATTTGTAACTTTCTTTCTTTGCATAATAAATTGTCCCATAGAAGCTATTTGGCAGGGGCCGTGGAGTGTTTCCCTCAAAAGGGTTTAAACCACATCAAAACATCAGTGTGTTGATCTGTGATCTGTTTGTGTGAAGTGGTTGCTCTTGGTGTTCGGTCCTTTGGTAGTACCCTATGTACCCGAACAGAAAAGAGACTACAAGATAACACAATACATCTAAGCAACTGACCAAGGAGAACTACTATAAATGAAATTACACATCATTTATGGGAAAGGAAGAAATTGATGTATTAATCAAAATAGGGAAAATAATTACAACCAATGAAGCCCTGGTGTTGAATATCCTTTCTAATGGAACCTTTCCTCAATTTGTGAATCATGGAAGAATGGATTCCTAGCTCAATTTCTGCAGCATTTGGATGCCCTCATTTCAATCCCCCTATCCCATGAACAGGAGCTTCATTTATAGGCCAAAAGAGATGAAGAGGAGAGGAGAGGATTAAGGGAGAAGGATGAGGTGGGATCCTACTAAGTTGGGAGGCGAGTAATATCCACCCTATATGGTATGGAAGGGATAGGCCTCCACAAGGGTCTCCTTCGAGAGACTTCTTGAAAATTCTATTTTTTCCCTCTGTATAGGCATCGATGCACCCTAGACACTAGCAACATGCGCCAGAGACGCGGTCTGGAGTGGAGCAAGGTGCTTCGATCAGGAAAGAAGCGCTTTGTTGTAAGGCAAGGTGCGTCGACCTCTATAAACAGGGTTTTTACAAGGGGAAAACCTCATAAATAATCTTTCAAGGATTTTGGTCAAGTACTTCACGGATTTAGGAAAGGAGGAAGTGTACATGGTTCAGAATCATGATGAGTACAAAAATTCCTTGTAACACTCTAAATGCCTCAATGATTTCTTTAGGGCCAAAGGCATGGATTACTTCCTTGGAACACTATTCTAAATATCTTATGACATGTATATACTAATCAAAACAACCTAATGGCATTGAAATCATTAGTCATAATCAAGAGGCCATGTGTGGTCGATGGAAACAACATTTTTATCCTTGGATCACTAGAATATTACTTTATGGCTAGAGATTCAGGTCTCCTCCCATGAACATGTGAAAGGCCTTATGTCTCAAAGACTTGGGTACATAGCACCATGGACCCCCCTACGAATTCATGTGTGGTGCTTTGAGAAGTTGTCAATGACTTTTGATGCGTCAATGATTTCTTTAGGGACAAGGGAATGATGTTCTTCATCATAACATCATTCCTAAGTCCTTGATACATGTACATATAATTTCCCAAAACTACCTAATGGCACTGACATCCTAAATCATAGGCCAATGATAACATCAATATTCCATGTGTTGATGGTGGATGAAACCTACTTAGCCCTATATGGCTAGAAGATGCAAGTCTCCTCTACTCACCATATCTAAGGCTAGAAGTCCCCAACTCTTGTACATAGTTCCATGGATATGCCTGCAAATTCATGCACCATTCCTTGAGGCATTGTTCATGAATTTATATGAATCAATGATTTCTTTATTTCCAAAGGCGTGGTCTTCTTCCTTGGAACAACACTCCCAAGGTCCTAAGCCACCTACAGACTACATAAAACCACATAGTGGAACCAATATCCCCAATTATAGGCTAATGATACCCTGAAGTGGTCATGTGTGGTTGGTGGAGGAAACCTTCTTAGCCTTGGATGGCTATAATATTCCATTAGGTCCCATGCTTTAGGTCTCCTCCACTAACCATGTCTAAGGCCCTAAGGATATAAAACCTAGATATATAGTGTCGTTGATACCCCTATGAAGTCATGTGTGGTGTTTTGGGGAATTCATCATGGATTTTGATGTCTCAATGATTTCTTCAAGGCCAAACACATGGTATTATTCTATGGAACATCATTCCCAAGGCCCTAACACATGTAAATACTACTCAAAACCACCTAATGACACCAACATCCTCAATCATAAGTCAATGATACTGCCATGAGGACATGTTCACATAGTGGAGGAAACCTTCTTATCCTTAGATGGATAGAAGATTCTTTTAGGGGTGCATGAAGTTCAAGTATCCTCCCCTAACCATGTCTAAGGTCCCATGTCCCCAAGGCTTGGATACATAGCCCCATGTGTAGTGATTTGAGGCATTCTTAGTGGCTCTAAATTCCTTAATGGTTTCTTTAGGTCCAAAGGAAAGGTATTCTTTCACATAACATATATTCCAAGGCCTTAATACATGTACTTATTTCTCAAAACCACCTAATAGAACTGAAATTCTCAATCATACGTCAATGATATGCTTAGGAGGAAATCTTTGGTTGGTGTAGGAAACCTTCTTAACCATGGATGGCCAGAAGCATCCTTTATCTACCAAGGTTTAGTTCTCCTCTATTGACCATGTCAAAGTCCCTAATTTTATAATACCTAGAAACAAAGTTCCATGGATACCCCTGTGAAGTCATGTGTGGTGCTTCAAAGAATTGTTCATGGCTCTGGATGCTTCAACAATAATTTAAGGGCTAAAGGCAGGGTCTTGTCACCATGTCGAAGGCCATAACACCACAACACCTAGATACATAGTTCCATGGATACACCTATAAATTCATGGATGGTGCTTTGAGGCATTGTTCATGGATTTGGATGCCTCAAGGGTTTATTTAGGGCCAAAGGTATGGTCTTATTCCCTAGAACATCATTCCTAGGGCAGTAAGATTCCTACATACTACTCAAATCCACCTAATGGCATCAACATCCTCATTAGTCATTCTCCTGAAACATCTCTCTGATGAACAAAATCTCATAAGAGCACCTAAATACCATTGAACACCAAATATTGTCATTAGAGGGACTATGTAGTGGTTTGAGGTATCGATCATGACCTAAACTTAAACTTTCTATTATTTTTCGAAATAAGCAATATTTTTTGTATAAACATAAAATACTAATGATATAATCATGTAGATCTCTTCATTACCTTTCCAACGAGCTAAATAACTCCAAAAAATGGTTCCTCGAGAGGGAGTGATGGCCAAAATACTAAAGCATATTTTTTTAATTATAAAAGCATGCACACGATTTTAGAGTACATGTGTGCTTTTGTAAAAGCATGTGCATGTTCTTATGAATTCCTACTTGGAAAAATGTATGGTAGTATGTGTGTTGTCTCAGAAGGCACTGGACCTAGATAGGAAAAGTAATGAATGTGTGTTCTTGTGAACGTGCACACGTTCTTGCATGAGCACATTTGTGAAATCCCCATTTTCGCTTTTGATGCCACCAAATTCATGAACAAGCCCATATGTCCTTTAGATAGTGGTTCATATGGGTATCTATGTAGCCACTAGAATCTCAAGATAATATAAGATTTTTTGTGTCTCAGTTGAGAGTTGATACCTAAGGAAGTACCACCCTTAGTAGTTTCTACCACCCCTTTTATGATGACTACACCAGAACTATAACCTCGACTTGATGCAGTGTAAGACCCACTCAAAACAATGAATATACCTAGTTTAGGTTTTGATTTCGGGTTCCAAATTGGACCAAAAACTACCATAACGGTCTTTGGGATATGGAGGTAGTAGAGAAAACTCAATTAGCATACCACAAGTGGCTCTCACAAAAGAGAGATATGGTTTATTATATCATTGATCTATTTAGTATAGACCTACCCTGTCTCATGAATATAATCATAGATGCCATGATAGATATCGAGGGTGTAATTAAATAAAAATAAAACTACAAGAGAAAGTTGCAACTCCAAAACATGTGTTTGAAAGAGCGGATTTAAGAATGGGTTAAATAAATGGATGTGTTCTGGATGAAATTGGAACAAGCTCTGGAAATTGATAATCATTCGAGGAAGAAAGAGGGAGAGGCCATTGTAGCCTTGGAAAAGCAAGGACATGAAATCACAACTGTGATGGTTAGATTAAAGAAATAAGGTGTCGATTCCAAAATAAGGGAAGTGCGGGTTCATGGAGAAACTTTAAAGGTAGGGAAGAGCTTACTGCATGTTTTAGAAAAGTGGTTTCACACCTTTTGGAGGCTCTTAATATTTCTTAGCAACAAATTAGCATTGTAACCAAGGGATTAGTGCCTTATGCAAGATCATAGAAAACAAAAAAGGGTTGATGGAGCCCATAGTAGACATATAGGGAAGAAGAGAGTACGAGGAAAAAGAGGAAATAATACACCTAATGTATCCATCAAGGGATAATCCTATGGATAATTTCCAAAATTGATCATTAACTGGGTTTTTGTTGAAGCCCACACGTAGATAGAAAAGATAGAGTTGATACATATGAAGAACCATAGATTATGGATGAAATTTTAGGGGCATGGAGACATCCTTGTATAACCATAATGAAAGGTTTAAAGTAGGATATCGAGCAATTACAAGAACAATACAAGAAGGCATACACCTAAGGAATCGTGGTGGGTAGTACAAATGACAAGATGAAAGAGTTATAATGCCTCACCTCAAATAAATATGTTTTATAAGATGAAAATAAAAGGTTAAGGAAACTAGAAAGAGAACTCACAATGAAGGTGCAATCCTAGTTCTAACATAGACAACACCAATTGTGTTGGACTTGATAGATGTATCGATAACATAGTATGCCTAGATAATCTTGGAAGCTAGCACTATTCAGAGTCTTATATTTGAATAATTCAATAGATTTAGACTAGAAATAGTTAGAGAAATCCCAAACTTGGAGCCCAATTTTTAGAAAAGGGCCACAAAACCCAACCTAGTGACAAGTTTGAAGGTGTGGTTGGCCCAATTTTGACTAAATACTGGCATAGATAAGATTTCAATAGAAGGAAAATTCATAAAATCCATGAAACCATGAAAAACTATTAAGTATGCAGTTCCATAGAATTTCGAGTACGTCGGGGCAGAGAACTCATTTTATACATCCTCTACACCTAGTTCTTATGACACTTTTGCTCACCTATATAAAGGTGCAAATCCTTGTGTGTGAGTGGGATTTAGCTTGTAGATTCCGTAGAATATTTCATAATATTCTATAACCACTCCATTTTCCTACACGTATGAGATTTGTTAAGTAATTAAAGAGGTTATAGATATTTAATCAGATAAAGTTCCAAGAGTTGGTCATTGATATGTTATATCATGAGTTTTTCACATGAACTAATTTGTAATAATCATTCTACAAATACAATGAAGACCTATTGCGCATATGTTTGTGTGTTAGTGATGCATCTTAATGAATTATGCAATCTAGTTATTCTTGTGTAATGGATTTGTTCTATTATTTTAATGAATGTGATTAAATGCAAATTAACACAATATGCACCCACACTAAATCTTTATTTCTCTACACATTGTTTACATGGAAACTATCTTATGTGCATTGGGTGAGACCATCTTCCTTCTAAATATTTGAATATGTTGGTGCATTAGACTACATTTGGCCCATGCTAGACACCTTTTGCATACCTTGGTTTGTCTTAGATCCAACATGAATGCATTCTACAAAATGATGTTATTGTGAGTGTGAGTAGTGTTTATTACGTATTATTTCCTTAATAGGATGTTATCAATAGATTATTTATTTCTTTTCCAAGCCAAACAAACTATGCATTATTGGTGAATCAAGTGGTGATGGAAGGAATGCATTTTGAAATTAGTGTATCAATACTTAAGGGAGGGGGCATGCCACATTGTCAAGACAAATAAAACTTGGCTAAGAAAAAAATGATTAAGCATGCATGCAAAAGAGAAAAAAATGGATTATAAAAACTAAACCAAAGACAAACTCACAAAACATCACCACCGAATAAGAACATTTTTTTAATCAAATAAAAACACACTTCATTGAGCAAGGAATGTCAAACAAAAACAAGAAAATGAAATGTTTAATAATCAATATTGAAAATGTGATCTAGATGAACCCATTAAAAGAGAAGTAAAACATAATACATAATGAAAAATAATAATTTAAGACTAAATCTCAATCCCAAAAAAACACTAAATATATATATTTATATATTGAAATCTACAAACATTACTATTTTACTTAAGGTACCTAAAGCATGATCAACACATACTTACAATGTTATTATTTAATGGAGAGTTTCAAAACTAAGAGCTACAACAAAGAAAAAAAAAACTACTTTACTTAATAAACCCTAAAGCATTCATCAATAAATAATACTTACAATATTATTAAATAGAGAATTTCAAAACTAAAAACTACAAAAAAAAAAAACATATCATCTTATCTTACCTAAATTTATATTGTTTATTTACAATATTATTAAATGAAAAGTTTCAAAATTAAAGACTACATCAACAAAGCATGCAATCTTATCTCACCTAAACTTACATAGTTTATTAATTTTTGAAAATTGAATCATCCCAAAAAACTGTGTATTTATCATCCCATCTCACCTAAACTTACATTGTTTATTAATGTATTCATAGCATAAAGCATATCATCCTATCTCACCTAAACTTACATTGTTTATTAAATTTTTTAAAACATATTTCATTTTGAACAATCCCAAAAGAATGTTTGTCATCCCATCTCACCTAAACTTACATTGTTTATTAATTTATTCATAGCATATTCATTTTCATTTCAACATTAAGTGTATGATAATTCATACAATCTAAAATAATCAATTTATTCATAGCATATTCATTTTCATTTCAACAATAGCATTAAGTGTATGATGATTCATCCAATCTAAAAGTCAATGACAAGTATCTTACTCAAGATTCTAAAGATATTAATAAACAAATTCAGTGTTAAATTTTAAATAAGATTTTGAAACGCTTTTTTGAGACGTTATTTTACCTACCAAAACATAAATGAAAATGTTAATCAGCCAATTCAGTGCCTTTACAAAATCTGAACGAGTGAGGGTGTAACAGCCATAACATCTGATATAATATGTCATAAAGGCTATAAATTTTATTTTATGGTACTAACAATTCCTGTCAAGGAGTAGGTATTGTTGTAGTCTTCATCGGATGGAAACCTCAAGCCCGGGAAGGGGCGAAACCAATGATACAACAGATAAGTGATCGTCCTTTTCAAATAAACAACAAATTTATGCTCGTGGTTTCCAATTTTCATTTTTGATTTCAATCACCGAATCAATGCGACTCTTTCAATCTATTCCGCGTAGAATGTCACTTGAAACGTCCTTGTCCCGAAATCGACTGGCCATTGAAAAACGATTCTGCATCTGAAAATGAATTCTGCAACTTCAACTTTACATGGCCATTGGAGTAGATTGGAGCAACTCCACTCATATCAGAAAATGAGACTTTAGCTTTACAAGGCCATTGGATAACAGAAACAGCTCCACTCACACTAAATATTAGAGGAGCGTTCTGCTCCTACAATGCCATGCCGTTGGGTTGGACTGTGCGGGGCACAAAGACAACCAAGAAGAAGAAAGAAGGTATGGCGATAACCATGAAGTTGAAACAGTTAATCAGTAGCATGTTAGTTATTGCAAGTGTATTGAAGCTCTCATCAGCTGAATCTGCGACTTTTACTGTTTGGAGTGAATGTGGGAATACTGGCGAATATAGAAACGGTTCCGCCTTCCAGCGAAACCTAAACGTGGTTTTGGAATCATTGGTGGCGAACGTTTATTTCAGCGGATTCAATACATCTATTGTTGTTGATGAGGGGCAAAACAGCAATAGTACTGTTTATGGTCTTGTCCAGTGCAGGGGAGATTTAGATTCCTCCCTTTGCGCACAGTGCTCATCCACTGCCAAAGAAAAGCTTATTCAGCGATGCCACAATACTTCTGGGTTCATTCAACTCGAAGGCTGCTTCTTACGTTACAGCAATCGTTATTTTTACAACGATTATATTGAGACTTCGCGGAGGAAGTCAATAATTGTTCTTTGCAGTAGTAGGAATAACAGTCAGCCACTGCAGTTCACAAATGCTGTTAAGGGCCTGCTCTCAAATATTACCACTAAAGCTGCGCAGAATCCCCAACTTTTTGCAGCAGATTCAGTCGCTGCGCCTTCTTCTTCGATGGGGTATATCTACAGCATAGCTCAGTGCTGGAGAGATCTGTCCCCAACAAGCTGTGGACTGTGCCTAACTTTTGCCTTGGAAAATATATTCGCATGCCAAACGGGAGCTCTCGGAGCACAATTCGGATCTAAGAACTGCTATTTGCGTTATGAGGTTTATGGATTTTTCGTTACTCCCAGTATCTCGCCGTCGGTGTCTGCAGAAATACTTCCAGCATCAGGTACCTTTTTTCTCAGAGTTTATCACTATAAGGAATATTGTATAATTTCACATAGTTTATCATTATAAACAATGTTCTCTGCAGAAATACTTCCAGCATCAGGTACCTTTTTTCTCAGAGTTTATCACTATAAGGAATATTGTATAATTTCACATAGTTTATCATTATAAACAATGTTCTTCATGCTCAGTTGTTCCATTGTTGCATGCTCAGATGTAAGAGGTATAGATGTATGGGTTATGGTTGTACGATCATAACATCCTCTTACAATTTAGAAAAGTATAAGATCACTTAATTTATATTGGTGAATATTATATTGGTGAATATGGTGAATACTGATAGACCATAAGTTAAGTGTTATGAGCAAATTAAATATGTTGTTATTTATGTGTAGTTGTAATCACCATTAATTACCCATTATCCATGGCACTTAAATCGCCCCACTTTTCCCACAATTTGTTTCCTGGATTCGGTTATAAAAACCCCAGCATTGTAGTTCCACCCATTTATTTTTTATATTTTTTTTTATAATTGTTCATTTTGAATAATCAGTACCCTAAAACCAATCTAGATAGTACACTTGTCTCATCCTTTTATAATCTAAGATTATCCTCTTATAATCTAGGATTAGTGGAGAGAATTACATAAATAGATATTATTCTAACATTTATTCTCTTAAATTTATATAGACTTAAATTTATAAACACTTAGATTGAATTTCAAAACATAGCTAACATACGAAGAGTTATTTTGCAAATTTGCAGAAAGCAAAAGATTTGAGGTGCTTGGGATAGCTCTGGGCGTAGTAGCCTCTACACTTGGATTAATTATAGCCATAAGCCTTTGGAGGTGGATATTTTTCAACCGTCTCAAATGTGCAAGGGAACTGATTCCTCAAACCAAAGGTTGTGAAATTGCAGCTAAATCATCTAGTGTTACGATCTGCGATGTTCTTGATTAGCTTGTGTTTAGTGAACTGTTCACCTATTTCATTACTGCAACATAAATTATAGCCGCCTTCTAATTGTTTTAGCAGGTAACCATGGAGAATCTATATTATCGCCGATCATAGCAAATCCGGAACTTATTTTTAAATATGATACTCTGAGAGAGGCTACCTCCAATTTTAAAGCAGAGAACAAGCTTGGCGAGGGAGGTTTTGGATCCGTATTTAAAGTGAGCCATTAACATTATATTCAATTCAATTAGATTATTTCTTTGTAGCAGCTCCAGGTTATAGTGCGAATACAGATCATTTTGGAGTTCAATGATGTGCAGGGGATTCTTCCAGATGGCAGAGAGGTTGCAGTCAAACGGTTGTATATGGATTCTAGGCAGGGAGACGACGATTTTTTGAATGAAGCAAATCTCATTAGTCTGGTTCAGCATAGGAATCTAGTGAAGTTGCTTGGTTGCTCGGTTCAAAGCTCAGAAAGGCTATTAGTTTACGAATACCTCGTGAACAGTAGCCTTGACAAGATTATATTTGGTTGCTTCTAGCTCTTTGACTGCTTAATCGCTCACTGGTTCTTGGATTTGTTCTGAGTTTATAGATGTAGTATGCCAATGTTTTACTCTATGTGATGCATTTAATTGCTCTCTGGTTCCTGGATTTGTTTGACTTTGTATATGTAACCTACTAATGCTTTGTGTATATAATGCATTAATTGCAGATACAACAAAACGTCATTTACTTGACTGGAATGATAGGTATGAAATTTTACTTGGAACTGCACGTGGGTTGGCCTATCTTCACGAAGAATCTGATATTCGGATTATCCACCGAGATATTAAAGCCAGCAATATTTTACTGGATGATGAGCACAGACCTAAAATAGCAGACTTTGGGTTAGCCAGATTCTTTGCAAAAGATCGAAGCCATGTTAGTACTAGAGTTGCAGGAACTTTGTAAGAAATTTCTTCACCGTTCAATCTCTTGAGGCCTCCAACTGATTTATTTTTATAAATTTCCGTACATAGGCCTGTATTTACAAACCATATATCTGAATATGGATCATATTATTTTGAGAGCGTTGAGCTGTGGAGATTTCACTGTGGATGAGATTGTGCAGAGGTTACATGGCCCCTGAGTACGCCTTACGTGGACAGCTCACAGAGAAAACAGATGTATTCGGGTTTGGAGTGCTTGTACTTGAGATTATCAGCGGAAGAAAGAATCAAAGCTTGGCTCATGAGATGGATTTTCTCATCGAACGAGTATGGCTTATGTGGATCTGTAGATCTCATCTTTGAAGTGTAAATTTTCTAAAATCTGCAGGACAATATGATCCCCTGCTAACTAAGTTTTTGTTCATATTTGACAATTATCAGACATGGAGACTGTACAAAGCAGGGAGAGCTTTAGAAGTTATGGATCCCACACTGAAGGGCAGCTATACGTTGGAGGAAGGGATTAGAGTGATTAAAATTGGTCTTCTATGCACACAAGCAACTGCAGCATTGCGGCCGTCAATGTCCCGGATTGTGTCGATGCTGACAAATGAGCGAGAAAATCTTCCTTCGCCCACAAAACCTGCTTTCATAGATCTGGATAGCGTGGGCACACCTGACCAAGTTAAACTTATTTGGCCATGGGAAGCAGGAACTTCCGATACCCATTCTGCAGCCGCTGACCCTTCATCAGGCATTCTGGAGCCGAGGTGAAAAACCGGCAATGCCTGTTGGCATGCTCCGTTTATTATAAGACGTATTATCCTCTCAGATTGTATTAGGCACATGGTAAAATGACTCTTGGATCTGGGATTAGCCAAGTACTGATGAGATGTATCTAATTCTTGTCTAATGCAAAATGTTAGCCGGCTCTAAAAGGTCAAGGGAAAAGCATACCAAGCAGTCAAGAAGATTGAACTGAGCAGTAAATGATAATCTTCTGTTTCTTCACTTTAGAACTTAGCTTGTTCTTGTATATATTTTTATATATTTTACAAAGTAAATTTTTAATTTTTGCGTTTGCAAACTATTTTAACTTTGAAGATTAACTTTGCACAAGTTAACTTCACATATTTGTTTAATTTGGCATAACCCAATCTTAAACAAGCTTTACAATAAAATATAAACAACTTTTACCATTTTAAAATTTTGGAAATCTTCATTTCTTTTACAAATAGTAAATGTAAATAACATTCACCCAAGTAAATCTAGATAAGATGTGTGACATGCAACATTCAACATTCTTGAGAATGAATTCATAAAATTATGAACTTATATATATATTACGGTAGTAAAAGTGAGTGACTTAAGATCAATTCACCTCGAAGCTAGTTGCTACTGTGATATATTTCTACCTAAAAATTCTTCACATTAAATGTTACAAACAAGTTATAAATAATTGCAAGAATTGTCACTAATCAATTATCCATACATAACTTATGCTATCAATTATTTTTTTATAATTATTTATTTCAAATTTGGAAAAATAGTTATGAAATCAAAAGATACACTTATTTCATCTTCCTACTATCTAAAAATATATATATATACTCATAGCCTACAAAGTTAAGATCTCAAGTTACAATTACATCTAACCCTGAGCCGTCTGCATAAATAAACAAGGTTGACAAATAAAGGAGCAGTGTTTTGAAGTATCCAGGCAATAATGGAGTTTATGTTGTTTAATAGTTTGAGAAGTCAACGACAGGTTTTTATTAGTTGTAGAATTCTACAATTTAGTGCGTGGTAAAATTCGAAGGATTGATTTCAAGTTACAATTACATCTAACCCTGAGCAGTCTGCATAAATAAACAAGGTTGACAAATAAAGGAGCAGTGTTTTGGAGTATCCCGGCAATAATGGAGTTTATGTTGTTTAATAGTTTGAGAAGTCAACGACAGGTTTTTATTAGTTGTAGAATTCTACAATTTAGTGCGTGGTAAAATTCGAAGGATTGGTTTCAATTTCAAGTTGTTAAACTGTAAGTATTCATTCAATGAAAAATTAAAAATATGTTTGGATTAACCAGAATAATTAAATATATATTTTATAAAATACTAAAATAATAATAATATTAATTTTTAATTGATATAAATTTTAATCATAACCTAATTTAAACACTCATAATAAAGCTTCCACAAATCCGGTAACATATGCTTAGAAAATAATGTTTTGAAATGAGAAGGTTTTTCATTATTGATGAGACATGAGCACAAACCTTATTTCCCACGTTTAGAGAGATTACGTTCCTTCATTCAAACAATTAAATTCAAATATGTTACATACTAGCATTTGCTCCTTGAGGGGCAAAAATGAACGGTGGTAGGAAAAGAGGAAAGTTAGAAGGAACAAAAACATAGGCATAGACAGTGAAGAGAGCAAAGTTTGTAACAATCTGAGATTACAAAGACATAGGTACTCAACCCATAACAAAAAATAATGTTAAGTTCACCTACACAGTGAACCAACTACAATTGTTTTTTTCACAATCTCTGTAGTAGTAATCTCAACACTCTAGATTACTACTATATTTGGAATATATAAGTAATTTGAAAAAATAATTCTGCAATAATATCAATGAAAACAATGATTATACTAGCTCCTAAACTGCACAAACTACTTGTGAACAAAAGTTTGTTTTCATGCCATGTGTTGTAGCAATAAATTTAGGAATCTTCATATACAAGTATAGGTATAGAACTCTTTTATGGACCAGCTCTTGATAGTGCCACAATCTAAGTTGTAAATGAATCTCTATTATGCTTGCTTCAAGATTGGGAGATACAGTGGGAAACCCAAATATGTTTCTTTCTTCTCATTCAGGATTTCAAGTCCACAATAAAAAATTTACATGTTTCTCAACAATGTAAAGGAGAACAAACCTGTCACTATATGAATTAATCTTCTGAAAATCACTAATAAACCAAAGAAAGTAACTGGTTATCAATTAATCTCACCGCATCGGATTCACACGTCTTCTGACAATATAGATAGTTCACAACAAAACACAATAAAAGGCAAACTTACAACACAATAGGAGTGGTCGTAGCTCTCAATATAAAGGTTGTATTTATTCAACGTAGAGGTAGATGAGGAGAGGTCGCTTTGCTTGGCTGCTTTGTTTTCTGAATGTAAAAGAGAGTACACAGTTTACAAATCAGCTGAGATTAATATTTATATCACTAGTGCTTGGGATAATCCATTATGAGCTTAGCTTGAAAAGCCATTGCCAACAAGGAAACTGAAGAGCATTGAACTAAAGAGCATCGAGCTATGTTTTATTAATATTAAGAAAAACTATCAATATTTTTGGAACATTGGACATAAAGTCTTTTATTGAAATATCTGTGAACCTTGGAATATACTGTAGAATCATAATTATAGATATAATTTGGATATGTTAGGTGGTCTTGTACGTACTATGAAATGGAGTGTAAGTACTATGAAGCCATGAAATCCAAAAAATCATACATACAATATGCTCGGTGGCGGATTAAATAAAGTATACAAATATTTTAAATGAGGTGGAATCCAAAAATATTACATACAATATGCTAGGTGACAAATACCTACAACCTAATATTAAATAAAATATATAAATATTTTAAATGAAGTGGAAAAATGAGAGTTCAATTCAACATTGATTTGAAAAATTCATATGCCATGTTGAAACTCACTAACTAACTCTAAAAACAATGGTTAAGGTTGTAATTTTATATAGAAAACTTTTGAAGTAAACTTTTTATTTTGATGAAACAAAAACTTCGAATTTATAAAACCGAAGATGAAACTACACAATTTTGATTTAATTAAAAAAATAACATAACAATGGAAAGAACCATCCACTAAAACCACATTGAGGTCTGATATGTTGTCACTCTCACAACCAATGCCAAGTTGTGTTGATGGTCCTCCAAGTTTTGACTGAATATGTTTTTTTTAAAATTCAAATAGCAGTTCTCTTGGAAATTAATTAGAGGTTGTAGGAAAAGGGTTTCCAATGCAAATGTGATCTTTAGACCATTAAATTATTATTGCATTTTGGTCCAACAGACCAAAAATTGAATGCGATCCTCTTCTTAACTCGGGATATGAGACTTTCGTGGAAGCGTCGCGTGCTCCATCCATAACTGAAAAGGGTCCAAAGTTTGAATCGACGGAGTGAAAGTGTCTCTGTTTTTATTCTTACTTGGCTCCAAATCTCAGTGTCCCAGACTACTCGCGGATCATATGTCACTATTTTGCAACTTACGTGTCATTATCTCTTTGATTTGAAGCCCATGTTGTTCTATTGCGATATGTTAACATGGTTTCCATCTTCCCTCTTTTGAATTATAATTTGTGTTTAGTGGTCATCCAATTTCAATACGTCAGTAGAAACCAACCGCATTGAGGTAAGTTCCCAAAGTATTGTGAAACGTTCTAAGTAGCTAAACGTGGTGTCAGGACCCGAAAATTTTGAAAAATTTAAAATTTTTATTATAACAATAAATGTTATTTAATTTGCATTCCTGGACCTGTTTACTTTAATTAACTGATCATGATCTTGTTTAAAAGATTCTGTCATATTACTGATGTGAGTTTTTGATTTCAGTTATTGATTTTCTTTGTTCTTAGCTTCAAAGGGAGAACTAGCCATAGCTGACTGGCTTACTTAGCTTACAAGCTAATGCATAATTCGTCTGTTGTCCACAGGTATACAGGTAAAATATGGATCAATGTAACTTACATTTTTATAAGCATCAAAGTTCTTTTCACTGTACTATAAAGCTCAGAGTAGATTTAAATATGCTATCGGTTGTCCCGTGTAAGACGGTAGAGTTCCTACTCTATAATTTTCATGAAATTTATGCTTGATATATAGTTGATAGTCTGCTTGCCATGATTTCTATTATTCTGGATAATATAAGTATGCAATTCGATGAATTACAGTCTCTTAGACATATTCATTGCATTGTGATTATGACTCTTGTTAATGTTGTATACTGTCACTGGGCAAGTTGTTTGTAGCATTTTCATCATATGCATGACGTAACACTAGCATTGTGTGATGATCTGTCAACTATTAGCGGTGACTATGGCTGTGTCCCTTATTGTTTGCATGAAATTTGAGTTGTGATAACTATAGCGATGTACTGTTATATTCATTTATAATTTATGATACCTCGTCTACTTAAAAATTCTTATGATTACACCAAGTTTAACTCATGCCAAAAAACTTTGTTCCTGGTTTTTAATCCACGTCCATGTATGGAATTATAGATGAATTTATATCTCTATCTCATAAGACCAAAGGTTATTGTTCTTATCTTTGATTGTTCACAAGGGTGATAGAAAATTATGGTAATAAGATCTTATAGATAAACATTGTATCCATTTATATTTGCCAAGGTAATCTTTCAATGTTTTAATGATGTGGAGCTCTCGTTTGAAATTGACTACATCACTTTTTAAATGATTGTAGGGGATATATATTATGTACCTTAGGAACTAACGATGGCTCGGTTACAAGATATGCACTATACGATGATTGTGTCTCAATCATAGTGAATATCCATACTATGAATAAGACTTTTATCCATGCAATGATATAAATTTGATGAGCAATAATTCGAGCTGCAGTTGGACTTTAGGAAGTCGACCCATGGTAAGTTGATAATCTAAAGGGCTACGTGGATGGCTCTCGTCCTTGTATCTGGTGATATATAAGCCTGTCCGAAACCCTTACCTGGTCATTTTCTATGCCTTCGGGCTCGAGTTGTAAGAGAGAAACCCTTCTTGTCTAAGTTTGTTCAGTAGGGCACTGTAAATTGTAATTTTCTTATGGCTATAGTCACGTAGTTTAATCCTTGTATGGTTTATAGTCTGTAAGCTCCTCGTGTGGTTTATAAGTCTGTAGACTCTGATACAGGTGTCTTCTACAATTCATTGGGCATCTTGGTTATCGTGTGCTGTCACTGTGTTTTAAGTCGCATGCTACTTACAGTCTTACACTATTGCTCGTGTGATTTAGAGTCAGGGTTTCCTATTGTCTTTATCCATGAGGTGGTCATGTCATGGGGTTTTTAATCGTGCTTCCCAAACTGGTTCATCCACAGCTTAAGGGTTTGTACAGTATGCTACCTGTCACGGCTATCAATGGAGAGGAAAAATTGAAGTTTTTCTTGCTCATCCTTCTGACGAATATGATGAGGTTTTTCTACCTGGCTCAACTCGTGGCTACCAGGTTGTTCACTAGGTTTGCTTCCTCCAACAGTTACTGGTAAGAATTATCATGGTTTCGTAGATTTCAGTTTGAAAAAGATTGTTTATATTTAAAATAAATGTTGACAATACTCGTCAACTTGTAATGTGCAGGTTTTAACCTCTCCTGAAGGTGTACGAGGCTTCATCTCTAGCGCTGGCTCCTCCCGGATAAGCCTGGTTATACCATGGTTGTTTCTCCCTTTGATAGTTTTGTTTTGCTAGGGTTGTGTATGGAAAGACCTCCTTTGTAACTGGTTGTTGTCGTGTTTGTGAACATGATTGTGGTCATATGTAATATTTGGGTTTGCTAGCAGTAGCTAGGGTTTGTATACCCTGTCATGATCTCGAGAAACAAGCTAAGGCTCGGTCTGTCATAACGGCCTTGGGGTTTTTATTTATCATTGTATTTTTGAATGTATAGGGTTTTACCCAACCCTGTAGGAGTTAAATAGATACTGTAATGTTTGGCCTGCCAAGTGGCCGTGTATTGTCTGCGTTTTTCTTAAATGAACACAATGTTTAGTTATAGGATTGTTTAAGTTTCTCGGATGCTTTCAAAGAATGATATCTCGGCTATAGGTGATAACAATGTATTAGTTCTCTGCGTTTTCTTTGGTTTTGGGTGTTAAATGATAGTGATGGGGTTCACTAACCCTTACTGTGATAGACAAATAAAATGTTGTTAACCGTGGCGAGTTGGGGTTTTCTCCCAGGTTAAAATATATAAGAAAATATCAAAAGTGTTTAAGTTCTGTTGTGGCTGGGAACGAGTTGTAAAAATTTGGTTTTATGTTTACATACAATAACAATTGTCTCCTTGTTAATAATTATTAGTAGGGTTTGATTTTAAAAGCCCACAATGGCTGGGTTCGAATGATAACTTTGTTTTAATGGGTACATCGTTCCCAGGTTAGATTATCATAACAAAATAAAAGAGTTTGGAATGGAATGTATTATAAAAATTTTATAATTATTTACTGTTTCTGTTTGATGAAAAAAAAATAGGGCTACGGCCATAGATGGACTGTTGTAACTTTATCATTGCTATTTCTTTTGTATTAAACAAAGTCAGAAGAGATAGAAACAATTTCAAGGAAACTACGGCGATGATTTATTGTTGATTTTATGGTTTTCATTTGTTGATAAATGTGGAACAAACGTAATGTAATGAGGAGATAGCTCGATGATGAGCAAACACAACTGTGCTGTAAGTTTTAGTTTCGTTGTGGATTTAAATATTATGTTTGTCTTTACTGGGACTTATGATTATGTAAAATCTTGGGATAATGTGGTTTGAGTGAACACGCATTCGTAATTTGGTTTAGTTAACTGTCTGGTTATTGTACAACTCTTCAATGTTTACATGTTTGCCAGTAATTTCGAGCACCCTGTGGTCTAATCCGAAGGCACAGTAATTGAATTTAGTCATAATATGACTCAGTAGTTAAAAACTATTTACTGTTGGTAGTTAAGGGAACAGAAGAAAGATTTTATAAGGGAACTCAATAGTGAACTGTAAGCTGTTCTGTGGTTTCGTTTTTATGGATTTAACAGCTAGGTTATCAACTGACGAACAAGTCTAAAAGTTGAGAACTGAGTAATAGGGTTTAAACCTATTAAACTATTTATGGAAGAGATTCACTGTGACTATATAGTTTTCTATGATTCTGTTCCTATTATTTTTTTTAATAAATGTATTTACAGGAATAAATACTGTATAAATAATCTATATATATTTATTTAACTAATAAAATAAATCAATGTAAGTCACCATAGTATTCTATTACTGTAATAATAACAAACATATTCTGTATAAAACAAATACTCGCTCTGTAAGGGTGAAAAGGGAAATTCTAAGACATATTAGTTCTGCAAATTCTATCTAATGACAGTACAGAGATGCTAACTTTTCTGAAATAAAACCTATTTAATCACAGATGAGATAGTCTATTCTACATTTAAATTTATTAAATAAACAACAGGAAAAGTGGCAGAACCTGTGTCAATGGTAGAAAATAACAGCAGTGGGAGGCTGTTCCTCCCTACCAATTCCTGGAGATTTCCCAGACAGCACTTCTCAGGACCCCTGAGCTTGCTCTAGTCTAACTGGCTGGAACTAGGTACAGCCAACAATTCCCTCAGCCAAAGCAGCTACACTGGAACCAAGTTATTGCAACTTCCTGACTCAAAACACTTACTTACTGTTTTTCCCACTTCCTCAATGGGACTCCTGAATAGCATTCACCTGAATGTATTCTCCCTCTAGAACAATGCTGAACCCCCAGCTCAGTTCATTGAGTACTATTTAAAAGATTGCCTAGGTCTTAGTTGGGTTAACTGTCATTAATGAGCCACCTGCTCAGATTCCACTTTCTTGGGGAATCATGACCCCAAAATATAGGGAGGTTGCCACCTGCAACTCAGGAAGTGTTTGAGGATGCTGCCACTTGTCTTTTGTCTTTCCACCTAGTTCCATCCACCAGTTAGACCAGTAACCTCTTTTAACAGCTCTCCCATGCTGTTGTCTCCATAATTTATTTATTAATAATAAAATATTTAGAATTTACATTCCATTTCTGGTGACTCTGCTGAGTCATCAATTCCTACTTAGCATTAATTTTAACATAATGTCTCAGGAATATTAATAAAATAATTACATTATTTTTGCAAAATTGGGGTATGTGACATACACACCCCCTTAAAATGTAACATCGTCCTCGATGTTACTTATTCTTCATCTTCAGCCACCTGCTGGAATAGATGTGGGTATGCTTCCCGCATCTTACTTTCCAGCTCCCAGGTAGCTTCTTCAATACTAAGGTGCTTCCATTGCACCTTCAGCTGTCCAATTATGCGGTTCCGCAGAGTAATTTCCCTCCTCCCGAGGATACAATCCGGTTCCACCAGAACTTCCCCTTCTGGTTCTACATGTACAATGTTCCAGTCAATAACATGAGTAGCATCATGAACATACTTTTTCAAAACAAAGATATGAAAAACATTGTGTACTTTTAAATTTGGTGGTAATGCTAACTGATAAGCAACTTTACCGATTCTAGATAAAATTTCAAACGGACCACAGTAACGTGGCGCTAATTTTGCACAACTTCCTAATCTTAGGGAGCTCTTTTTTTGGCCTTACCTTGATGAACACGTGTTCACCTACCTGGAACTCTTTAGGAGTTCTTTTTAAATCTGCTTGACTCTTTTGCCGATCCTGGGCAATCTTCAAATTTTCCTGCACTTGTTTCACAATCTGTTCCATTTCTTTCAATAAATCAGGTCCTAACACTAATCTATCTACTGGATTACTCCAAGAGATAGGAGTGTTACATTTTCGTCCATACAGAATTTCAAAAGGACTAAACTTAGCTGATGATTGATAGCTGTTATTGTATGCAAATTCTGCTAAGTGTAAATAATCCTCCCACTTACCTGGTTGATCTTTAACATACATCCTTAACAGATCTTCTAATACCTGATTAACTCTTTCAGTTTGTCCGTACGTCTGAGGATGGAAAGAGGTGCTGAAATTCAGAGTGGTGTTTAATCCTTTGAACAAAGATCTCCAAAAATTCCCTGTGAATTTAGGATCCCTGTCTGATATAATAAT
Organism: Larix kaempferi; assembly: GCA_027924585.1. NCBI lineage: Eukaryota > Viridiplantae > Streptophyta > Pinopsida > Pinales > Pinaceae > Larix > Larix kaempferi. The sequence continues at coordinate 6,110,232 of BSBM01000418.1, read as the reverse complement.
TTTTGGAATACCGTGTAACCGAAAAATCTGTTTTAGAAAGATATATACTATGTTTGCAGCCTTGTATGTGGTTTTAACAGGAATAAAGTGTGTTGATTTACTTAATTTATCCACTACTACCATAATTGAATCATTCTGATGTTGATTTTTAGGTAAACCCGTAATGAAATCTAGGCTGATTATTTCCCACTTCCAGCTAGGAATAGGTAAAGGTTGCAGCAATCCAGCTGGATGTTGATGTTCTGTTTTCACTTGTTGGCAGTCCAAACATCTAGCTATATACTCAGCTGTTTCAGATTTCATATTAGGCCAAAAATATTCTTTTCTCAACATGGTGACAGTCTTTTGGTAGCCTGGATGCCCGGAGTAAGGGGTTTTATGAGCTTCGTCTAGAATTAACAGTTTAACTTTAGGTGCATTTGGAACATACAGCCTGTCTTTAAATAATAAAAATCCGTCTTCATTTAAACTATACCTTTTTATCACACTTTCTGTGGGTTGTTCTTTGGCTGCAGCTTGTAAATGCTGATAATTTTCATCCGTTTTTATCCCTTCAGCCAGCTGTTCATTTAAATCAGAGGTGTAAGTGCTGCTAGCTGATACAAAATTTAGCTTTGCATTTCTGCTCAAGGCATCAGCCACCTTATTTTCCTTCCCTTTTATGTGTTGAATTTCAAAATTGTATTCACTTAAGAATGCCAACCACCTGGCTTGTCTTGCATTTAAGTTAGGCTGATCTAAAAGGTATTTCAGACCTTTATTATCAGTCAGTAAAGTGAATTTTCTGCCTATTAAGTGGTGCCGCCACATCTTTAAAGCATGGATTACAGCAGCTAATTCTAGGTCATAGGTGGCATAATTCTTTTCATGAATTTTCAGCTTCCTAGATTCGTAAGCAATGACATGTCCCTCTTGAGTCAGCACTCTGCCTAAACCATCATTACAAGCGTCGGTGCAAACCACGAAATCTTTATTTGGATCCGCTATTCTAAGAATAGGCACAGTTGTCAATAAAGTCTTAAGTTTCTTGAAGCTTTCTTCACACTTCGCATTCCAATCAAACTTCTTGCCTTTCTTTTGCAAAGAAGTGATTGGGTTGGCTATTTTTAAAAAGCCTTCAATAAATCTCTGGTAGTAACCGGTAATTCCCATGAAAGATCTAACGTCCGTTACATCTTTTGGTACTGGCCATTCTTCAATCGCCCGAATCTTTTCAGGATCAACTGAAATCCCTTCCTTAGTGACTACATGTCCTAAGTACTAGATTTCGTCTTTAAAGAAATCACACTTACTGAATTTCGCAAAGAGCTGCTGCTCTCTCAGTTCTTGTAAGACTATACGTAAGTGTTCTTTATGCTCCTCCTCATTCTTAGAATAAACTAAAATGTCATCGATGAATACGACAACAAATTTATCTAAGTACTTATGCATTATGTTGTTCATTAAGCACATAAAGACAGCTGGGGCATTAGTAAGCCCAAATGGCATTACGACAAATTCGTAATGTTCGTACCTTGTTCTAAAAGCGGTTTTGAAAATGTCCTCTTCTTTAATTCTCACCTGATGATAACCCGATCTCAGGTCGATCTTAGAGAACACCGTAGCTCCACGTAGCTGATCAAACAGATCATCTATACGAGGTAACGGATACCTGTTTTTAATCGTCATCTTGTTCAGCTGACGGTAATCTATGCAAAGTCGCATAGTTCCGTCCTTCTTTTTAACAAAAATTACTGGTGCTCCCCAAGGGGATACACTGGGTCGAATGTAATTCTTGTCTATTAACTCCTTTAACTGAGTTTTTAATTCGTTAAGCTCCAAAATATTCATGCGATACGGGGCTTTTGAACTGGGAACAGCACATGGTACCAGCTCAATTGTAAAGTCTAGCTCCCTCTTGGGAGGTAATTCTGGGATTTCCTCAGGAAAAACATCAATAAATTCATTGACTACAGGGATGTTCTCTACTATTTTCTGGTTGCTTTCAGACTTATCTGTCTCATCTGTAATAGTTACAGCATAGGTCTTGCACCCTTTTCTGACTTCCCTTTTAAGTTGTAAGGCAGAAATCTGCCTAACTATTGTTTTCCTAGGGATACCCTTGACAGTTACAGGCTGTCCATTGCTGTTTACACATCTAAAAGTTTTGTCAAAACAGTTTAAAACTACCCTATGTTGTTCCAACTAGTCCATTCCGATAAGTATGTCATAAGAGCCAAGTGGCAAGACGTTTAATTTAACTGTAGTTCTAAAATCATTCATATTTAAGATACATTCTTTTACATAACAGTTTACTTTCCTTTTTGCCCCAGTAGCTAGTTGTACAGACCAAGAATTATCAAATCTTTCAACAGTCAAATTACATTTTTCTACTAGCTGGGGTGAAATATAACTAAGACTAGCACCCGGATCTATTAAAATAGTAACAGGGGTTTTGTTAATCATACCTCCTACCTCCACCATGGAAGTTTGGTAGTCAGCCTGGCGGTTTTCCAATGCTACATTGATTCGGGGCATAGTCCCTGCAAAGTCTCCAACAGTCATTTCATCTTGAACAGTATGAATATTGCTGATTTGTTTCTTTCTATTTGGGCAAACTGAAGCATAATGTGGGCCATTACACTCCCAGCACTTGACAGGTTCCTTTCGCTCAAAGTTTTTGGTGTAGTTTCCATGATTGTTAGGAGCCTCCTTGCTACTTTTGAAATTGTTGGAATGACTGGTAGCTCCATTTTTGGTTCCCTGGAAGCTTTTACCATTAAAGTGGTTTCCGTTTTTGCTATTCTTGAAGCTTTTATGGGAGGCAAACTCCTTTTTCTTATACTCGATCTGATTGCTGTTCTTTTTGGCTTTCCAGCTGGCTATCCCCTCTTTCTTTTTATTCTGTTCATAACAGAAATTAGCTTTTCGCATAGCTTCTTCCAGTGTTTTGGGGTTGTCATATTCAATTCTGTCCTTGATATGGTATGGCAGACAACTAAGAAACCGCTGTATTTTTGGTTTCTCTTCGACAAAATACGGCACATACCGTAACAGACTTAAGAACTTACTGTTTAAGTCCTTCATCGTCATAGATCCTAGCTTCAGTTCATAAAATTCCTTGGCCCTCTCCTCATAGTACTGTTTAGACAGAAATTTCTTCTTGAAGTATCTTTTAAAAGTACTCCAATTAACCTCTTTCTCTTTAATCCCCTTGACCCTTTTCAGATCTTGCCACCATATGTCCGCCTTTCCAGAAAGGTTATAGATGGCCATTCGTGCCTTCAGCTGATTTGAGTAATTATAGATCTGAAAATATTTTCTCATCCCGGATAACCAGGATTCTGCCTCTTCTCCCGTTTTAGATTCTCCATTGAAAGTTGGGGGCTTTATCTTCTTAAACTCCCCGGAAATCTCTTCATAAGGCCTGTACTTTTTCCTTCTGTTGTGCAGCTCAGCTTCACTGCTGTCACTGCTAGTGTGATACCTGTGTTGTCCCTTTCTTTCTTCAGATGATGAACTGCTGTCAGATTTAGCTGGTTTCATCCTTTTAGACCCTCTTTGATGACTAACTTCTTCTGAGTCAGCTCGTTTTCTCCTTCCTTCTGTCTGAAATTTTTCTATCAATAGCTGATTTAACTGCTCTTGAGTTTTTAGAATCCTTTCATTATCCTTCTTGACTGTTTCTATCTCTGTCTTTAAACCTTTTATGGTCTGCATCAGCTCAGTGGTGTGAGCAATACCTCTTCTGTCTCAGGTTCTCTTGACATCTGTCTTGTCACAATGTTTGGAGATTCTTGCTCAGCGTATTCTCCTAGTTTTTCCATACCTGCCTGTAAAATTCAGAAAAAGGAAATTTTCTGCTCTGTGTCCTGAAACATAAATATAAGTTAGTACTTTATATGTATATTAAATTTTCTTTTATGGTCACTGTTTTTCGGAAGTTAGTGGAGTCACATCCAAGCCTAGTGTCTGAACCATGCTCTGATACCACATGTCAGGACCCGAAAATTTCGAAAAATTTAAAAATTTTATTATAACAATAAATGTTATTTAATTTGCATTCCTGGACCTGTTTACTTTAATTAACTGATCATGATCTTGTTTAAAAGATTCTGTCATATTACTGATGTGAGTTTTTGATTTCAGTTATTGATTTTCTTTGTTCTTAGCTTCAAAGGGAGAACTAGCCATAGCTGACTGGCTTACTTAGCTTACAAGCTAATGCATAATTCGTCTGTTGTCCACAGGTATACAGGTAAAATATGGATCAATGTAACTTACATTTTTATAAGCATCAAAGTTCTTTTCACTGTACTATAAAGCTCAGAGTAGATTTAAATATGCTACCGGTTGTCCCGTGTAAGACGGTACAGTTCCTACTCTATAATTTTCATGAAATTTATGCTTGATATATAGTTGATAGTCTACTTGCCATGATTTCTATTATTCTGGATAATATAAGTATGCAATTCGATGAATTACAGTCTCTTAGACATATTCATTGCATTGTGATTATGACTCTTGTTAATGTTGTATACTGTCACTGGGCAAGTTGTTTGTAGCATTTTCATCGTATGCATGACGTAACACTAGCATTGTGTGATGATATGTCAACTATTAGCGGTGACTATGGCTGTTTCCCTTATTGTTTGCATGAAATTTGAGTTGTGATAACTATAGCGATGTACTGTTATATTCATTTATAATTTATGATACCTCGTCTACTTAAAAATTCTTATGATTACACCAAGTTTAGCTCATGCCAAAAAACTTTGTTCCTGGTTTTTAATCCACGTCCATGTATGGAATTATAGATGAATTTATATCTCTATCTCATAAGACCAAAGGTTATTGTTCTTATCTTTGATTGTTCACAAGGGTGATAGAAAATTATGGTAATAAGATCTTATAGATAAACATTGTATCCATTTATATTTGCCAAGGTAATATTTCAATGTTTTAATGATGTGGAGCTCTCGATTGAAATTGACTACATCACTTTTTAAATGATTGTAGGGGATATATATTATGTACCTTAGGAACTAACGATGGCTCGGTTACAAGATATGCACTATACGATGATTATGTCTCAATCATAGTGAATATCCATACTATGAATAAGACTTTTATCCATGCAATGATATAAATTTGATGAGCAATAATTCGAGCTGCAGTTGGACTTTAGGAAGTCGACCCATGGTAAGTTGATAATCTAAAGGGCTACGTGGATGGCTCTCGTCCTTGTATTTGGTGATATATAAGCCTGTTCGAAACCCTTACCTGGTCATTTTCTCTGCCTTCGGGCTCAAGTTGTAAGAGAGAAACCCTTCTTGTCTAAGTTTGTTCAGTAGGGCACTGTAAATTGTAATTTTCTTATGGCTATAGTCACGTAGTTTAATCCTTGTATGGTTTATAGTCTGTAAGCTCCTCGTGTGGTTTATAAGTCTGTAGACTCTGCTACAGGCGTCTTCTACAATTCATTGGGCATCTTGGTTATCGTGTGCTGTCACTGTGTTTTAAGTCGCATGCTACTTACAGTCTTACACTATTGCTCGTGTGATTTAGAGTCAGGGTTTCCTATTGTCTTTATCCATGAGGTGGTCATGTCATGGGGTTTTTAATCGTGCTTCCCAAACTGGTTCATCCATAGCTTAAGGGTTTGTACAGTATGCTACCTGTCACGACTATCAATGGAGAGGAAAACTTGAAGTTTTTCTTGCTCATCCTTCTGACGAATATGATGAGGTTTTTCTACCTGGCTCAACTCGTGGCTACCAGGTTGTTCACTGGGTTTGCTTCCTCCAACAGTTACTGGTAAGAATTATCATGGTTTCGTAGATTTCAGTTTGAAAAAGATTTTTTATATTTAAAATAAATGTTGACAATACTCGTCAACTTGTAATGTGCAGGTTTTAACCTCTCCTGAAGGTGTACGAGGCTTCATCTCTAGCGCTGGCTCCTCCCGGGTAAGCCTGGTTATACCATGGCTGTTTCTCCCTTTGATAGTTTTGTTTTGCTAGGGTTGTGTATGGAAAGACCTCCTTTGTAACTGGTTGTTGTCGTGTTTGTGAACATGATTGTGGTCATATGTAATATTTGGGTTTGCTAGCAGTAGCTAGGGTTTGTATACCCTGTCATGATCTTGAGAAACAAGCTAAGGCTAGGTGTGTCATGACGGCCTTGGGGTTTTTATTTATCATTGTATTTTTGAATGTATAGGGTTTTACCCAACCCTGTAGGAGTTAAATAGATACTGTAATGTTTGGCCTGCCAAGTGGCCGTGTATTGTCTGCGTTTTTCTTAAATGAACACAATGTTTAGTTATAGGATTGTTTAAGTTTCTCGGATGCTTTCAAAGAATGATATCTCGGCTATAGGTGATAACAATGTATTAGTTCTCTGCGTTTTCTTTGGTTTTGGGTGTTAAATGATAGTGATGGGGTTCACTAACCCTTACTGTGATAGACAAATAAAATGTTGTTAACCCTGGCGAGTTGGGGTTCTCTCCCAGGTTAAAATATATAAGAAAATATCAAAAGTGTTTAAGTTCTGTTGTGGCTGGGAATGAGTTGTAAAAATTTGGTTTTATGTTTACATACAATAACAATTGTCTCCTTGTTAATAATTAATAGTAGGGTTTGATTTTAAAAGCCCACAATGGCTGGGTTTGAATGATAACTCTGTTTTAATGGGTACATCGTTCCCAGGTTAGATTATCATAACAAAATAAAAGAGTTTGGAATGGAATGTATTATAAAATTTTTATAATTATTTACTGTTTCTGTTTGATGAAAAAAAAATAGGGCTACGGCCATAGATGGACTGTTGTAACTTTATCATTGCTATTTCTTTTGTATTAAACAAAGTCAGAAGAGATAGAAACAATTTCAAGGAAACTACGGCGATGATTTATTGTTGATTTTATGGTTTTCATTTGTTGATAAATGTGGAACAAACGTAATGTAATGAGGAGATAGCTCGATGATGAGCAAACACAACTGTGCTGTAAGTTTTAGTTTCGTTGTGGATTTAAATATTATGTTTCGTTGTGGTTTGAGTGAACACGCATTCGTAATTTGGTTTAGTTAACTGTCTGGTTATTGTACAACTCTTCAATGTTTACATGTTTGCCAGTAATTTCGAAGAGATTCACTGTTAAACTATTTATGGAAGAGATTCACTATGACTATATAGTTTTCTATGATTCTGTTCCTATTATTGTTTTTAATAAGTGTATTTACAGGAATAAATACTGTATAAATAATCTATATATATATATTTAACTAATAAAATAAGTCAACGTAAGTCACCATAGTATTCTATTACTGTAATAATAACAAACATATTCTGTATAAAACAAATACTCGCTCTGTAAGGGTGAATAGGGAAATTCTAAGACATATTAGTTCTGCAAATTCTATCTAATGACAGTACAGAGATGCTAACTTTTCTGAAATAAAACCTATTTAATCACAGATGAGATAGTCCATTCTACATTTAAATTTATTAAATAAACAGCAGGAAAAGTGGCAGAACCTGTGTCAATGGTAGACAATAACAGCAGTGGGAGGATGTTCCTCCCTACCAATTCCTGGAGAGTGCCCAGACAGCACTTCTCAGGACCCCCGAGCTTGCTCTGGTCTAACTGGCTGGAACTAGGTACAGCCAACAATTCCCTCAGCCAAAGCAGCTACACTGGAACCAAGTTACTGCAACTTCCTGACTCAAAACACTTCCTTACTGTTTTTCCCACTTCCTCAATGGGACTCCTGAATAGCATTCACCTGAATGTATTCTCCCTCTAGAACAATGCTGAACCCCCAGCTCAGTTCATTGAGTACTATTTAAAAGATTGCCTAGGTCTTAGTTGGGTTAACTGTCATTAATGAGCCACCTGCTCAGATTCCACTTTCTTGGGGAATCATGACCCCAAAATATAGGGAGGTTTCCACCTACAACTCAGGAAGTGTTTGAGGATGCTGCCACTTGTCTTTTGTCTTTCCACCTAGTTCCATCCACCAGTTAGACCAGTAACCTCTTTTAACAGCTCTCCCATGCTGTTGTCTCCATAATTTATTTATTAGTAATAAAATATTCAGAATTTACATTCCATTTCTGGTGACTCTGCTGAGTCATCAATTCCTACTTAGCATTAATTTTAACATAATGTCTCAGGAATATTAATAAAATAATTACATTATTTTTGCAAAATTGGGGTATGTGACACGTGGTAAGCAACATGTAAGTGACAATTTGCAACGTGGAGAACATAATGCATGTAGGTCACAATTTCCAACGTGGACAACAGCATGTGAGACAATTTTCATCGCTTGTTGTGACTACAGATGCACCACAAATCAATCGACAGATCCAGATTACCAAATTAATCAAAGTGCACCTTAAACAAAATATTTGTAGAGGCTATGAAAAGAAGAGAAGCATGTCATCTTCAACCAAAAAATTCATTGAATCCAAGAGGCAAGGTGTCTTCATCTTCAACAGGAATCTCGTTGGATCCATTGTGTGATTCGATGCAGTTGTGTTCATCCTTCAGCTCCACATCAAGATCGATCACACTGGGCTATAAATTGAGGGACCTGCACAGGTTTTCCTTATGCTTTAGGTAAGATCTTCTCACTGAATTGTACATTTGTTCAATGAGCTGAAGACCAAAATCAATAATATGTGAATCAAATGGGAACAATGTGCCATAAGCGAAGTCTTCTTTGCACTTTCTTTTTTTCAATTTCACAATCGTTTCTTGAATATATTAGGTTTAAAGTCTTCTCTGCACTTTCTTTCGTTCAATTTGACAATTGTTTCTTGAATATATTAGGTTTTAATTTCATAATATGATCCATGTTCTGAACTGATTTACTCATAAAATTGAATTGTAATCTTACCGTAATTATCTACTGTCTTTCGAGTCTTCTTAATCCTAAAAACTAAATGTTATTAATCTTTTTTAAATATTTGATGCCTTTTATATTTATCAATTCACTCTCCCTCTCTCTTTCTCATTTTTTGGGGGGAAGGGGGTGGTTGTTGATGTAGCATCTTGTATGTCTTGGACATACTTTTATACAGGAAATTATTTAATCATATTTAGTGCCAAGTGAAGTTCTTGTATGGTTTGAGTAGTAGTATTTGTTTAGGGGATCATGAGTTGTCCCTTCATATTTTTTAATTTTACTGTATTTTTTTATTTTTGAAATGAATCCTTTTCATGACTACGAATTTATGTCTTATAATTGTAAAAGCTTTCAATTTAGAAAAAAAACCAAGGGAAAAAAAATCATAGACACTTAGCCAGGTAGTAGTGGACTTTGGGTGGATGCTCACATCTTTTGAGATTAAATAACATGTTTGTAATTGATCATTTTTTTGTACTAAGATTCGCTTTAATATAACCACGTGAGAGAAGGTTTTGCTTAACTTCCTTCAGTCAACAAAATCTAAAATCTAATTAAAGGCAAACGGTATATTCTAAGAACTTCTTAGATTTGGGTGTGGCCTCCCAACTAAGTCACCCCTAAGAGGGATTAAACTTGGATTGTCGTACATAGGAGATCAACACCTTAACCCACTCAGCTAGCATGAAATGACGTACTTTTTACTTATTCAAACAACTATATCAATAGATTTAAATACGTACAACAATAAATATATACTTATTTATTTTTACTTTTAATAATATTAATTTATAAATAAAAACTTATTTCTTTTAATTTTCTTCTATATTAAAAAAATATAATTGTTTTGTATTCACGAAATCACTTATGATAAACATTTGCAAATTTACCAATATAATTTCACACTACAATTCTATATCAAGCTCAATTTTTATAACAAAGCTAAAAAATTTATATATGATCAAAGAATCCTTACATTTATATATGAAAATTTGTATAATTACTTAATTTGAACAAAGCTAATATTTGATTAAAGAATCTTTACATTTATATATGAAAATTTGTATAATTGTTTAATTTGATATGTCAAATAATTATTTAATCAAACATATTATTACTAATAATTAAACATAAATAATATAAATTATTATATTATTTATGTTTATATTTTAAATATTTATTAAAAAAATTATTTGTAAACCATAAACAGTTTTAGAATTTATTCAAAATACAAACTTAAAACAATTAAAGTTAATATAATTAATGAATACTTATTTCTAAATTCATAGATGTGTTTATGCTTTTCTAACAAATTAGTTTAATTTTTGATATTTCAATTAAGTTTAAGGTGTTTTAATTATTAAAATTGGTTTAATTCTTAACATCTCAACGTGAATTTTATTACAATGAATGCGAATCAAATAACTTCCAAAATAATTTGTGTGGAAATAGTTATAAGCTAAGTGAATTTAAATATTTAATTATTATATATGTATATTTAGATATGAAAATAATGGGGTATGGTTAAGGTATCTTGATAGATTGAGTATTTGTGAGCTACATTGCATGTAGGCTTGTATGAATTACAGTAACACTACCTAACTTGTATGAAGACGAACATGCTCGTCTAGTCACTTTCTAAATTAATTCGGTAACTCAACATGCCCATTCGGTCACTTTTTCTAATGATTCCCTCTTCTATTTATTTCAAATTGAAAAGATGAAATTGATTTTAGCAACTATAGAAAACAGGTATCGTGAGCGTAAGCTTTTTGACCTAATATATATTTTAGGCTTTTAGCGACTCCAAAAAGGGTGACTTAGCAAATGGCTTTTAGTAAAAAGGGGTTTCGTGAACGTAAGCTTTTTGACTTTGAATGTATAGTAGGTCGCTAGTCACCAGAAGTCAGTGAAGGCTGCTTCCACGAATTCATCACTTAAACGGATTAGTTGAGCTGTCACATTGAATTATTCCAAAATCTCCAGAGCTACATTTCGTTGTAGAATTGTTTGTCAACAATGGATAAGCCATATGATTGATACTCTTCATCTGCCGCATGTATTGTCAAATTTCCTTTCCGGTTGGCTTAACAATAACGAAACGTTCATGTTCGACCACTTGTCTGTTGAACTTTCCAGAAACGTTCTCTGCAGCCAACACATATTTGACCGGTCCTGAGTTCAATACTGTTCTTCTAAGAAATCGCATCGTATGTTGCCATTGTCTCTGCACCCGTTTCTTATATTAGATGCGCGTTCTAACTTTGCTTCCAAGGTTTCAACAGTGGTTGTATTGAATTTGGTAGGCGGTTTCCCAGAAGTCTGAATATATAAATGTGGATCTACCTTCCTGCGTTTTCACACTTTGTTTCGAATTCGAATTACTTCACTTCCAGCGTAGTTTATTTGACTTGTTGAAGAGAGATAATCTGATTTCAATTTGGATGTTTTAGAGGATCAATATGGGAATAGCAGAAGGGTCCAAGCGCTCCAGGGAATTTTCACCGAAGATAGGAGATATTCCGAAAGCCGCAAAAACTGTGCTCAAGAGTTTTCTGCAATCAGATCCAAGCCTTCCTTCGACCAGCAGTCGTTCATCAGACGAGAGTTTTGGCCTGAACAATAATAGCTCAGGTATGAAGTCGAGCTACAACTTTTTATCACCGGGCGCCGTTTCCCCGGGGAGCTTCAGTCCCGCTTCCCCCTTTGCGATGTCGCCGTGGAGCAGCGCTCGGCGTGTCCTTCCCCGTGGACATTAATGTCTCCTCTGCACTCCCCCGACTTGACGCCCTTGTTGGACGGCAGATCCCATGGATGCATCGCTACTTTCAACGTGCTGCAAGCTCGCCTCTCCTGCAAAGATTACTTCCTGTTCGACGCATTGAGCGGAGAGGTGCACAGTAACATAAATCTAAATCTAATCTGCATTGCTTTGAAAGTTAAGGAGAATTGAACTTGGTATCTCTGAATAACTGCTTTTCAGGACAATCGTTATTATTGTTTTTTAATGTGTTGCAGGTGAATGAAAAAAAAGGAGACACCCAGGGTATGCAATCTTTAATTGCAGACCTGTGTATAAGTCTTAGAGTGGGCTGGAAGAGGAGCAGAGACGGAGGAAGGAGGGCTCAGTGTTTAGGGAGCACGAAAGGCCGTGGAGTGAGGTAGGAAGATGGAGCAGGATGCGAGGGTTTTGCATGGAAGGAGAGGAGGGCCCGAGTGGCAAGAAAGATGAGGCCGAGGGTGTAGAGGGAGGCCGCGTGATGGAAAGAGCAAACAACGGTTGGGCAGAAGGGACGGAACATGGAAGCAGAGAGGCTGCGAATTAATGGAGTAGCGAAGGAATGGGAGCTGCGAAGGGAAAGGGACTGCAAAAGTGGAGGTCGTGGATGGTAGTGGAAAGCAGGCTCAGGGAAGGAGCTGCGAAGGAGAAGGAAGGGTTGGGGAAGGAGCTGCGAAGGAAAAGGAAGGGTTGCAAATGGGAAATCAAGGCTGCGGGAAGAAGGTTGCAAGGATGGAGGGCCGCGGAGAGAGCAGGGCAGGAGCTCGGGCAGAGAGGATGCAGAGGAGGACGAGGAGGATGGCGGCGGGAGGAGGCAGCAGGTGGCAAGGGCAGGAGGGAACTCGTGGTGGCGGGAGCTACGTGGCAAGATTTCATTCGCTCTATGAGCGAGGAATCTAGTCGATGTGGAGCTCATGCTTCTCCATGGTGAAACGCCTACAACGTAATTATCATTAAACTTTAGACGCAAGAATCTTTAAACTTTAAACATAACCAACACAAGATAACATTAACATTTTTGAAAGTTTTGTTATCTCATGCTATTTGACATCTTAGATTGTTAGTTTCTAATCACTAAACATCTTCAAGATATGACAAAATAACAAGTTTATGGTTCAGTATAGCATGTAAAATTTTCCATTTTACTTTGTATTTCAATCTATATACATGATACGGAATTTAGGTTCCAAAAATATGTGTTCAAGAAAACATGAGATGGAAGACACATTTAACTTTGTATTTTACAAAAGACACATTTACCATATGAGCTAGAATGTACATGTTACGTATTAAATGTTTTATATATATATGTGATTTTATTATCTAAATCTCATGTCTGTAAATTAATTGAAATTTATGCAATATGCCCAAATGCTAAATGATGATGACTATGCGTCGGCGAGGAAGAAACAGAGGTATTACTTTGCTGATAAGTATATAAATTATTTTGGCTCCTTTTGTCTTTTCTTTTGTAGGTTTGTGCTTCTGCTTTTGATCTTGCTATTTAGTCTCTTACATTTTATTGAAATTTCAAGGTAGTGACACAAATATACATGTTGAGGAAATTGTAGCTACACAATTTCCACAGGTGACGCAGGTATCAATATTTCTTTTTGATAACATTTTATTAGTTTGGGTTAATTTTGTCCCCAAATGTGTGTGTGTGTGTGTGTGTGTGTGTATAAACTTTCATTTTGACTTTTCAGCCGACATAAAACCAGGAGCAAATGGAAAATTCGCGTATGAAGGAAATGGTGAGCGACAGGGAAACGACAATCGTCTTGCATGAGAATGCAATACTTAAAATATGTTTTGAGAGAAGATGTTAGTTCTTTGACACGCATACTAGCATTGGAGAAATTATCAGTTCTATGTCTATAAATATAGTGGTTGTACTTGAAATGCAACTAATGACAAGGTATATATCCTAAATTTTCATATTAGAATGGGTTTTTTCTTTTAAAATTCGATAGTGTATTAGTTATGTTCAAGCTTTTATTCTTCTTTGAATTCATGTAACTTCTTTACTCAGCATTAGATTTCAGTTATGGGAGGTTTAGTAAATTAAATTAAATTAAATTAAATGAACTTATGTTTAGTAAAAATTCTTAGTTTAATTTACTAATTTACTAGACATTAGATTTCAGTTATGGGAGGTTTTAGTTATGGCCACATTAGATTTCAGTTATGCGAGGTTTTAGTTATGTCTACATTAAATTTCAGTTATCTATAGTGAAGCAAGGTATCCCAACTTTGCAGTGACCTAAGTTCATTTCTTCAGCAACAATCCTCTAGCCATCATCAGAATAATGGTTGGTTGTTTTCACAAGTTTTGATTGGGTTGGTGACTTTGATGATTAGAGGTCCATTGCAAGTAATGTATATAATCTCGGTTAGGTTTTTTCTACTTGGGAATACTAGAAACGATGTACAGTTTACCATTTCTCTTTCTTCAGTTGAGGCAGATTATAAAGAAGTGGTTCGGGCATGCCAATGAGTCCTTTGTATTTGACAAATCCTTTTTGAGTTTGGTTTTCACTATGTTCCTCCGACCACATTGTACGCTAACATCCCTATGGAAGAGTTTGTGGGAGAGATTGTCAGATTGTGAAACCTTGGAGGAAGTTGAGAGTGATCTGTTGAGACTCTTCTAACACTCGATGTCGTGGGAAAGAACTAGGTGATGAAGTCAAAGGTTGGGTGTCGATCATCTTTCTTGTGTTGAGTGTCGAGGTGATATTTTTGGCAGGATCGAGAACTCGAACTCTTTAAAATCCTTGTGGGGGAAGGGTTGCAAGTTGAAGTTTGAGATAAGGTTTGTAGTTTCACTGATTGAATGCAAGAAGTATTGTGGGTCTATTCCTTATATTTGTTTCCATTGGTAGAAGGCACAAAAGTACCCCTGATGTAGAATGTTTGGGGATGTCCTTGTTAACAATAAAATTAACACCCTTAGTCAGGTGACGAAAGAAGCGCATTTTTACCATGCACTTGCAACAAGAAGACATGACACAAGTTCATGCAGAGATGAATCCTCTCTGAGAAATGCATTAACATGCATTAATTGTGCTTAAAATCATTCTAAATGGTGCAAAAAGCCTAAAAACTATGAAAAGTGGGTTTTCAAGTTAAAATAATCTAAAATGGATTATCCCAAACTCAAAAGAGAAACCTAAGGCACATTTCCCAATGCTATATACGAAAGGATTTGGGGCATGGTAAAGACACACCAAGAGAGAGCAAAGGCATGCTGAAGAGATTCTGAAGGAGGAGAAAGAGCTCAAATGTTTCAAAAGCAAGGGTGAAGGAAAGGAAGCTCATATCAATGGAGGAAGGATTCACATCCAATGCCATGGTAAGGATGTATTTCTCCATTGTTCTACTATGAATAGATTCAAGTTTCTACCATCTATGAGTTTAAATCTGGTTTATCTTGTATGAATTTAATTCTTGGATGGCTTTAGATCTTAAATGCATTTGTGTTGATTGATGAATAGATATATATCTTTTGGAAGTTTGTAATAATATTTTCAAGTTACTGATGTAAGAACTCACCATTCCTTAGGAAGATAGTTAAACTAGTGTAGACACAACCCTGCACTAAATACTATTATCAGTCCTTTTAAGTATTGACAGTCATGTCCTAACACCTACCTCATATAAATATCAAGGCATATATTGTTTGGATAAAGAAATAAAATTGTGAGAGGACACCTCTATATAGTAAATGGGACATTTTAAGTTGTGGTGCTCCTTTCACTCAACCTCCTGTAGGTGACATAGCTGGAGAATCCTTTCTAACCAGAGTATGTGATGATCAGTCTAGACTAGCCAAGAAGGTTTCTAACGCTATGCATCTATTGTCTCCACTTATACACAGGTCTGGCAATAAGATTGTAACTCAGTTGTATGAACTTCTAAAAATAGGTCATTCTAGGGATAAGGCCTTGGATGGGGGTTTGAATGATATTGGGTTGGTTTTCAATAGAGATACCAACATATTGAAGTATCAAGGAAGCCTCAAAAATCCAATAAAGACTTCATCCCTGTTGATGTATATGTAACTTCAGAATGTATTTCATATATGTATATTGTATTCCTATAGAGATGGTATTATTCCTCTATACAGATGTGTTTGTATTCCTATAGAGATGTTATTATTCCTCTATACGGAAGTGTCGCCATTTATATTGTAAGTGTCGTAACTTATACTTGATGGGTTATTAGACCACCTTGTTGGGGTCGACCCTGTATAAGTCATGTGGGTCGAAGGGTTATTAGACCACCCTATTGGGGGTCAGCAATGTGGGTCAAAGGGTTATTAGACCACCCTATTGGGTGTCGGCCCAGTCAACATTATGTTATGTGGTTAAGTTAAGGCCGACCTAGTAAAGGTTATTAAGCAAGTCAAGTCAAGTATAAATAGAGTGTGGGAGTCACTCTATTTCATCATTCTATTCTCTCTCACACTCTCGAGAGAGTGGCGCACTCGTGGAAGAAGAGAAGCTGCTACTAAGAGATGTCTATCTCTTATGCTTGGGTTGTATCATTGCTCTATCTATCTCTGAGGAAGTTATTAGGGTTTTTCACCTTTATGGTTTTCCCCAAGTAAACTGTGTGTCTCTTATGTGCTTGCATTATTGTGTCCATGATTGATATGCTGTAGATATGCTGTACATGTTGTTCTCTTAGTTAAGATCCTAGATCAGATTGAAGTAAATTCTGAAAAATTAACATGGTATCAGAGCTAGCCTGAAAGAAGGCATGGTATGGCATGTATGACACTTGTTGCAATTGCAAAGCTAGGGCTTGATATAGAAAAAACTAGTCATCGTAGCACTTTCACTATGAATATATTTTGGCGATGTTTCAGGATCTGAAAATCGTACAGGGAGAAGCAAAGATCCCCATGTACCTTGTGTCCAAAGGACAACCTCTAATTCATTATACTTTGTGATTTATGATCTGTACAATATAGGGTTTTTGCCTCTTCTAGATCTCAGTCATAAACAAGTTACCTTGGAAAAAAGGTCATAACTTGGGTTAGGAAGCTCCAAATGAAATTTAGTAAAACGTGACACGTAGTGCACTGACTGTACTTTGTTAGGTATCTTTTTTAGAGGCCGAAACTAAACCAGTGACACGTGGCACGCCATACAAGTTTGCTCTCCTATTTTATCCCATAAACAGGTCGCGTTGCGACACTTGGCATAACTCTCTCTCAGAGAATCCATTTGAGGTCAGACCTATGGGGTTGGAAAGATGACAGGTCGGGATATCACAAGAAAAATTTTCAGACTCTGTGGATCGAAAAGTTCAGAGTTACACCAGAAACAATCAGGTACATATTTCTGTCAAAACAGAATTATTTTTTAGCACCTTCATTTATGGCTTCCAGAATTTAGGGTTTCGGAAAAAGTTGGAATTTTTGTAATCGGAGACTACGGCTGCATGCTACGCATCAAAATAGAAATTTAGAGACCAAGATTAGAATTTTTGGTTGGGCAGAAGGCCAGGCTTGATCAGACCCTAGTTCGGGACTTTGATCGAAAAAGTGGAAAATCAAGGCTTCTGCAAAAATGGAAATTTTTGAAATTTGTGACCACGGCTGGAAGCTCCTTAGAAAAATAGAAGCTTAGAGCTTTGGATCGAACCTTTTGATTGGGCAGAAGGGTGGGATTTATCAAACCCTAGTTCGGGGTCATGTCCAGTGAATCTGGAAGTTTCAAAGGAAAATTTGAGGGGTGAAACTTTGCAGTTTTCAAATTATGAATATACCAGCTTGATCAGCTCATCAATACGCATATTTCTATCCTTTCAGAAGTTCAAAATTCAAAGTTTGAATTTTTAGGGTTTCTCTGACAAACCCTAGTCCAGCTCCAAATCGAGTTCCTGCAAATCAAGTGGATTGGGTTAATCCTATAAGAGAAATCTTGGCAGGTATGACTCATCCAGGTATGTTTCAAGATTTGTTCATGATTAAGTTTATGGTATGTTTGTCTTCATGTTATTACGGTTAGTACAATCTTGATTAAATTTAGACTTGTCGTATCACCTTAATAAAATTATGAATGCATGATAGAAGATATTTATTGATTAGGGTGTTGACACTTATGATTGTACTAATGCGTTATGGTGTTGTATGAGGTTTATGTTGTCCGCTAACATGAAAGGTACACCAAGAAAGACAAATCATGGTCTAGTTCAAGAACATATGATCATGATGACATGAGGGCAAAGATTCATCCATTGTCATGAATCACTTAGAAGATCTATTTGCGAGGTATGTATAACTTGGTTCTATAATGGTTAACCTATGAGATATGCAGGTTACTAGCACAAGTCATTGAAGAGAACAAGAAGACATCATGTGGGTATGTTAGACATAACTAGCTAACATACCAATCCAGGTATGTTTTTCCTATATCAAGTTAGAATCCTACCTTGTGCTAGGATCCCTTATATAAGTATACTTGGTATGATTGGTTATGTTTATTCATAAATTTAGAAATGTAAGTAATCAAGTGTTTATGCATTTTATGTCTCTTATCTTGATTGATGATTTAACTAACCAGAAGAGTCCTATGATCAAATAAGAATATGCATGAGTAAAAGAAGACTTCCCTAAAACCTTGAATACTAATGTTTATTATCTGTGTTTGAAATGATCATGACTATATATGTTTAAGATTATTGTGTTTTGATAGTATTAATATTATACTAATGAATGTGTGATTATGTATGAGACCTCGAGGATAACAAAATGATGATACTAATAAGCATGCATAGTGATGGATATAAGTTCAATGACAGGTAATCCAAGAAGCAAAGATTAAGAGGGAGCACACTCCAGTTGTTCCTACAAGAAAACAAAGATCAAGAGGGATCACACTCCAGTTGTTCCTACAGGGAAGCAAAGATCAAGAGGGAGCACACTCCAATTGTTTCCTGCAAGGAAGCAAAGATCAAGAAGGAGCACACTTCAGTAGTTTTTGCAAGGATGCAGATATTTAGAGGGAGTTGACCACTTCTCACAATCCACATCAGAATGGAGTTGCAGAAAAGAAGCAAAGAATGAGAGGGATTCAACCCAACAAACAAACAAAGATAAGTATTTGAATTATCATTCCTTGCATATTTTATTGTTTAAATAATACTATTCAATAATGTATATACTCATGTTCCTAGAATTAGGTTGTTTATTATGCATATTAGAATAGTTGCATTGATGAACAGTATACTACTAATATACATGGGTAAGTGGCCTATGGCACTGTACAACATTCCATTGCTACTTATCTAGAATGAAACCTCTTTGCTAACATCTTGGGAGTTGTGCATAATCTTAACAATGTTCTGGTAGAGATTTGAAGGAATCTAGAAAGTTACGAGATATGGATAAATGTTGTATTGAAGCATTGGCTAAGATAATTGCATGACTGTATGACATATTT
Source organism: Larix kaempferi (assembly GCA_027924585.1). Lineage (NCBI taxonomy): Eukaryota > Viridiplantae > Streptophyta > Pinopsida > Pinales > Pinaceae > Larix > Larix kaempferi. The sequence goes on along the minus strand of BSBM01000418.1, from coordinate 6,091,105 downwards.
CTTTATGTGTAAGAATTTGTTCTGAAAACTATGAAATGTTTTTTAATCATGCAATTTAACTTGTTGTGTAGGAAAGATCGTATACCATTACCTACAAAAGAAGGACTACAACATTTGTTCAGCAACAAAGTTATCTATTGAAAATATTGAAGATATTGAAGTTCCTAGGATCCGGGAAGATTGTCGTGATCGAGGAGTACCAGTCGATCATGAAGATGTTTGGGATGCAGTCCCAAGACCTGAAGGGGAGTCTATAGTGACTTCCAAGAGGATCTACAAGATCAAGCATGCTGCAGGTGGTAGCATAGACACTTTTGCTCCTGTAGCTAGATGCACTTCCATTAGATCCGTACTTGCTCTGGCTGCAGTGATGAAAGGGAAGATACACCAGATGGATTTCAAGACAGCTTTCTTGAATGGTGTAGTTCAAGAAAAAGTGTATGTGGAGCAGCCACTTGGTTCTGAGACACATGACAGGGAGTCATATATATGCAGAACTTGGTATGGTAGGATAGGCAGCTTTCTATCTAGTTTGGGCTTTACCAAGAGTAAAGTGGATTCCAACCTTTACTACAAGGTTGAGGAAGGCAATCCAATGATACTACTTTTGTATATGGATGACCTGTTTATTATTGTAGGGCCCCTCCTCTAGGGTCTTCGCTGTTTAACCTGAAAATCAACCACTTGATACAAAAGGGATTAGAAAGCATAATGACTGGATAAATAAACTAAATAAATGAATAAACTAGCAAATTAAAACAAACCATAACCATAACCAGCAAAGCTCGTTTGACCATAGGCGAAGCAACCGTTAGCTCCGCCACCCAACCATAGGCTCATGCTTTCAGTCGCATGGCCTCCCCCGAGCTTTGGGTCGTAGAGCTCACACACGTTTTTCAGAAATTCAGCTTGGGCTTCCCCTCCCACCAGGATTTCTCAGCCAAACCCTTAGATAGCAGCAAGTCTTTGAGGCATTCGAAAATTACGACAATCGTCCAAATCATGGGCCCTTTACCCATTCCCTAAGCCTTCCTTATAAAGGAAAATCTCATGCGACACATGTCACTTCATGCATAATTAAATAATTTTAATTAATTATTTAATTAAAACACTCACCCATCCAAGTGTCAGTTTCTTTGGGAAGTGCACCTACACCCCTAAGTTTGCTCTAGTTTGTCCCCCAGATATTTTAATCCACTCCTAGCTTTTAGTTGACTAGGTGTCTAATCTTAGGATTCTATTTTGCTCCTAAATAATGATTTCTATTATTTTAAATGCTCAACAAAATAACTATTCATGTGCAAATGTCTAAACTATTTTTATGCATTTGCCAAGTAATAATCTAGAGTTATTCTCCTAAGTTTTTATGCAGTTTAATTTAACAATCAAACTCACTAGGATCACGGTGCCACGCCGTTGGGCTCCTGGTTCCTTAATTTTTAATTCCCTGACATGGCACCACTCCGTCGGGCCCACTCATCCATGGTTTCCATTCCTTGGCATGGTACCGCATCGTTGGGTCCTTGTGTCCATTCTTTCCGTTCTCGACAGGGTACCGCATCGTTGGGCCCTTCTGCCACCGTCTTTCCATTTTGACTTGCGGGAACTCTTGTAGGGATTTTAGGAATCGTTACCATCCATCCTCCGTCTACATGCTATCTAGGGACTAATGGCGCTGAGGAGTGAGTCCGTTCTCACTGTGCGCCCCTCAACTCGTACGTGACCAGCTCCGTCGTGGCCCACCTCGTACGCCCTCACGCATTCCTCTTGAGCAAGCGGATCAATGCTTATCTGCTCATGCGTGGTATTCTTATCGGAAGTCGACATCGTCGTCGCTCCCCCTGTGTGTGATTTACCCGTACTCTACGACCCTTCATGTTCCTTTGTGTGTCTTTCGGTGAACCGTTTCACCTATCGCTACACACATTTCTCACAAACATAAATCATTATTTTATTGATTTACAATCAATCGTAATCATAAATATACTCAAAATAAAATCAAAGTATTAATTTATTAATGTTTGAAACAGTCGGGTCACTAAGCAAGTTCCCTCAATGTCTACAGTAGTCTAGGGGCACTACATACACCCCTACTTATTTAGAACTTCGTCCCGAAGTTTAGAATAAATGCGGAAAGCTATGACGCATCTCAGTTGCGTCCTCCCAAGTCACAAAGCTAAGGTTGTAGCTGTCCTACTATACTTTGACTTGACCAATCAAGGCTAAGCATTTAAGCAAGAACTGATCAATCAATTTTCCCAGTCCACACATATAATTAAATTCATTAATTCATTTCTCAACTATAGTCATGCACATCATCAGGTGATTCTCCCTTATTAAGACACATCCTATCTCTAAGGGCCACTTTATTGAAGTCTGTTCCGTCGAGTCACTCGACAGGTGCTCTTAAAGTCCACAATCATTTTATGGGAATTACAACTGTCGTTCAAGTATTTTCAAAGTAAATTCAAATGGTTCATGTTTTACTTAGCCGGTTCATTTCAAAACTAGTACCTCATTATTCTAAACATTTAAGGTACCGAGGTAGGCATTACATACACCCCCTCTTATTAAAACTTCATCCCGAAGTTAACTTTTGTTCTTGTAATTCCGATGCTAGGCTTTATCTTTAGTTTCCCATTTTTATCATATTGTCTTTCTCTTCTAATTTTTTTTTTTTCAAACAATCAAGGCCATAAGTGCTGATGGTTCTATTCATTAGTTTTCTATTTCATCAGCATGGTTCCAATACATCCTCGAGAACTCAATCATAATTCTGCGTAATGCAAATCCAAAAATACCTTCATAATTGTCAATCCAAACTTAGACTGCTTACCCTCATAATCATCTACGAAGATCCACGACATCCACTTTAACTACAAGCCATATTGCGTCGGTAGCCACACCATAGTTACCCAATCATTTTGTATAACAAAATCCAAGCAAGAATTTAAATTCATTGGCTCTCCTTTCCTTCAAGACGAGAAGGTAATCATCATAAAATATTCATTCAAATTTAGATGGGTAAGATATAATTATAGTCTTTTAAAAAAATCAAGAGAGACCCTAAAATATTCCAAAAAAAATCAATTCTCATAAGACTACTTCCAAAACCCTCTAAATGTTTTAATAATGTTGGTCCTCAAATCGATAGGTTTCCAGGTATCGAAACTTACTGACTTAGTCGAACGTATCAAAATTGATCTCCTAGTCCTTTCATCAGTATCATCATGTCAAGGTTAATGAGCTTATCACATCCTTACTTCATTTCATCCTTTCTGTTCTCACCAGATTACTTCGACAGACTCATGAAGTAGTACAATGTGTGTTTTCTCAACCTCATTGAGTTCTATATTGGCTAGTTGTATTTCGTCAACGTTAGACCATGTCCTGAGATTAGCCTCAATTATTTCATTTAATTTTGATGATCATATCCGTACATCGCTTTACTAAAAATCCTCTTCATTTGGTCTCCAATTCGGTGGGCTTTCCAAGTTTCATCTTATGTGTCTATATAGTCTCATCGACTCTTGTCTTAATGTCTAGTCGTCTTTTCATAATTGTTTTGTCATGTCAAGAGGTTAACATAATTGCGTCAAGCTCATCGTTTCAATACTTTATTTTATAAAATTCATCATTGTTTTACTCTTTCGATACTCAATTGGAAGTTTCAGCAAGAAAGAGTCTCCAATCTTTCAATTCTTCAAATTTTTTTTGAAAAGTCAACGTTTATATCTACATATATGAAGGTCTTGTCTCAACCATGATTTTCTAAACTTCTATCATAGTTGAATTATAACTTAAATAAGTAACACTTAACCATTAATCTTAAGGGTGCAATTTTTCATTTCTACATTCTAGGCTACATCTTATCCATCCCTATCAATCCAATCCCACCATAGAGTTTTATTTCTTAAGGGTCACAATTCCACCGATAAATATGTAACATGCATTTCTTTCAAAATATCACATGCATTTCCTTTTATATGAACAAGTATATAAGTGCATCTCTTTCAATAATCCTCAACAAAATATGTGAAATGCAATTCTCCAATGTATACAAAATGTACAATTTTTCAATACCTAAATACTCCTAGGTTTCTAACATGTTCGATATATTTGTCTTCTATTTTACAACCTATATATATAAATACCATGATGCATCAAGTAAATATTTTTCTACTAAACATACACTAAGTTAATACATTTAAAGTTTCTAATCTATTATAATTAATGTATCTTTAAAATCACATAATATATATATATATATATGCATTACACATTATTTATTAATCATATTATATATATATCTTAATCCATTTTCAAAAACATACAAATATATAAAAACACATTATTTCACTTTTCCCTTTTGAAGATCCACATTTTTAAATAATTCAACCATGATCTAAGTCATTTGTTAAGTCCTTATATCTATATTTGTATAGTTTTCTATCCTTTAAAATATGATTTACTCACCATATTAATAACTATACTTTTCTCTCTAATAGTATTATATTCTAAAAAGGATTTATGTTACCACTATTTCATAATTATACTTTTCTCTTCAATTTAGTTATTTAAACTCTATTTCATAAAAGATTCAACTTAATAAATAATAAATTTGGATAATAATAAGATAAATTTTAACCTTAACTTATCACAAACATATCTTGTTCTATGGCAACTATAATGTTTATAACATAATAATGCCATTAATATAATCCTATCACTTTTTACTTTTAACCATAAAAGAAACATTATATGTAAAGTTATATTCTCCAAGATCATTCTCCCATAACCGAACTCCGTCACATTCAGACCTCCCAAATAAATTGAGAACTATGATCCTTGTGATCAACAATTTCGATTAGATTCGAAACAAGCATACTCTTTAACTCTAGAATGCACTCAAGTTAACATATATACTTGGACCTATCCCATGATTCTAGAGTGTTGAATGGAATATAAGTATATATTTTGGAACGTTTATAATTTAAAACATCATACAACCATTTTGTTCTAAAGTTAAGTAATTCATTTGAATATAGAAAGTATGCATTCCTTTTTCATTCTAGTGCTAAATTTGCGAGAAAGTAATGTAATTCGCTGAACATGGAAAAATATGCAGTGTATTTTCAATTTAATGCTATACCATCAAATCTTACCTTTATATACATATTTAGTTTGTAAAAACTATAATTTCCCTATATATCAAAATAATTCTACCCACCTATATATAAAAATAATTCTACCCACCAACCGTGTTCTCAAATGTATTATATATATATTATCCTCCCCACATAACTCGATTCTCTAAAGTTTGAGAATTACTTGAGGTGTGGGTGAAATACATTGAGTACTTTACTATAATCGAAATGAATACATACATCAAAATATATTTCAGTGAATACTCACCTAACATAATCTTTAATGCCTTTTAATGCCTTTTAGAACGATTTGATTCCTTCGTCCACCATAATCATTCACGTAATACCATTGTGTAGTTTATAAGTGTAATGCATTTCCTATTAACATAGCATCGGTGTAAAGGTAAGACATCCGTTTAACATACATCCAACATTCAGATTCAAATCGGTACATAATTAACCAGGAGTGATTACATAACAATTAGTTTGTATTCAATTCAAGTAATATACACTGGGACTCTACCGCCTTTCGCTATCTAATCCACCACTACGTGGCATTTTGTTGAGATCAACACTTAGAACTGAGCAGTTGTAAGTTTGTAACTATAGTTCAGATTCCAGTTTCGAATGACATTACAACATTTCGACATATGATTAATAGCGGTTCTTTAATTAAGAGACAACATTAAAAAGTGGGGATTAAATGCCATTGGATCAAACACGCACATAACAGGTCGACAGTGCCGAGCTATCATCTTCCTATTAATTATAATACTTCATGTTACTTCTTATCACAATGGTAATGCTTAGAATTTATTTCACAACCTTTATAACTACTCACATTTCATAATAATTACAATATATTTATGCCCACAATTCAGGGGAGATAGATGCATAACAGAATTGTAAATAGTAAATGTAAAGTCTAAGTGCCAACGCAGGGAACTCTTATGCATGCCAGGGATATAATGCAACACCGTAGCTGTGCCACAACATATGTTTTTTTTTATACACGTGGATGTCAGTTGCGGTCATCCATTGATTCATGTCGATCACCGTGATGTCTGATTCCAATATTTTAAAAGTGCTGCTCAGACATAAGGAAGTGCAAGTTATGTTCCGCCGCCAATCGCGGGGTGCTCAGATTGCCGGCTGGTAACTGTACGTTCAGGTTCGATCGACAGAAATATTCGGGTTCAATCAAACCTTTATAAGGTAAACCATTTTCATACTGACATAGTTCAAAACTAAGATCTCTCTGGTTTTGGTCAGACTCTTTAAATACAAGGTTTCACTAATTTTTTTTATTTATTTATGAACATCTATCAACATATATATATATATATATATATATATATATATATATATATTTATATGTTGCAGGTCGCTTGTGATAATATCAGAAGTGTCGATTTCTAAAGTTATCAATGTTTAACTAAATGAATATACAGTAAACTAACCATATGGTTCTAAATCACCCCCGGTCTACCAAATAGCTGAAGGGAATATGCTAGGAGAGAGATTCTTACCGAGACATCGAGTTGATGCTCGAGTATGCAGCAGGATCGCCGTAAGCAAGGGTTCCGTGGTGATAGTCTATCATTCACGATCCCCACGATATCACCAGCATTAAAAGCATAAAACGCACATCCGGTATTTAATTCAACCCACAGAACATAAAATATAAAAAAAATAAAGTGATTTATAACCGGGATCTTCTCATCAATTCGCCAGCCACGCGTTGGAAGGAATGCTGATTACCGGGATCTTCTCATCAATTCGCCAGCCACGCGTTGGAAGGAATGCTGATTACCGGGATCTTCTAGGTGATTAGTAGGCTTATCAAGACCGGATCACTAGTATGATCAGAGGTCGACTGCCCTTCAACTTACATGGGTTAAATTACAAAGAAAAGGATGTCATCGGTTTTTGGGTTGGAAGGATCAATATCTCAAGACAAGATGAAATCAACTCTAAACTGGATCAGCAATATACACTAGAACTATATGCTCCTGCCGGGATCTGTATCTAACAGTGCTCTTCATGTTTGAGCAGAAAATCGAGATGATGTGATGTAGTGTTTCCAACCACCCTACAGGAAATTAATCGATTGTGGTAGAGATCTCCTTCTTTCTGAACGCTCTGTCAAAATGGCGATTAAGAAAATCTCTGGTTCAAAACTTTAAAATACCCAAACAATGTGAAGCAGTGGAGAGCTCTTTCCTGTAGACAGGGTTTCAAATACGTTTAAGGAGTCAGCTGCTCCTTTTGATTAGACAAGAATTATTAATGATCAATAATTCATTTTTTACTGAGTGTATACAGGGATTCGATCGGGACCCCGCAAGGTAAATCGTGCAAGGGTCCAGTCACTTTAATATCAAATAACACCTCCTTAAGTAACAACAGAATGCAAGATATGTACAGTGAGATGACTACACCGTCTGAAAGTTACAGATATCAACAATAAAATGAGCTTTTCACTTCAGGAAGAAACGATAGATCAACAGAAGAATGCATTGGCGTTCTAAAGGCAGACAAGGATCTACTTAAGAAAGACGATTTGATAGGCTGATAACAGACAGAGATCTACAAGATATGAGGTCCTACGTTTCTGGCAGTAAGTAATAGATCAATCAGGAATTACAATTAAAGTACTAAAGTTTAGAAGGAGATCGACATTGAAATTCGCATCTGCATTTCTGGAGTAACAATTTGATTAATCAGGAATGCAATTAAAGTACTGAAGTTTAAACAGGGGTTGCCATTTTAAATTCGCATCTACGTTTCTGGAAGTGAACACTAGGCATAAATAATACAGATATCTGAAAGCCTTCCGTAAACCCCCAATTTTATTTTTTTTCTTTGAAATACGACAGAGATGAATAGAACATGCAATTTCAGTTACTACAATCATACATACAAACGTTTGCTGGAATCATCAGATTTACATGTATTTTTTTTAAACTCTAACTCTTCCTTCGAATCATATAATAATAAAATTGTACATAAAACTTCTAATATACAGCAAAAAAACTCAGATCTATAATTTTTAAGTACAACAGATATAGATACGAATTAATATAGGAAGTAAGAACCTGTAGGAACAACTGTTCCAGTCGAAGGTGAATTTCCGCTAACATGGTTACTTTAATCCCGTCGCTGATCGCCACGGTCACCAACGAACACCTAAATAGTGTGAGTTCGGTGCCCTCAAGGCTCGACTGGATCTGATACCAAATGTAGGGCCCCTCCTCTAGGGTCTTCGCTGTTTAACCTGAAACTCAACCACTTGATACAAAAGGGATTAGAAAGCATAATGACTGGATAAATAAACTAAATAAATGAATAAACTAGCAAATTAAAACAAACCATAACCATAACCAGCAAAGCTCGTTTGACCATAGGCGAAGCAACCGTTAGCTCTGCCACCCAACCATAGGCTCATGCTTTCAGTCACATGGCCTCCCCCGAGCTTTGGGTCGTAGAGCTCACACACGTTTTTCAGAAATTCAGCTTGGGCTTCCCCTCCCACCAGGATTTCTCAGCCAAACCCTTAGATAGCAGCAAGTCTTTGAGGCATTCGAAAATTACGACAATCGTCCAAATCATGGGCCCTTTACCCATTCCCTAAGCCTTCTTTATAAAGGAAAATCTCATGCGACACATGTCGCTTCATGCATAATTAAATAATTTTAATTAATTATTTAATTAAAACACTCACCCATCCAAGTGTCAGTTTCTTTGGGAAGTGCACCTACACCCCTAAGTTTGCTCTAGTTTGTCCCCCAGATATTTTAATCCACTCCTAGCTTTTAGTTGACTAGGTGTCTAATCTTAGGATTCTATTTTGCTCCTAAATAATGATTTCTATTATTTTAAATGCTCAACAAAATAACTATTCATGTGCAAATGTCTAAACTATTTTTATGCATTTGCCAAGTAATAATCTAGAGTTATTCTCCTAAGTTTTTATGCAGTTTAATTTAACAATCAAACTCACTAGGATCACGGTGCCACGCCGTTGGGCTCCTGGTTCCTTAATTTTTAATTCCCTGACATGGCACCACTCCGTCGGGCCCACTCATCCATGGTTTCCATTCCTTGGCATGGTACCGCATCGTTGGGTCCTTGCGTCCATTCTTTCCGTTCTCGACAGGGTACCGCATCGTTGGGCCCTTCTGCCACCGTCTTTCCGTTTTGACTTGCGGGAACTCTTGTAGGGATTTTAGGAATCGTTACCATCCATCCTCCGTCTACATGCTATCTAGGGACTAATGGCGCTGAGGAGTGAGTCCGTTCTCACTGCGCGCCCCTCAACTCGTACGTGACCAGCTCCGTCGTGGCCCACCTCATACGCTCTCATGCATTCCTCTTGAGCAAGCGGATCAATGCTTATCTGCTCATGCGTGGTATTCTTATCGGAAGTCGACATCGTCGTCGCTCCCCCTGTGTGTGATTTACCCGTACTCTACGACCCTTCATGTTCCTTTGTGTGTCTTTCGGTGAACCGTTTCACCTATCGCTACACACATTTCTCACAAACATAAATCATTATTTTATTGATTTACAATCAATCGTAATCATAAATATACTCAAAATAAAATCAAAGTATTAATTTATTAATGTTTGAAACAGTCGGGTCACTAAGCAAGTTCCCTCAATGTCTACAGTAGTCTAGGGGCACTACAATTATAGGTGAAGATAGATTGATTTCCGACACGCAGCAAAAGCTTGCTGCCAAGTTCGAGATGAAGGACTTGGGGATGATGCACTATTTTCTAGGTATGGAGGTGTGGCAGAGTGCAAATGGAATCTTCCTTGGACAAGGGAAGTATGTAGTAGAGATCCTGAAGAGATTCGGGATGATGGAATGCAAGGCCATGGCCACACCTATGGCATCGAACCTGAAGCTTCTGTGTGATGCTTCATATGAGCTGGTTGATGCTATGATATATCGTCAAATGATTGGGTACTTGATGTACCTGACAAATACGAGACCATACATTTGCTTTGCGGTGAACACCTTGAGCCAGTATCTGATAGATCCGAGACATGTTCACTTGATAGCTGCAAAGCATGTTCTAAGGTACTTGAAGGGTATAGTTGATTATGGGCTCAAGTATGAAGCGAATCAAAAGTTTAACCTGTAGGGTTATGTTGATTCAGATTGGGCAGGCAGTGCTGCAGATAGGAAGAGCACATCTGGGTGCTGCTTCAGTATGGGATCAGGTGTGATCGCTTGGTTTAGCAAGAAGCAGTCCTGCATAGCACTGAGTACAGCCGAGGCAGAGTATGTTGCAGCCTGTTTAGCTAGTTGTGAGGCAGTATGGCTTCAGAAGCTACTATCAGAGTTATTTGATCTCCCGCTGGAGACTAGTGGTATCTTTTGTGACAACCAGAGTTGTGTGAAGCTATCTGAGAACTCGGTGTTCCACGACAGGTCGAAACACATTGAGATCAAATATCACTATATCAAGGATATGGTGCAGAGAGGAGCAGTGAAGCTCCTATATATTGCGATGGATAAGCAGATTGCAGATGTGCTGATGAAGCCGTTATCCAGAGTGAAGTTCGAGTACTTCAGAGAGAGGCTTGATGTTCTTCAGATCGACGACACTTCGAGGAAGAAGTGATGGACACATTTGCTGAAGCCATTCCAAGCATGGTGGAAGGAGGTTCCTTCACATGGCTATGGATGTAAGCACCTGATGATGTTCTAGTTTCTGCTCTATATGATCAGTTGGATTATTTATATGCATGTATGTACGCATCATGTTGGATGCTGGATATGATCAGTTGGATCATTTATATGTATGTATGTACGCATCATGTTGGATGCTGGATATGATCAGTTGGATCATTTATATGTATGTATGTACGCATCATGTTGGATGCTGGACATGATCAAGTAGATCATGTATTTGTATATGTATCAGGTGGATGCATTATGTATATCAGATGGATGCATTTATATGTATCAGGTAGATACTTTGTATGCATCAAATGGATATACTGTTTGATCAGGATGATCACAGATGATCAGCTTTAGGATGTTGCTCCAGATGATATGCATCAGGTTGATGGTATGATGATGGTCAGGTTGATCATGTGATGATGTACATCAGGATCATGTATGGTGAGTATCGGTTTGATACTCTATGGTTGTGGATAGGTAGAGCGGTGTGCTCGTAACATCCTGGGTTGCTCTATCGAGATCCAGACAGGTAGAGTGGTGTGCTCGTAACATCCTGGGATTCTCTGAGTAGGTTTTGCTATAGGTAGCATAGAAAAGACCCTTTAAAATCCGGACAGGTAGAGCGATGTGCTTGTAACATCTTGGGATTCTCTATCGAAATCCAGACAAGTAGAACGGTGTGCTCGTAACATCCTTGGATGATCTGAGTAGTTTTTGCTATAGTTTCGCATAGAAAAGATCCTTTAAAATTTGGACAGGTAGAACAGTGTGCTCGTAACATCCTGGGATGCTCTATCAAGATCCAGATAGGTAGAGTGGTGTGCTCATAACATCCTGGGATGCTCTGAGTAGGTTTTGCGAAAGTTCACATAGAAAAAATCCTTTAAAATCTGGACAGGTAGAGTGGTGTGCTCGTAACAGCCTAGGATGCTCTATTGAGATCCAGACAGGTAGAGCGGTTTGCTCGTAACATCCTGGGATGCTCTGAGTCGGTTTTGTGAAGTTCAACATGTAAAAGAACCTATATTCTGCGCTAGGTTTTGCTGACGCACATAATAAATCCTGGAATCCACAGTATGGCCATTGATGATGAAGACCTACAGGTGGTGGGCCTACATCCAATATGAAAAAGGACTAGCTCTATAGAACTTCCTATGACGAGTAGATCCAAATATTGATTGAGATAGCAGCAGTAGTGACGATGACGATTATCCAGTGGCAATGATCCAGAGAAGATGACTTGTGCTAGAAGACCTGTGTCGAGAAATACCTTCCTAGTTAAGAGGGAGTGTTGATGTATATGTAACTTTGGAATGTATTTCATATATGTATATTGTACTCCTATAGAGATGGTATTATTCCTCTATACGGAAGTGTTTGTATTCCTATAGAGATGTTATAATTCCTCTATACGGAAGTGTTTGTATTCCTATAGAGATGTTATTATTCCTCTATACGGAAGTGTCGTCATTTATATTATAAGTGTCGTAACTTATACTTGATGGGTTATTAGACCACCTTGTTGGGGTCGGCCCTGTATAAGTCATGTGGGTCGAAGGGTTATTAGACCACCCTGTCGAGGGTCGACCATGTGGGTCAAAGGGTTATTAGACCACCCTATTGGGTTTCATCCCAATCAGCATTATGTTATGTGGTTAAGTTAAGGCTGACCTAGTAAAGGTTATTAGGCAAGTCAAGTCAAGTATAAATAAAGTGCGGGAGGCACTCTATTTCATCATTCTATTCTCTCTCATACTCTTGAGAGAGTGGTGCACTTGTGGAGGGGGAAAAGCTGCTGCTAGGAGATGTCTGTCTCTTATGCTTGGGTTGTATCATTGCTTTATATATCTCTGAGGAATTTATTGGGATTTTTCACCTTTATGGTTTTCCCCAAGTAAACTCTGTGTCTCTTGTGTGCTTGCATTATTGTGTCCATGATTGATATGCTGTACATGTTGTTCTCTCAGTTAAGACCCTAGATTAGATTGAAGTAAATTCTGAAAAATTAACAATCCCAAGGTGCTTGCAGAAGCAATCTCCTCTAAAGAGTGAAGAGATAGGTAGTGGTACCTCTCATGCCCAGAGGATGAGTATCTCAAATTCCAGATCTTGTGGAGGAAGGAGACAACTTTGAGCATAGGTTTGAGGTGCTAAGAATGTGCCTTATACTTTGATTTGATGATGGATAGAGGATTTGTGTCAGGTATGTTGATTCAAGAGCAATGATTGCTGAGGATGGTTGGTTCAAGAGCAATGATTGCTGAGGATGGTTGGTTCAAGAGCAATGATTGCTGAGGTAGGTTTGTTGATTCAAGAGAAGTGTTCTAAGTTCATTTCTTCAGCAGCAAAATAATGTTAGAAAACAATACCATAGTATCCCGGTTAATATTTCAAGTTATAGAGGACAACCTTCGTCCCTCTTCATGTCATAGTCGTCTTATTAAATATTTTTACAGATTTTTGAGGTTGGAAAACTGGGGCGATCTACAGCAGATAGGTCACCTATTGATCCTGCTAGTTGTGATCAATGTTTTGTATAAGTGTAGGGATATTGCTCAGTTAGGTCCGAGATTTTTTTATTGGGTTGGAAAACAGCATAACTACTGGTTCACAACCCAATCCCTAAGTTCCATGATACATATATTAACCAAGTGGAGGAAGCTAGGAGATGCCCAGCCTCTGTTCCTTCGCATGGTGTGAAAAAATGGAGTTTCAACATCTCTAGTTGTGGATGCTCTGGTGAATACTTACAAGAATTGTAATTCAACTCCACTAGTGTTTGATCTCTTGATCAAAACCTATGTCCAGGCTAAGAGGATGAGAGAAGCCATAGATGCATTTCACAGAATCCATAATTTTGGCTTCTTTCCATCAATAATTGACTCCAATAGTTTAATGAGAGAGAAGGGACTTGTTCCTGATAAGTCAAGTTACACACAAGTTACACAACCCTAATTGATGGTTACTTCAAGGAAAGGAACACACAAGAGGCTTTCAAGTGGCATCATGAAATGATGAAAAGGGGTTATGTGCCAGATGACACATTTTGAGTACTGTTCACAGTTTGTTTTGCTCAAATATATGATTTACAAGTCTAAGTGGATCTTATGCTCAGCTGTAGTAGATTTTATGGCCTGATGAGTTAGTTACACAACAGTAAGTGATGGTTATTTTAGGGAAACCAACACAAAAGAGTATTTCAAGTTGCAAGATGAAATTTTGCAAAGGTGTTTTGTGCCAGTGGACACATTTTGATTCACTCTGTGAGATGAAATTGTGTCCTTCAATCATTTATACTCAAATATACAATTTGCAAGTGTAAGTAGATCTTATGCCTAGTGCCAGTAGATTTTCTGGGTGCAGTAGTAGCAAGCATAGCAATTGTTTTTCACTGTCATCTATCAAACTCACTCATTAACATGTAACTTACCTTCATTGAAAGATTTCTTGATGCATATCTCTAGAAAATATATATTTATGCCAAGTAAAGCACTAGCAAGTTGACTTCTTGTTATTTGCAGGGTATTTGCCGGAATTGTGAGTGAATACTGTGAGTGTTGGAGGGGACATATTTGCTAAGGGATTGTTTAGTAGAAATTGAAAAATATAGATGATATCCAATATAGATGTTTAGTAGAAATATAGATTTGATAACAGGTCAAGTATTCTGCCAACTACATTGGAATGAACAATGTCAATATATGTGACGATTTGTTCTTGATGAGCTTTAAGATTTTGCTTTGTACAATGTGCATTGAGAATGAAAAATATTCTTTCAATCTAGTTGGTTTCAATTTTTAATGTCCCAAGAGAATGGGTTTTTGAAATGAATGCATAATAGCAAGTGACTTAAATATTCTTTTTTATTTTGTCTTCATTTTGCATTGAATAAATGTATATGTCCTTGCTTTTTTCATTGAGTTCCATATCAGGGTTCAATTGTATCTTTGTCATTTTTTTATGTGCCTATGGGCATTGGGAATTCTTGTCTTGCATATGTAGGGACCATTTTAGTGGTTTCCATTCGAAAATAGAGAAAGTGTTGAGAGACCTGGTTAAGCTAAAAAAATTAATAGATTTAATAGTTTGTTTTAGCAATTCCATGTATTGTAATGTTTTTCATAAGATATGACAAAAAGGGTTCTAGAACAAGTTTAATATGTCAAAGCTTCAAAAATCTTCATAAAACAATTTTTGTGCATTACTACAGAATTTTTTCAACAAAAGTTGATATCTATTATTCCATAACTTATGTTCCCATTATGTTGTATGTGCCAAGCATGAATTACAAAGGACATATAAAATCCCAGACCCTATATTCTAAAATTTCCTTGCTTTCTAGTTTTGTTGTTGTTGTTATTTAAAACAATTGCTTGATTGTGTGATTACCCTATATTCTAAACTAGATAACTAGTTTAGAATATAGGGTAGACTTATGCGGGTAGAAATAACTCCCAAATTCCCAACAAACTCTCTCTATATAGAAGCCTAACCACGACACTTATAGCTCTTTGTATTTTACACATCCTCCTTTTCATATTAGCATACTTATAGCTATTGGGTTTTACACATAACCTAGTTGCCATGATATATAATAATTGGCACTTATATTTTATATACAAAATGGATTTAATGTAAATTTGATTTAAATTTTAGTATCAACAGTAGCAAAAAATTATGATGCATTATTGTATGAATACCTTCATATAGCTGTGTTATTATCAATTGAATCTAAATTTATGAGTGGCCAACCCACATGAAATCACAAACAAATTTTGGGTCAATATCCACACAAATTACCTTCATCAATGACATCTTGACCAATATATAAAGCAATGGGGAAAATACATATAACACCAGACAAGTCATTTTTTCGTTTATTTGTTACAAGCATGACTAGTATAAATACACTTCAAGGACAAATCCTATTCCACCTTCCAAATAAACCATGGATTGAACCATGGGTTTCCCAAGTTACAACAAACTACACATTATAAAGGCAAGGCCTTATTACACTTAATTGAAGCTCTCAATTGCATTTCTTCCATTCCCATAGTGACCCATCTCTCTCAAACGTTTCACCTCGCACCCTTACCTGTATATCTCCTCCAATATGTTTTTAGTGCTTTGCTTGTGGGCCTCACATAGTGAGATTTATAAATCAAGTTTGAGTTGGAGATAGTATCTCTACTTCATGGTGTTCCCATTACCATGTCCCTTAAGCTTATGATGTTGTTGGATTTTGAAGTATTGTGTGTCCTTGTATAACTAGATTTTTTCTCTAACCTAGAACTTCACTAGGATGCGATGGTAATCCTAATGCGATGGAAATCCTAGTCTCTATATTTATTCTATTTGTGATTAGAAGCTAAATCATGTTGGAGAAAGTTGAAATAACTAGCACACCTATGGATGGAGGTATTAAGGAAAATGTATTCTAACAATGTCCAATGAAACTTATTAAGATTAATGAAATTACCATGGGGTTCAAACATCCAAAATGTAATAGTCATAGTGAAAAAACTTATAGATAATTATATTTTAGGAAATCCATGCTATTTTTGAAGATAAGTTTTGGTACAAGTCATTGTGACTCTATCTTCCATAGAGAAACATCCCTAGCTAGGGGGTAATGGAGGTTTTATATGTATCAATAGGAAGAAATTAAAAGACTACTATAGCCTTAATTTATTGAGGGAAATGGAAAACCAAGCATGGAGACCAAATGAAAAAAGATGGATTGGATTAGTTAATTCATTTTCAACCTCAAGAAGCTATAATTCAAAGTTAACAATTATATGAGAGAAGCATCATGTATATGGAACTACTTGGAACTTTTACTTGATGTTAAAAATTTGTTTGTATGGGTGAAATCATTTTAGGAAGATGGACATTATTACCATAGAGGTACTAGAGGTACTTTTATTCACTATATTTGATAATCATCAAATAAACCCCATAGTTTGCATGATAAGAATTTTAAGAATATTACATTACCACTTCATGGAGGATTTATGGATGCTTTGTGTAATATGCCATTGTGGCTAAGTGATAGGATGGTGCTAAAGATAATAATATGTGGTCGATATATTTAAACTTTCAAGTATACAACAATTGCATCCAAGCACATTATAGAAATTAAACAAATGAAAAGTAATTGCATGCATAAAATGTATGTCTTGCTAGCAAGACATGTCAAATGACTAACATATGAGTAAAACAAGGAGATAGTGTCAAAAACATTTTTGACATTTTTATTGCATTGGTAAGCACATGATATATACAAATAATAAACTTTCAAGTATACAACAATTGCATCCAAGCACATTATAGAAATTAAACAAACGAAAAGTAATTGCATGCATAAAATGTATGTCTTGCTAGCAAGACATGTCAAATGACTAACATATGAGTAAAACAAGGAGATAGTGTCAAAAACATTTTTGACATTTTTATTGCATTGGTAAGCACATGATATATACAAATAATAAACTTTCAAGTATACAACTATTGCATCCAAGCACATTATAGAAATTAAGCAAACGAAAAGTGATTGCATGCATAAAATGTATGTCTTGTTTGCAAGACATGTCAAATCCATAGAATTGAAAGACTGATTGCATCATTGAACAATAATTTGAAGAACCATGTAAATTCAAACTATGAAAAAAAACATATGGAACAATTTCTATTGATTAATATAAAAAGTGTAAGAAAAGAGAGAAAATTGGAAAGACAACATGTATCCACTATAGTCAGTCAACCTTAAGGAATGACACAAAAACACAAGTTTGCATTCAATCAGAAAGCAACAATGCAGAATTCAATACATGTCCATAAACTTTATAAATTCCAATATAAATTCCATAAACTATAATGTCCAATTTATATAACAATTCTATGTTCTAACCGTAGAATCAAAGAAAAAATCATTTTTCAATCAATATGTTCTTGATTCATATGAAATGTGCTAGGGTCCCATGTTTTCAAGAATGGCATTATGATCTTCTATCAATAATTTCCATTATCGACTCTTTGTCTTTTTTCTAGTCTTCACTGGTTTCAACTGCAAATGAACCACTATGACTAAATGACTATATTGAGCACATATAACATCTGGCTCGTAGTCTTGAAAAAGAATATGGTCATTACATTTCCTTATTTCAGAAAATAAATGTCCCATTAAAACCATTGAACCCACTGCATACATATAATTTGAGAGATCCTTAAATTCTTGCAACAACGTGCTTTTCGACCTAGTGCATATCAATAAATAATAATGCACTTTTTTGGGATTATCTACCAGTGAAATGACAGCGAATATGCCACCTTCTCTAACCAAATCAGAAACACAATCATAATCCTTGTCAATCACAACCACTTCATTATCACGCTCTTCATCTGTGATATTTCCAAATGGAGGAATGGTGTCAATTGTTGGTATACCCATTGTTTGAAAAATTTGTTAGTTTAGTTTTGACACTCATCGAAGGACTCTACATCATCAATACATGCAAGATAGAAGCAAGAGTACTTTGATTTCTCAATTGCATGTATATTTGCCATTTTTTTACTACTAATGGAGTGTAAGCCCCTTATTTTAGGGATTGCAGCTCAATTATATGTCATTGATCTGTCAACATCGCCCATTGCAATATTCCAGAAGAACATGTTCAAGATAAACACATAACTTGTGCAAATCAAATTTCACATTTATAAATAATTTAATAAACATTTTTTAAATAATTTAAATAAAAATACTCGTGTACATATAAACATAGTAAATAATTACATTTGAAAACATTAAGGGTCATCGAAACAATTACACACCTTCTCACATTAGCCATCCTTTCATTGAATTCATATCTTAAATTTTGCTTGCACCAATTAACAACATTGTTTGAATTTGCGAGGCAAGAAGCAGAGTGATTCATTTGATATCTCCTAAGTGAATGTTTTATGCAGTCCTGAGCGCCATCATGTTCTCCTTTTTGATGTCCCGTTTCAAAAAAAATCCATGTGCGAAGAACATTTGTTTTATTATGAATGCGAGACAACCATAAGAATGAGCGTGTCGATTTAAACTAACGAGCACAACCATCTGACCACACCCAATGCTCTTTAAAAGTGACCCCTCGTCTTGATAATTCGTTATAAAGCATATTAAAACAATGTTGGAAAAAACATGTATCATGTGTATGATCATCACTGATGTAGAAATGATACTCTTTAATCACTTCATGATTATTTTCATTGCTACCAGAACCATCGACATGAAGCTCTGCATCTCTGTACAAAATATGGACAAGTATAGATACCTAGTCTGAATGATAATATTCACTTTGTATCTCCTTTTGTGGAGTGAAAGTGTAATTTTTTAGCAAAATCAATAATTGATAATATTGTTCCTTTTGGAAATACATCTCGTGATTGATTGAACTGTAAGTCTTGCCATCGTGCTGTATGAGAGTGTTTGATATATTATATATTTTCTCCTTGAATGTCTCCATAAAACATGTCACAGAGATATCATCTTCAACTAACTCAATCTTTCTTGATGTTGTCGTTGAATTTGTAACATGGGTATAATCAACATATTCATATCTCTTCCATTTCACAATGTGATTTGACAATTGAGGATAATTTGGATCAATGGGGTATTTAACATCAAAAAGAGCCAAATGAGAACATTCTTCACATTTTATACCACTGATGCATTGTTTCTTATAGAATACTTGATCATTCTCTTGTGCACATAATATTTTAGATACAAATTCACGAACGCTCAAAGGAGGCGGGTCATTTGGCCAACACTGCATGCCAAATTATTAAATGTCTCATAATATAATTCAAATTATACATGGTATCGATAACAACATGTGTCGCAAACAACAATGGGCCTGACATACCATGGTTTAAGCTTCACATATGTGCTAAGGTAAATCTTCACATCAACATTAATCTCTATAAAAAAATTGAACATTTCCACTTGAGTGAAATCTGTTATGTGTTTGGCATGAGTTTCATAGTTTCCTTTAGATATACGACTCCGCACAACATCCTTTCATTTGGAAAGACACAAGAGTTTAAATTCCAAATATCTTTCACCCTATCCCTCACATTATATGGAAGTCTATCTTGATAAGGTTTCCTACAGATAGAAACCCAACTTGCAGCTTCATCATCCTCATCTAATTGAACCCTAATTTTTTATGTTTCCATGAAATTTTTCTTGATTTTTTTAACGTTCTTGTAGTCATAGCCAACAAATGATCAGTCGCAGTGTTTTTTGCCACAACCCCTGTTAGCAATGTTTTACGAGCAAACACTAAATCATGAGATCGTTTCCTTGCAAGTGTGGAAAGGGATGAGGTCAGATTTTTTGATACTATCTCATTTGTTTTAACCTCTTTGACACTTTTAATGCCCAATAATTTAATTGCATCTAGTAGACTTTTTTGCTTTAACAATCTATGTAACAATTGAGCTTGTGTTATGACAGAAATACCTTCAAGATAATTTTTGATTATTTTTTTTGCTCTATATCGAGTTGTATGATCATGCATCGGATGTCCCAATTCTTCAATTTTACTTGAATCCATATTCTCCAAAAAAATGTCATCAATGACGATATTGTTGCAACTTCCAATTAATCTCTGTAAATTAATAGGTATGGTAGAATGTTGCACGTGTTAAATTTTGAGCATTAATTCACAATACTCTAGGATCTTTACTGAGAGAATAACATGTATAGTATATCAATGCATATCAATCATAACAAGCATGTCAATCATCACAAGAAGCAAAAGCATGAAAGACAATAGACACACAGAGTTTCCGTGGGGAAAACCCTAAGGTGAAAAACACCACAAATTCCTCAGAGATAGATAGAGCAATAGCTCAACCAAAGTACAAGAGATAGACTCCTCTTAGCAGCTGATCCTCCTCCTCACATGTGCGCCACTTTTCGAGTGAAGGAAGTGTGAGTTCTGAGTAATCCAAATACAGATCTCCCGATCTCTATTTATACTTGTCCTATTTTCCCAATAACCTTATGGGGCTGACTTGTCTAGCTAGGTACAATAACTTCATATTAAATTATATCGGGCTGACCCATTACAAGGTGGTCTAATAACCCATTGGCAAGTTAACACACTTGCGACACTTGTCAATACAAATGACGACACTTCCGTATAGAGGAATAATACATCTCTATAGGGGTACAATAAATATATAGATGAAATACATTCTGAAGTTACATATACATTAACACTCCCTCTTAATTAGGAAGGTATTTCTCAACACAGATCATCTAGCACAAGTCTTCTTCTCTGGATCATCATCAATGAATCATCATCCTCGAATCATCGTCATCGTCACTGCTGCTGCTATCTCAATGAATCTATGAATCTACTCGTCATAGGAAGTTCTATAGAGCCAGCCCTTCTTCATGCTGGATGTAGGCCCATCACCTGCAGGTCTTCATCATCAATGGCCATACTGTGGATCCCAAGACTGATTAGGTGCGTCAACAAAACCTAGCACAGGATATAGGTTCTTTTACATGTTGACCTTCACAAAACCTACTCAGAGCATCCCAAGATGTTACGAGCAAACCCCTCTACCTGTCTGGATCTCAATAGAACATCCCAGGCTGTTACGAGCACACCGCTCTACCTGTCCATATTTTAAAGGATCTTTTCTATGTGAACTTTCGCAAAACCTACTCAGAGCATCCTAGGATGTTACGAGCACACCGCTCTACCTGTCTGGATCTCAATAGAGCATCCCAAGATGTTACGAGCACATCGCTCTACCTGTCCGGATTTTAAAGGATATTTTCTATGCGAAACCGTAGCAAAACCTACTCAGAGAATCCCAGGATGTTACAAGCACACCGCCCTACTTGTCTAGATCTCGATAGAGCATCCTAGGATTTTACGAGCACACCGCTCTACCTGTCCGGATTTTAAAGGACCTTTTCTATGCTACCTATAGCAAAACCTACTCAGGGCATCCTAGGATGTTACGAGCACATCGCTCTGCCTGTCCGGATCTCGATAGAGCAACCTAGGCTGTTACAAGCACACCGCTCTACCTGTCCATTTTTTAAAGGGTCTTTTCTATGCTACCTGCACAACCTGTCCACAGCCATAGAGTATCAAACCGATACTCACCAAACATCATCTTGATGTACATCATCACATGATCAACCTGATCATCATCATACCATCAACCTGATGCGTATCGTTTGGAGCAACATCCTGAATCTCGTCGTATGTGATCATCCTGATCATCATCATAGCATCAACCTGATGCATATCATCTGGAGCAACATCCTGAAGCTCCTCATCTGTGATCATCCTGATTAAACAGTATATCCATCTAATGCATACAAGTATCTACCTTATACATATCATCATACATGATATACCTGATCATACAAATGCATCCATCTAATATACATAATGCATCCACCTGATACATATATAAGTACATGATCTACCTGATCATACAAGTATCCACCTGATACATACATAAGTACATGATCTACCTGATCATACAAGTATCCACCTGATACATACATAAGTACATGATCTACCTGATCATACAAGTATCCACCTGATACATATACAAATACATGATCTACCTGATCATACAAGTATCTACCTGATACAAATCCATGATCCAACTGATCATACCAGCATCCAACATGATGTGTACATACATATAAATGATCCAACTAATCATACAAAGTAGAAACTAGAACATTACCCTGATGCTCATCATCCAACACTTACATCCATAGCCATGTGAAGGGTCCTCCTTCCATCATGCTTGGAATGGCTTCCGCAAATGTGTCCATCACTTCTTCCTCGAAGTGTCGTTGATCTAAAGAATTCCAAGCCTCTCTCTGAAGTACTCGAACTTCACTCTAGCTAGTGGCTTTGTCAACACATCTACAATCTGCTCATCCATCGTAATGTACAGAAGCTTCACTGCTCCTCTCTGCACCATATCCTTGATATAGTGATATTTGATCTCAATGTTCTTTGACCTGTCGTGGAACACCAGGTTCTCAGATAGCTTCACACAACTCTGGTTATCACAAAAGATACTAGTAGTCTCCAGTGGGAGATCAAATAACTCTGACAGTAGCTTCTGAATCCATACTGCTTCACAACTAGCCGAACAGGCTGCAACATACTCTGCTTCAACTGTACTCAGTGCTACGCAGGACTGCTTCCTGGAAAACCAAGAGATCACACCTGATCCCATACTGAAGTAGCACCCAGATGTGCTCTTCCTATCTGTAGCACTGCCTGCCCAATCTAAATCAACATAACCCTGCACATTAAACTTTTGATTCGCTTCATACTTGATCCCATAATCAACTGTACCCTTCAAGTACCTTAGAATATGCTTTACAACAGCTAGGTGAACACTCCTTGGATCCGTCAGGAACTGGCTCAATGTGTTCACCGCAAAGCAAATATCTAGTCTCTTGTTCATTCGGTACATCAAGGACCCAATCATCTGACGATACATAGAGACATCAACCGGCTCAGATGAAGTATCACATAGAAGCTTCAGGTTCAATGCCATAGGTGTGGCCATGGCCTTGCAATCCATCATCCCGAACCTCTTCAGGATATATACTGTATACTTCCCTTGTCCAAGGAAGATCCCATCTGCACTCTGCCACACCTCCATACCTAGGAAATAGTGCATCATCCCTAAGTCCTTCATATCAAACTCGATAGCAAGCTTCCTCTTTGTATCGACAATCAATCTGTCATCTCCTATTACAAACAGGTCATCCACATACAGAAGTAGAATCACAGGATTTCCTTCCTCAACCTTGTAGTAAAGGTTGGAATCCGCTTTACTCTTAGTAAAGCCAAAACTAGATAGAAAACTGTCCATCCTACCATACCAAGTTCTAGGAGCTTGTTTTAAACCATACAAGGCTTTATTCAATCTGCACACATATGACTCCCTGTCATGTGTTTCAAAATCGAGTGGTTGCTCCACATACACTTCCTCTTCAGCTACACCATTGAAGAAGGTAGTCTTGACATCCATCTGGTGTATCTTCCATTTCATCGCTGCAGCCAGAGCAAGTACTGTTCTGATGGAAGTGTACCTAGCTACAGGAGCAAACATTTCTTCATAATCTATTCCCTCTTTTTGAGAGAAGCCACGAGCTACGAACCTTTCCTTGTATTTCTCTATGCTTCCATTTGCAGCATGCTTGATCTTGTAGATCCATTTGGAAGTCACAACAGACTTCCCTTCAGGTCTTGGGATAACATCCCAAACATCATTCTTCATTATTGATTGGTATTCTTCGGTCATGGCATCCTTCCATTCTTTCTTTTCCGCTGCTTGTTCATAATTGGAAGGTTCTTTGTTCATGATATCATGGAGTAAAGCAACATAGCTTGTATGTGATCTAGTTCTCTTCTTTGCTCTGTGTTATTCTTCTGGAATGCCATATCTTTTTGCATCTTGAATGAGCTCTCTATCCCATGCAGGTTTCTTCTTGTGAGAGTTATTCTCACGGGGTGGATCTACAGGTTCTTGCGGATCTTCAATTTCACGATCTGCATCTGGAATTGCTTCAGTCATAGTAGTGTCTTGAAATCTAGTTTCCTTAGGCTCTTCATAATCTTCAACAGGTGTCTTACTTGATTTGATGAATGCTGAGTTTTCATCAAATGTCACATCCCTACTGACATCAATCTTCTTGAACCCTGGAAAGTATATTTTGTAAGCCTTCAAGATTTCACTGTAGCCCACAAAGATACCCTTCTTTCCTGAAGGATCTAGCTTGGTCCTCTTTTCCTTTGGGACATGTGTGTATACTGGACAACCAAATATTCTAAGATGGCTGACTTCAAGTTTCTTACCAGAAAAGACCTCTTCTGGTGTCTTGTTCTCCAATATCTTGTGGGGTATTTTGTTATGCACATATACAACTGTCCTAGCTGCTTCTTCCCATAGATGCATAGGTATATCCTGGTCATGCAGCATTGCCCTTGTTGCTTCCATGATTGTTCTATTCTTTCTTTCTGCAACTCCATTCTGTTGTGGATTGTAAGGAGTAGTCAACTCCCTCTTAATTCCCGAATCATTGCATAGCTTCTTGAAGTCACCTGAGGTGAATTCTCCACCATTGTCAGATATGAATGTTTTGATATTCTTATCAGTTTGGTTCTCCATCAAGGTTTTGAATTCCTTTAACTTATCCAACACTTCATCTTTGTTCTTCAAGAAGTAAACCCAAGTCTTCTTGGATAAGTCATCAATGAAAGAGACATAGTAAATATACCCACTCAAAGAACTGGATGACATCGGACCGCATACATTGGAGTGGATAATTTCTAAGATACTCTTTGCCTTACTTTTACTGCTTGGAAATTCCTTCTTTATGTTCTTTCCTTTTGCACATCCTTTGCAAACACCTTCATGCTTGGTCTTAATTTCAGAAAGACCTTCTACAACCTTACTTGCAATTGGTAATGCTCTGTAGTGCATATGTGCAAGTCTTCTATGCCAAAGTTCACTTGGCTCCATGGAATCATGCACCATGGCATGTTGAGGATGTCTCTTCAATTTATACAATCCTCCCTCTTTCTCTCCAATCACCACTGCATCATCAATAGTTTTACCCTTTGGCCACATTAGGACTTGTCCATCTACAAATGCAACCCTCATATCTTTTGCATCTAATGCAGAGATGGAGAGTAGATTCTTCTTGAGCCCAGGTACAAATAGCACATCTTTCATCTTCAAGGATTTTCCAGATTCTAGGTTGTAGGAGGCTTCCCCACTTCCTTTGATAGGGTATTGATAATCATCCCCAAGTTTCACTTTATGGTGTGATTCATGTTCAGGTAGATTTACAAAAGATTCTTTAAACCCAGTCATGTGTTTGGAAGCCCCACTGTCAATTAACCAATCATTACAACCATGAGAGATAGTACCTATGAGAGCAGAGATTAGAACATACTCTTCTTCGCTTGCTCAGTCATTATCATCACTTTCTGCTCTAGCTTTCTTCCTGGGAGGTTCATCATCCTCAACAGCATGAGCATGATATCTTCTTTTGTTATTCTTCTTCTTCTTGTTGAAGTTGTTGTCTTTCTTCTTCTTGGGACAAGTTGAAGCAAAGTGTCCCATTTCATTACATTCGAAACATCGAACATGAGATAGATATTTCTTCTTGTGATAAGAGTGAGAATGTTTCTTGTTATGAGATTTCTCCCTCTTAACCTTGCTTCCCTTGGTGTGAGCTGTGAGAGATTGATCTTCATTCCCCATCTTTTCTTCTCATGCCACAAGCCTAGCTTCTTCTTGAGAGCATTCCTCCCATAGTCTACTGAAAGAGATCATTTCTTTCTTGCACAGATTCCTTGAATAAAGGATTCCCATGACCTAGGTATGCCATTTAGAGTGGTCATAACAACTTCACCATTGTCCACTACTTCATCCACAGCTTCAAGTTGTTCCTTGATCTGAGAGACCTTGGAGAAGTAAGATTGAATGGTCTCTCCATTCAACATCTTGACCCCTTTCAATTGATTCCGCAGAGTCATCTTTCGATTTATGTTCTTCCCTTCAAATAACTTGGTCAGGGAGTCAAACATCTCCTTGGGTGTCTTTAGAGATGACACATGTGGTATGAGATGGTCTTTGATAGAATCAGCAATGATTCTCTTTGCCTTGACCAAGTTCTTCTTATGCAAAACCTTAGCCTCTTCATCCTCTGGGATAGGGACCTCAAAGCTGATGTAGGAGTCCAATTCATTTTCTTCTAGGATTAACCCAATCCTATACTTCCAAGGCGGGAAGTTATTAGCCCCTTCAAGCTTATCCTCAAGCTTGGTGTGGTGAGACATTTTATAGAGTACTTCAAATGGAAATAGAAGAGATTTAAGTCTTACCACTTGTTTTGCTGAAAACTGGATCTGGTCCTGGATTAGGGTTTGTCAGAGAAACCCTAAAAAATCAAAATGTGAATTTCAACTTTCTGAAAGGATAGAAAGATGCGCCTTGATGATATAATCATCTTGGTGTATTCAGAATTTGAGATCTGCAAAGCTTCACCCTTCATAAATGCCTTTTAGTCTTCACGGGTTCACTAGGGAGGACCCTGAATTAGGGTTTGAGTTTCCCAGAGATTTACCCAGCCAAAAATCAAGATCCTAAACTTTGATTTTTCCAAGGAGCTTCTAGCTATGTCTTCAGATTTCATAAATTCCTATTTTTGTGAAAACCCTAATTTTTAGGGCTAAATCTGAAAATGTTCATAATTGAATTCTGATTGGACAGATAGATTCTCTTTGATGAGTAGAGTCAATCTACTATACTGCTTTTCCAAAATCTGTTGAGAGAAACACAATAAACAACAAACCCTAGTTTTCGTCACTGCACAATGTCTTCTTCTCAGGTTAGCTCTGATACCATGTTAAATTTTGAGCATTAATTCACAATTCTCTAGGATCTTTACTGAGAAAATAACATGTACAGTATATCAATTCATATCAATCATAACAAGCATGTCAATCATCACAAGAAGCAAAAGCATGAGAGACAATAGACACACAGAGTTTCCATGGGGAAAACCCTAAGGTGAAAAACCCCACAACTTCCTCAGAGATAGATAGAGCAACAGCTCAACCAAAGTACAAGAGATAGTCTCCTCTTAGTAGCTGATCCTCCTCCTCACATGTGCGCCACTTTCCGAGTGAAGGAAGTGTGAGTTCTGAGTAATCCAAATAGAGATATCCCAATCTCTATTTATACTTGTCCTATTTTCCCAATAACCTTATGGGGCCGACTTGTCTAGCTAGGTACAATAACTTCATATTACATTATATCGGGCCGACCCCTTACAAGGTGGTCTAATAACCCATCAGCAAGTTAGCACACTTGTGACACTTGTCAATACAAATGACGACACTTCCGTATAGAGGAATAATACATCTCTATAGGGGTACAATAAATATATAGATGAAATACATACCGAAGTTACATATACATTAACAGTAGGTTGGATGTTGACCCTGCATGAAAATATATATATTTATAATATTGTGAACTTTCAAATCAATTATATACTCAAGTATTAAATACAATTTTATAAACATTAAAAAATATTTACTCACCAAGCATGGTCTCAATATCAATGTTGCCCATGGTTTTCTCCACATTTGTCATTTCCTCATCACCTCCATGTTATTAATTTCTTTCATCAACATGTTCCTCGACATTTTGCATTCCTTCATCACCGCCATGTGCCTCCACATTTTGCATTTCTTCATCACCGCCATGTGCCTCCACATTTCTTTCCAATGCTATTTTTTTTCTTAACTTTCTCATGTTTTCGTGTTTTCTTTCTTTTCTTTCTTTTCTTTCCTCTCCATCAGTTCTAGTGCGATCATGTTTTGTTGCACATTTAGTTTGGTTTCCCATGTTGAAAGAATTGAAAACCTAAACTCCAATGCCAAAAACCTGAAATCATAGTAATTTATGTTGGATATAAAATTGTATAATGAATGAAACAAATTGTAATATGACATGAAAACAAAACAAAATTCACAATATTTCTCTAAGTCTATAAAATAAGAGTAATACGCTAAAACCAAATTCACCATGTCCCTTATATAAAAAAATGTAATATGACAAAACAAAATATGCAATATGTTGCTTAAAAAAACAGTAATATGCCAAAACCAAGTATGTAATATTTTCACTTATAAATCAAATAAGCAAATATACCCTTTGTAAAGAAATTTATAATATAAAAAACCTTAAAATCTCCATAAGCAAAACACAAAATTCTTTATAAGCAAATATACCCTTTGCAAAGAAATTTATAATATAAAAAACCTTAAAACCTCTATAAGCAAAACAAAAAAATACCTTATAACTTTATTTCGCACTGTAAATATCCGTTCTTGAACTTCTTTTTCAAACTTTCCTAGGTGAATGATGGAAATAAACTTTCGGGAAAGAGTGTGTATATAGAACTCTCGGGCGAGAAATTATAGAATATTGCTGATAATCATGGGAAATTAATAGGTCGACCCGTAAAAGATTCTCGAGGGGTTATGTAATAAAACTCTCTCTCGAGAATTGGTTTTATTCTTTCAGCCAGCAGTTTAAACAAACTCTAGGGAGAGAATTTTGTTTAACCCCGGGTTACTTTTCAGGCCAAACATCTCTCGTCCAAGAAATATGTACATTTCTCGGCCGATAAAATTTTTCGGCCTAGAGTTTCTAGTCAACAAATACAACAAGTATTTCTGCAGTTTTCTAAAATTTGCCACTTTAACAAGGTGGAAACCCTGCAAAATATGAGAATTTCCTGTTGGATTTTATACCAATAGATTCATCATTGAAACTACTTTCTCATGGTATAATATTTTTTTAATTTCATTTGGGATTTCTATTTTTAACTATTTTTTTCTAAACTGTATCATTACAAAATTTACGAAGCAAAAAATCAGTGACAATGAAATTTCAATATCATCACAATGACATAAAAAAAAAATCTAAAAACTCACAAGGATGTTCCTTGCACTGTCCTTTTCAAAATGGTAATTTCTGTTTGTATGATAAGAGTCACATTTAAAAGAAAATGTGAGGACACAAACACTTGTGAATAAGGCACCATTATTTAAACAAATTTTATTTTGAAAAAAAAAAAATAGTGTTTAAGTCTAAAAATCCTCAACATATAGTCCACTGCAAAGTATAATCTGTGTAGATTATGAACGTACATTTGGTTTCCATAAAATGAATAGCAATCTCTAAAAAAATGAGGGGCACACAGGTCACTCGTTATCCAAACCTAAAATTTTAAAGTAGATGTCGTTGGTGCCCTTCAAATTTGTCCTACTCTATGTCCATAAAAAAATTTCAAAAAAATATGAGTACGAATCTAGTAAAATTCTCTAAACCTCTCATGTTTACGTCAAGGTGAAATTCCTAAGGGGGATATGGGTTTGAAAGGGTTGAAGTTGAAAAGCATAAAATTTTGCATCTTTTTTTTCAAAAAAAACGCAAAAAGTGTTTCCAACTTCATGTTTTCATGTTAATGTGTCTTTAGAATTTACCCCAATATACCTCCTCAAAGGTGAAACATGCCTCCAAATATGTGGAGGTGGATTGATTTGACATGTGAATGGGGATAATATTCACATGGTAAACCTCCTAGGATAGCTCACCTTAGTAGTGTGTTGTATGGATTTTGAATTAGCCATCTATTGTCTCGATTATGGCATGGATGAAGGATACAAGCATGCTTGGGCTAAAGATCAAACCCAAATGTGTCTTCCAATTGTTTTCAATCGAATCTATTCTTCAAAATGGGCATAGTTTTGTGAATTTCATGTCTAACCTTAGGAGAATCCTAAGGGATAAAAGATGGCCAATGGTTGCTATTGAGGCGTGGCGAAAGAATCGTGCACTTCTGGGCTATAATTGGCTCCATATGGAAATTGCACTACCTTGTGGGGTGTAATACAATTCTAGAAGCTCTAACATGTCAACCTCTTGCTTTGATGTATTTTTAATATGATCAAAGGAATTGACAATTTTGGGGTGCGATGGACAAAAACATTCACATCCCTATCAATCCATATGTACTATTTCCAAATAAATTTATTATCAAAATAATTGAGAATGTTCATTCCCTTTGCATTTTGACTCTACCAAGACCCACATCTCTTATTGAGTGTTAGTTCGGCCAAGTACTTGCCTCATACTCTTCCCTGAACTCACACTTTCCAAGAATTGGCTAGACTCTTCATGACTCAGCCAAGACTTACTATACTTTCCCAAACAAGGGTATCTTCTATGTTTTTTTATTCCAAGTATTTGTCGACTCTTTACTGATTCAATGATTCATGTTGATTCCTAGGCTAGTTAAGTATTTTTTGAGTCAGAGTCTGCCAAAATGTTCCTACCTAGCTACTCATTCTCAAAAGGCTCTACATATAAGGCAAGAGCCAAAATGACAAAGAGAAAGCATAAATGAAAACCTATTACTTGTAAACATCTAGCTTATTCCTCCTACCCTACTCTACAAGAGGAAATATTATTTGGTGAAATCAAAAACCAATGAAACCACCTAATTATTTCATCAAATGAATGAGATCTACATTTGTGTTTGGTAATGAACCAAAAAAAGGACACATTGAATTGCTTATAAATATATCTTGGTAGTTCTAAAATTTTGTTGTTAAATAAGGTTGACCTATGATAGAATATAGTACCAAGGTAACACTATGATTTCTCGTGGTATTGCCACACACATGATCCATCCACTGTTGGATATGGATGATATAAAAACAATTCGTGGGACATGAATGGGACATCCCATCAACAAGCAACCAACCATCACTAGACCCTATAAAAGTTGTCGAGAAGTCCTATGACTGATTCAAAGTTATGTGTGAATCATCTCCCTTACTGCTATAAAAGAATCTTGTCTATTTAAATAAAGTATGCAAACATGCTATCCTCTTTCACTACCAAAACGAAAACATCCACACAACACATGTATAAGTAAGTTATATTTAGAAAGAAAGCTAGATTGCATTCTTGAGTTTATTGGGCCTCTTTTGGTTGCTAAAACATGCTTCCACATATCAACAATTGTTTATGATTATGGCCCATAGAAGGTATAAAACGTTGAAGTACGTGCATCTATTAAATAAAATTGAGTATGGTTTTCATGTAAGTATCAAGATTTGAAGACATATGACCTCTAGACATATTTCAATATGAGATTACTCTTAAGGAAAATTCCAGGCCATATAGGAAATAAAGGCAAGTGAATCCTATGTTGCACCCATTGATAGAGAAGAAGTGAGAAGTTGTGTAATTTTCCATGCACAGTTTTATTGTAATTAGGAAATAATATTTAGAATTAACAAAATTATTTTAAGGAATTAATCTTACAAATTAGGGGCTAACCCCTATTAAAGTGGATGAACCCCTGCGCTTTCATCAGAAAGGAAATATTCCTGGTCTTTATTGATCTAGAATATCCTATGTTAATGATGAAGTTTGCCTCTCCAACTAGTCATTTTCCAACCTTCTGAGATCCCTTTGGTTTCTTTCCATTTATCCATTTGCTCTTCTATTTCAACATTTCTCTTTCCTATGAGATATCTTGAAAGCACTATGATCTGGTACTTATAAGTAAAATCCTTTAAAGTTTGATCTTATCCAGCAACAGCATGAGGATAGAGACAAACTCAAATATGTCAGGTTGTACATTAGTAAGATGCAAAATTTAGGGCGGATTCAATTAAGACAATTTTTAGATTTGAAATAGAAATCAAAGCATAAAAGGATGACATTACCAACATCTGAAAATGTGTTCTTTTAAGTCAATTAATAGGTTGCAACATCAGTAAATAACGATGTAGAAACTAGGTTAAAACATGATAAGCTCTATTGCATCTAATTGTAATACTTTCTTATTCTTTGATAGATTTTATTTCAAGAGTCTATTCTACTTTTACAATTAGTTTAACCCATTGGAATTAAACCCCATACTAGGGCCTTAATCTATCGCTCATTACTCCATATGGATCGACATGAGGTACCTCAAGGTGTTGCCAATGGTTCCAACCCTGGTAGACTTGTTTTTGATGGACACATTGGAAGCACCACAGGTGCGCAGATTGAGCATCCCACTAGATTGTTTGATTCAAATCCATGCAACCACTTTACACACTTCTAGTATATTCGATTGTCATTTTACATGTTCAAGTACGTTTTATTTCATGCTTAATTTGAAGAAATGTGAATGGAATTTTTGTTTGACATGTTTATAATTTGAAAATTAATTGTCATGCATAGGTGCACAGGGTCAGGGTCATGCCAGCTTGGCTTCTCTTGACCGACATTCACGGAGCGCACACTCAGGTGTTTGGACTATTTTTTAACATGTTCAAGTGTAGGCATAATTTGAAGAAATCTGAATTGAAATGTTGTTTGACATGTTTATAATTTCAAAATTTATCGTCATGCATAGGTGCTCAGAGTCAGGGTTATGCCAACTTGGCTTCTCTGGACCCACATTCTCAGAGGCCACACTCAGGTATTTTGGATTCTTATTTAATATTTTCAAGTCTAGGCATAATTTGAAGAAATCTCAATTGAAATGTTGTTTGGCATGTTTATAGTTTGAAAATTTCTCGTCATGCACAGGTGTTCAGGGTCAGGGTCATGCCAATTTGGCTTCTCTGGAACCACATTCTCGGAGGGAACACTTAGGTATTTTGGACTATTATTTAACATGCCAAATTCTAGGATAAATTAAATGTTTCTTGCAATAAAAATATGAACATAAATATTTTGACTTTTTTTAAAATATCATCATGCATAGGTGCACAGGGTCATCATCAGGAAACTCGGTTTCCTTGAACCCTCATAGAGAGATGATACATATGACCGCATCTATATCATTGCACATGGATAAATGCGAGCACTTTAGATATATTGGTAGTGGTTCCAACTCAGGAAGATGCCTTTCTGATAGGTCTACTAGACGCGCTGCAGGTGAACGGAGTTCGCATTGGGATCGCCCATCTGCTTCGCACATAGATGTCCAAATGACACATTTAGGTACATTTTACTATTATTTAAATAACATTTTAAATTAGTTTTTTTTTTTTTTTTAATGGAACATGCATAGAACTTGATTAATTTTTTTGTCTCCTTTCAATGTCTTATTCTATTACTCCACCTAGCACAGCCAACCCACTATCTGATAGACCTATTTTAGGTAAAATTTCAACATAAATATTGCTTGACATTGGAGTTTCACAAGTCCTTTTGTATTTGACACTTTATTGTTTTATACAGGTTCTAGTAGAGATGTTCCTTCTCCAAAATTGCTTGCTTCTGGTTCAGGTAGTGTATAGTGTGAGGAAAGGTTTTCACCAAGTATTTTTAATGAACACATTTTATTTAAATTAAACTTACAATGTCTAACAAATTATTCTCGCATTAATATCTGCACATGTTACATGTTATAGGGTTTTATGCTCCTCGTTTTGGATTTCATCGGGGGGGGAAGAGGTCATAAGGTGAAAGAGTTTGCTTGCAATTGAAGATGTGAACCTATTTAACCCCATACTAGAGATCTTCTAGATGAGTTATCTTGGGAAGAAAACATTGACATGCTCATCGTTGAAGGGAGGACAGAGCATTTCACCAGAGTCTCGTGATCATTTTGCACAATTTGGAAGGTTTGATAGAGTCTTATCATAGTGTTATACCATCCCCCATTGTTTTTTTTACATGATGTGTAGGATTATATTGTGAGTGATGGGTCTCCACTCCTACAAGAAGTTAAAATCATGTCACGAAAGAAGTGGTGTTGTCATTATTTGATTTGCGACCTGAAGAAAAAAATGGTCTAAATGTTGCATGATTTAATGATCCTACCACTGTGTCGTATATTTATAAGAGGTTCTTGTATGCTTATGGAAAGTTTCAAAATAATGATGAGGTTCCCCAATATTTTTTTAGAATGATATATGTAGATTTTCAGTTGCACATGGACCCTAATTTTATAGATACGAGATCAAAATTATATGGTGATGGAAAAGGTCATACATATGAAAGACCCGATGCCATGCAATATGTTCAATTTAGAGCTCCATCGCCTTGCTTAGTACCTCGACCATCTAGAGAGGTTGTATTCCAGGAAGAGTTGGATTCGTCATCCCAAGGAGAAACTCTTGTGAGGGACCAAATAAAGGAGCATGTCAAATCTTCTTTGATAGGGGTTGTATTAGGCCTAAGTAATCTACCGTGTCCTCCCAATGTAGATGATAATCCATTCGCATATTTACTGGATGATGTGTTGAGAGTGATGAACCGATTGGATCTTGATGGGTATGCATCATCTTGTAGGGATAAGTTTAAGCAATCGATTGATCGAGAAAATAACTCCATGGGTGAGGTAAAAAGGAATTCTACAAACAATGTTATGAAAAAACAAATTTACAATATTAGCTAGATTGCATGTCACATAACATATATATATATATATATATATTTGGTCTAGAATTCTGATGTCCACAAATATTTTAAAACATATGCAGTTTACACAATTCCTATCACCTACCCAATTTCTGAAATTATTATTTTATTGGCAAAATAATTTATGTTAAATTTTAATTATAAAGTTTTGTAATTATGACCAAGTTTGGTCAAGGATGAATGTAATTACTGAATTATTATTATTTAATAAATTAAAGTTGGAGACAAACACCCAAGGGAACTGTTAAATGAGTGTTCACTGACCCACTAGGAGGAATGGAAGTTTTTAGAAGGCATGGGATAGATGGCAGCAAATTGCACTTCACCACTAGCTGTTGTTATGGGACAACTACCCCTACAAATGTGGGATTATCCCCCAGGTGGAGGGAGTGAGCAAGCAGCTCATTTAATGACTAGTTAACAATTGAAAAGGCCTAGGAAGCCTACAGAAGGCTAATTCGAATTAAGCAGGCAGCTCTTACACAATGGGTGAAATCGCGAACCTGGGAAACAATTTGTAACAAACAGAGTGAAAAAAACGGAGTGCGGGCGGATGATCACGCGAAAATAAGTCAACCTCAAACTCTAGGTCGGGAGTTTAAAAAACTCTAGGCTGAGAGTTTTGAGATTTCAAACTCTCGCCCGAGAGTTTAAAAAAACTCTAGGCCGAGAGTTTGAACCAATCGCTGTGCTGTATGTTTAAAAAAACTCTCGAACGAGAGTTTGAACTAAACTCTCGGTTGAGAGTTTGGAAGATATTTTTTCGCCCGAGAGTTTATGGTCAACAAACCTGCGAAAATATATCGCATCTTTCCGAAACCTGCAACTTCAGCAAGCCCAAACCCATACAAATTCTAAATATAATTTGTTGGACTTGGTAGCAATGGATACATCTTCGAATCTAGTTTCCAATGATATAATAATTGTTTCATTTCGACTTGAATTTCTATTTATTAATATTTGTTTTCTAAATCTTATCCCTTAAGAATTTTATTACTTTGAAAATCACCCGAAATGAAAATTCAATATCATAACAAAGACAACACCAAAAAATTTGAAATTCAACAGAGATCATAATTGGCTCGTTCTATTCAAAAGGGTACTTTTATTTTTTCGAATAAGAGTCACATTTGAAAGAAATTGTGAAGACGAAAACATGTGTTGATAATGCACCATTTTCTGAACATACATTGTTTCGGTAAATAATAAAAAATAGTTCCCAAGTCTTAAAAAACTCAAAATATAGTCCAGGATCCAGTGTAGTGTGTGTAGATTATGAGCCTCCAATTTTTTTCCCTAAAATGAATAACCATCTATCAAAAAACCCTCGTCAACACAGGTCACTCATTATCCATACCTAAAATTTTCAAGTATATGCTGCCTGTTGAGAACAAATTTGTCCCACGATATGTCCATAAAAAATAAAAAAAAATACGAGCAGAAAGCTAATTCAATTCTCTAAAACCTTTGTGTTTAATTCAAGTTGAAATTACTAAGGGAGATATGGGTTTGAAGAGGTCGAAGTTGAAAAACATAAAATTTAGCAGTTTTGTTTGTAAAAAACAAGCCCAAATTGTTTCCCAACTTCATGTTTTCACCTCAATATTTTATGCAGAAATATTCCTCATGTGCATCAGGTGATGATTGAGAGATTTGAATAGGGAGGCTATGTGAGTGCATTGTAAGTCTGCAAATTATTCTGAGAAGGAGAACCAGAGGTACTGGTGCAGGTCCCTTTGACTGCTATGTTTTCAAGACTGGATAACTATTACTACTGCAAGTTGGGGTCCTAAGCTTCTAAGTTTCTTCCTCCTGGTGGTTCAGTGAATAGGCTCGGGGGTCCTAAGGAAAGTAACTTTGCTGTCTTCAGAAATTGGTTGGGTGGAACAGGCTCCTTGGGTTGTTTGTTTCCCTATAGATTAACTAGGTTTTGTTGTTTCCTATTTTGTTTACAGTTTAATAATTTTGTTTAGTGAAATCATCAAACTCTGTTTTGTAAATGTATTTATTTCTGATCTTTGTTTAAGTATGAATGATAAGCTTTGTTAAAAATCTAATTAGAAAATCAGCTCTATATTTTTCCACATGTTGCTATTTGTATCATACTCTAGTATAGAGAAAAAAATTAAATGATAGATGAGAGATAAGCAGATTGCCATTGATTAGACAATTAATTACAGTAAGTGCTATGATTATAATTATGTCCTATATTTAAGCATAGTAAAATTTACTGTATAGTATCAACAGTGTTATAGGATTCTTTTGTTATTTCATGAAATATAAATATAGTTTAATTTCTGCACAGTCATATAATTTCCTCTTATTTCTATTCAATCAAGATAGCAAAAAAATGCAATTAAAATCATACATATCATGTTTTCCAAGTAATAGTGTTTCCAATGATTTTAACAGCTGCTCGAACTGATCAATAAATAGTTTTCTTATCTTTACATATGCTGATAGAAATCCTCCGTGAAGTAGCCGCGGACACCACCGCCGGCACGGGGCATCATCTGCCCCCACCTCATCATACGAGGCTCACTCGGAAGACCAGCACGAACGGGTACCCGTGGCCGCAAGGTCGGCACCCGCTCGAAGAAAAAACAGCATAAAAACGAGGCATAACAAAACTTGCCTCCCTCTCTAATGGCCTTGTCCAGATCTCTCCGGACACCAGCCAGGAACATCTGCGCCCAGGCATAATAAGTACCCTGTAGAACGGAATCCACCATCATCGTCTTCCCCCCAGACATACGATGTGGTGCAGCAGCACCCAATACCCGCAGAATGCAGGCACCAACAGCTCGCATATCCCACTCACGTAGGAATCTCAGACTAATAGAGCTGTTTACCAAAACAGCATCATCCACACAAAAAGTCTGTAATAGGTCCTCCATATCTACACCCGGAGGCAACCTCGGCAAAGTATCACCCACCTCACCCAAGCGAGGCAACCCAGTCAAAAAATATACATCCGTGAGAGTGATTTCTAACCTCTCACCACCAATAATGAAGGCACCCTCTGCCGGCACCCACCAATGCACGAGCTTGTTCAGGAGCCGCCTCACTGAACGTATAGGAGGGATCTGAGCGAACTTCAAGAGTCCGCTCATAGCCAGGGTCTGTCTCACCCCTGCATCAGTCTCAATCCTCAGCATGAGAACACCATCGATCTCCCTCTCCCGCCACACGGACTGAGGTCTCCGCAACATCCTGCCAGGAAAACACAAGAAATTTTTAGCCCCAGCACAAAAATTTAGAAAAATCCAGAGATTCTGGGTTCGATCCCCTGCGGAGTCGCCAAAAACTGTTGGCCCGGTTTTGCAACCAGGCTTAGTGCTATGGGCACCTGCTAACTAGTAGCAGCAGTTTCAATAGAAATAAATAACAATAAACTAATTAAACAAGACTAACCATGGATCTATGCAAAGATATTAAGCAAATAACAAAAATAATTTAAAATCAAGAACAAGAACATATAAGAATAATAAATTTGTATTGAAAGAATGGGGCAAGCAAGTGCTTGCGGAATCAATACCTCTAATGGTGAGGTTGAATGGCTCCAAGGATGAGCAACTCCAATCTCCAATGGTCTCTTCTCCAATGTGGTTTGCAATGGCTAAAATGCTCAGGGGAGATTGCAGTAGCATAAGGATGAGATAATGGATGGATGTGAAATGAGGAGCCCCTACCACCTTTTTATAGGTTTTGGTGGTGGGAAATACCATTTGTGGTTTTGTGGAAACCAAATGGTATTGACCAACATGGTTTAGGTACTTTTCCCTCCTTTTTCCTTTTTTTGAATAAAAATAATATTTTAATTCCCTTTTTAATATTTTTGGGAATTTGGACCCTTTTTGAGGGTTTTTTATGATTTTTTTGAAAAAATAATCTTTTTTTAATGGAAAAAGGGGTGTACTAAGGTCTTTTGGTGACCTTTTGTTGGTTTCAGAGGCTCAGATGGTGGAAAAGTGGACAAATGGGTCATGTGAATAAGGGAATGAGCTAGTGAGCACTTTTTAGGTGTTAACAACATATACTGTAATTCTTCACTATTTTCCTGTTTGATTTCATGTATCAATTATTTATTTCAGTAGTATCAAAACCTAATACATTGTAAACCCTAACTCTGTATACAAACATCATCTTTTCTATCTCAAAGACAAACTGTGGATATTATTCAAAGCATGATAACATTATGATTTATTAAACCCTAGTTATTATTTTCCACAACCATATTATCTTATTTATATAGTTAGTTACTATCTAAGAATCATCTAGCAGCTAGCCATAGATACAATTTACATATTCATGTTTAAATCATAGTTTATAACACTAAGTATCTAAACACATGCAATATCGAAATAATCTTATCAATGGTTTTATCTTGGATATAAACCCTAGTATAAGCCCAAAAACATTTGAAGTCACAGGTAGGATATCTTTGTAAAAATCGAAACTAGAACATGGGGTATGACCCTTTCAAATTGTTTAACAGTCGAACTATCACTTGATGACTTTCCAAAATTGTAGTTATCAACAAAGAGAATAAAGTACAAACATACTTTTTGCAAACTATAAACCCTCGGCCAAAGATAAACATCATGACTCGACAATTTTTTCACAATCATTTTACACACTGATTTCCTTGATTTTGTTTAAATATATTGTTCCATTGCAAGATATAAATCATGGTTTACAAAGATAAACAAGCTCTCGGCTCTGAGTTCCATACTCAACAAAAATAACCAAAATTTCAATAGAGTTCACATTTCGGACCTATAAAGGTTCTAATAGTACGAAGAAGCTTATTAAACATACATTAGACGAGATCAAATTATCCAAAAGCTACACAGGGTCATACCCTTGACTTTAGCATTACGAAAACGAGTGTTAAAAATCTTTTCATTGACGAGCTAGACATCAAAACGGCCAAGTAACATTATAAACATTAGAGAGTTACCCTCTGTACAATTCTTTTTATGTCAACTTAACACATTAAAGAAAACTCAACAGACGACCATCGCTGAAAACAAGGCTGAACAATTTTGACTCTCGGCAACAGAATCTTCATCAAACCAAGTCCATGTAACATCCCATAATTTCATAAAAACTTAAAAAAAATTATAACAGCATTAATTATGATATTTATAATTGCAGAAGTAATAATTGTTGATTATGACAACAGTAATTGAAAAGTTGTTAGTACTAAACATACTTTAATTTATGTTTAGCAGCAATGACAATGACAGATTTAACAAAATAATTAATGAGCATGATTATGATGACAAATGAATTATCAGATTGGAAATATGATGCGACACTTTTCTTTTGCAAAGATACTAACCGTTTGACTTTTGATGCATAAGGGTGTCTTACGAGGTACCCTGGATTTTACTTAGCTACAATGCTAACGCACTTGAATATTCTATGTGCAGATGACAGGTAA
The DNA here is from genome assembly GCA_027924585.1 of Larix kaempferi. NCBI lineage: Eukaryota > Viridiplantae > Streptophyta > Pinopsida > Pinales > Pinaceae > Larix > Larix kaempferi. Next base: position 6,050,733 of record BSBM01000418.1, on the reverse strand, counting down.
AAGGTTCAATGACTGTGTAGTTAAAAGTACGTGTATAATTCAATTCAATCATCAAATAGAAAAATTGTGAATTCTTTGATGAAAACAAGTATCTATAGGTATGATGGTTTAGTTCTACTTCCGAGTTTTTCGACATAGTCTTAATTGATTAAAAAGTTGAAAATAATGACGTTTAAACATATATATGCTGTATATGTTTGTTGTCATAAGCCAAAGATGTAAATCTAGCTTGGCTGCGGTCGTCGTCATAAGATAACTCATACTTGTACAACATCGTGAAAAGTGTATTGACTGTAATTTGTAACTTTCATTCCTAGTCAATACATTTATCTATTTGTAGCAAGTCTATTTACAATGCAAATATAATATTATGTAAGAAAACTTTGAATTTTATTTGTTTCTTATGTTCATAGTAGAGATAAGAATTTGCAATATATTGTACAAGAAATAAACAATGTTTGTTTAAACTGGAAATAATGAAATATACTATAATATTTAAGTCTTGTACAAACTTTTCTACTATTATTAATTATAGGACAGAAACTGATAAACATATAATTACTATCTTTATCTATCGAATTCAATGGCAAATTGCCTATCCTGTAATCTATTCTTAATTTGCGTATCTATACTAGAGTATGATGCATAAACAACATGTGAAAAAATATAGATATTGGTTTATCAATTCCAATTCATCATTAAACTTTAACATTTAGACTTTAAACAAATTTAGAATTAGATTCTTTTTCGAAACAGAAAACAAAGATTACTAACTATACAGAACAGAACTACTAGCTGAGATAAAGTAGAAAATTTGTAAAACCTGGATAAATCTGTAGGGCAACAAACAGCCCAAGAAGACTGTTCCACCCAACCAAATCCTGAAGACAGTCAAGTACTTGCCTTAGGACCCCCGAGCCTGTTCACTGAACCACCAGGAGGAAGAAACTCTAGGAATTAGGATGTCCACTTGCAATAGCACTAACTGTTGAATCTTCAAGAACTAGCAGTCCAATAGACCTGCACCAGCATGTCTGGCTCCTCTAAGCAATATGCAGACTTAAGATTTCACTCACAACTAGCCTCCCTATTCGAATCTCTCAATGATCACCTGATGCACATGAGGAAATATTTCTGCAGAAAATATTGTGTAAGAGCTACCTGCTCAATTCAAATTTGCCTTATGTAGGCTGCCTCGGCCTTTTCAGTTGTTACTAGGTCATTAAATGAGTTACCTGCTCACTCCCTCCACCTAGGGGATAATGCCACATTTTTAGGGGTAGTTGTCCCATACCCAACAACTAGTGGTGTGATGCAATTGCTGCCATCTGTCCCATACCTTCCAACAGCTTCCATTCCTCCTAGTGGGTCAGTGAACACTCATTTAACAGTCCCCTTAGGTGTTTGTCTCCTAATTAATTTATTTAAACAATAATATTCAGTAATTACATTCATCCTTGATCAAAACTGATCATAATTACAAAACTTTGTAATTAAATTTAACATAAAGTATTTTGCAAATAAAATAATAATCTTCAGAAATTTGGGTAGGTGACATAGACCCCCCCTTAAGTCTCAACATCATCCTCGATGTTGGCTAATCACTACTTGAGTGTTCTCGAAACAAAGTTGGGTATGCTGCCTGCATACTACTCTCCAACTCCCAGGTTGCCTCTTCTGGACTAAGGTACTTCCATTGCACCTTCACTTGCCCAATGTTGCGATTATGGAGAATAGTTTCCCTCCTTCCGAGGATACAGTCTGGTTCCACCGGAAAATCTCCGCCGTCTCCCTCCTGTACATCATTCCCGTTTACAACATGAGTAGTATCGTGTACATATTTCTTTAAAAATGATATATGAAAAACATTATGTATTTTTAAGTTTGGTGGTAAAGCCAGTTGGTATTCTATTGCTCCAACCTTAGATAATGTTTCAAAAGGACCACAATACCTGGTTGCCAACTTGGCACATCTCCCCAATTTCAGTGAACTCTTTTTTGGTCTTACCTTAAGGAATACATGTTCACCAACCTGGAACTCTTTATGAGTTCTTTTTTATTCTACTTGACTCTTTTGCCTATCTTGGGCAGCTTTTAAATGTCCTTGCACTTGTTTCACAATCAGTTCTAACTCCTATAATAATTCAGGTCCTAAAACAACTCTATTTACTGGATCATTCCACGAAACAGATGTATCACATTTCCTACCATAAAGAATTTCAAAAGGACTAAGTCTGGCCGATGCATGATAATGATTATTATAAGCAAATTATGTTAAGTGCAAGTAGTCTTCCCACTTTCCAGGCTGATCCTTAACATACATTCTTCATAAATCTTCTAAAACTTGATTTACCCTTTCTGTCTGTCCATCCATTTGTGGATGAAATGTTATACTGAAATTGAAGGTTGTATTCAACCCCTTAAACAGTGACCTCCAAAAGTTTCCTGTAAACTTCGAGTCACGGTCTAAAATTATTACTTTCAGTATTCCATGTAGTCGAAATATCTATTTCATAAAGATATCTGCAATATTTGGAGCTTTATGAGTAGTCTTCACAGGCATGAAATGTGCTGCCTTGCTGAGTTTGTCCACTACCACCATGATAGAATCATGTTGTTTCTGATTTTTAGGTAATTCAGTGATAACGTCTATGCTGATCACTTCCCATTTCCAACTTGGTATCGGTAACAGTTGCAACAACCCAGCAGGATGTTGGTGTTCAACCTTCACTTTTTGACAATCCAAACATTCAGCTATGTACTCTACTACTTCATCCTTCATTTTGGGCCAATAGTATTCAACATAGTAATGGTCTTTTGATAACCTAGATGACCAGAATAGTGACTTTTATGCATCTCATTTAATATCAGAAATTTTATTTATGGTATGTCTGGTACATACAATCTGTTTTCATACAGTAATAAACCATTTTCCTTCATGCTATAATCTGCCATACAATTTTTAGAACTGATGTTTGCTGTCTTTTCCTTCATTTTTCTGTATTTTTCATCTGTTTCACTCTTTTCAAGGATCTGATTTTCCAAATCAATTGAATAAGTACTAATTACTGAAATAAAATTTAGTTTTGCCTTACGACTCAAGGCATCTGCAACCTTGTTCTCCTTTCCTTTAATCTTCTGAATTTCGAAATCATACTCACTTAAGAACGTCAACCATCTAGCTTGTCTAGCGTTTAGGTTTGTTTGATCCAATAAATATTTCAGACCCATGTTATCTGTCAATAATGTAAATTTTCTGCCAATAAGGTGGTGACGGCACATTTTTAAAGAATTAATTACTGTCAATAACTCTAAATCATAGGTAGAGTATTATTTTCATGTACTTTCAGCTTTCTAGATTCATATCCACCGCATGCCCTTCCTGTGTTAAGACTCCACTGAGTCCGTCATTGCATGCGTCTATACAAACTACAAAATCCTTGTTGGGGTCTGCTATCCTTAAGATAGGTGCTGTCGTCAATAATTCCTTTAATTTCATAAAACTGTCAGAACATTTCTGATCCCACACAAATTTCTTCCCTTTCTTCTGCAAAGAAGTTATGGGGTTGGAAATTTTTGAAAAATTTTCTATAAATTTTCTCTAATATCCAGTAATGCCCATAAATGATCTTACATCCGACACATCCTTAGGAACCGACCAGTCATTAATGGCCCTTATCTTGTCGGGGTCAACCGAGATTCCTTCTTTTGAAATTATGTGTCCTAGATACTGAATTTTGTCTTTGTGAAAGTCACACTTACTAAACTTAGCGTATAGTTGATGATCTCTTAGAACTTGTAAGATAATCCGTAAATGTTCATCATGCTCTTCTTTACTTTTTGAATATACTAAAATGTCGTCTATAAACACAAGAGCAAACTTGTTTAAGTATTTATGTAGAATATTATTCATCAGACACATAAATACAATCGAGGCATTAGTCAATCCAAATGGCATGACTACGAACTCGTAATGTCCATACCGAGTTCGAAAAGCTGTCTTGAAAATATCTTCGTCCTTAAACCGTACTTGATGATATCCTGACCTAAGATCGATTTTTGAAAATATCGTTGCTCCACGCAGCTGATCAAATAGATCGTCTATGCGGGGCAACGGATACCTATTCTTGATTGTCATCTTATTCAACTGGCGATAATATATACACAGTCTTAAGGTTTCATCTTTCTTCTTAACAAAGATGACAGGTGCTCCCCAAGGAGACACGCTGGGTCTTATAAAATTCTTATCAATCAGTTCCTTCAACTGTGATTTTAATTCATTTAACTTCAGTATGTTCATTCTGTATCGAGCTTTTGAATTTGGTACTGCTCCTAGTATTAACTCTATGGTAAAATCCAAGTCTCTTTTAGGAGGTAATCATGGTATCTCCTCAGGAAATACATCCTTAAAATCCTTTAGGAAAGGTATGTCTTCTAAATTTAGTTTGTCCTCTTTACCAATAAACTCATCATTCACTACGTTCACTACAAACAACTAGCATCCTTTCCTAACTGCCCTCTTAACTTGCATGGTTGAAATCTGTCTAAGGGTTACCTTCCTTGGGATGCCTTTTATTTTTACCATTTTTCCTTCGTCATTTAAACATGTAAAACTTTTTCCGTAACAGTCCAGAATGACATGATGGGCTTCTAACTAGTCCATCCCAACTATAATATCATAAGAACCTAAAGGTAGAATATTCAACTTGATTTGTGTTTGTAAATTATTCATGGACAAAACACATTTTTCTATAAAATCTGATACTTTTCTCTTTTGTTCCAGTTGCTAGTCTAACTAGCCAAGATTTGCTAAACCTTTCTGTTTTCAATTTAAGACTTTCCACAATATCTGGTGATATATAACTTAAACTAGCACTTGGGTCAATTAAAATAGTAACAGGATGATTTTGTATCATACCTTCAACCTCTACCATAGAGATTTAATGATCTTCTTGCCTGTTGTCAAGTGTTGCATTAATTCTGGGCATCTCCCTCGCCACGTCTCCAATAGTAGGTTCAGTCTGAATAGAGTTGATGTTGTTAGTCTTTCGCTTCCTTAAGGGACATTCTGATGCATAATGGGGACCTTGACATTCAAAACATTTGATAGGTGCCTTTGGCTCATTAGTTCTCGTATTATTAGTTGCATTTCTGGGTGCTGTAGAATTCTACTGTGAATTGTTTCTGGAATTGTTCCCTTGATAATTCCAATTCTAAAAACTCTTCCTTTGAAATCCGGAATTTTCACTAAATCTGAAATTTTTCTTTTTCTGCTCAAAATTGTTGGGCTTATGATTTTTTCAGTTTGACATTCCTTCTCTTTTCCGATTTGTGTCATAATAGAAAACTGCCTTTCTCATAGCCTCTTCCAAGGTTTTAGGACTATCGTACTTGATTCTATCCTTAATATTGAAAGGTAAACAGTTCAAGTACCTTTGAATCTTCGGTTTTTCTTCTATGAGGTATGGTACATATCTTACTAAATTTAGAAATTTACTGTTCATCTCTTTCATATTCATACCTCCCAGCTTCAAATCGTAGAACTCTTTAGATTTTTCTTCATAGTATTGTTCAGACAAATACTTCTTTTTAAAGTATCATTTAAAGGTACTCCAGCTTACATCTTTATCTTTGATTCCTTTTACTCTTTTGATGTCCTGCCACCAAATATCCGCTTTTCTGGTCAAGTTATATATAGCCATTTTTGCCTTCAAAGACTCTGAATAGCTATAAATCTAGAAGTATTTCTTCATACCGGATAACCAAGCTTCAGTTGTCTCGCCCTTCTTAGTTTCTCCATTGAAAGTTGGAGGTATAATCTTTTAGAACTCCCCAGAAATCTGCTCATATTTATGATTTTTCCTTCTGGGTTTGAAATCTCCTTCACTACTATCACTGGTGTAGTTACGTTTCTTTCTGCGTGTTTCAATAGAATCTCCTGATGAGGTTGAACTGTTGTTCACCTTGCTGGTTTTCATTTTCTTGTTTTCATCAGTATGAGGCAGATCCTCAACTTTGGAAATATTTTCATTATCCTTCTCTTGCTCCTCAGTTGGGAATTGTTCAAATAGCACTTGGTTTAATTGTTCTTGTGCTTGCAAAATTCTTTCATTGTCTTGTTTCACAGATCTGATTTATGCTTTTAATTCATGAAAAGCACGTAACAGTTCCTACGGACTGTTATTTAGTTCACCATGACCTTCTTCCACATAGTGTTGTCCCGAGCTATGACTGTTTGGCTAAAATCTGTCTTCTAATTGTTCAGCTGAGTTCTCGATACCTGTAACTGAAATAATTTATGTATAACATAATAATTAAAATTTCAAATTAGTACAATTTTCTACTGTATAAAATTTCCTGTTGCGTGTGTTTGGACCTCTTTCAGGCCTAGAGTTTGAACATGAGCTCTGATACCACATGTAACATCCTGTAATTTCATAAAAATTTAAAATTTTTTATAACAACATTAATTATGATATTTATAATTGCGGAAGTAATAATTGTTGATTATGACAACAGTAATTGAAAAGTTGTTAGTACTAAACATACTTTAATTTCTGTTTAGCAGCAATGACAGTGACCGATTTAACAAAATAATTAATGAGCATGATTATGATGACAAATGAATTATCAGATTGGAAATATGATGCGACACTTTTATTTTGCAAAGATACTGACCATTTGACTTTTGATGCATAAGGGTGTCCTACGAGGTACCCTGGAGTTTACTTAGCTACAACGCTAACGCACTTGAATATTCTATGTGCAGATGACAGGTAAAAGGTTCAATGACTGTGTAGTTAAAAGTACGTGTATAATTCAATTCAATCATCAAATAGAAAAATTGTGAATTCTTTTAAGAAAACAAGTATCTACAGGTATGATGGTTTAGTTCTACTTCCTAGTTTTTCGACATTGTCTTAATTGATTAAAAAGTTGAAAATAATGACGTTTAAAGATATACATGCTGTATTCGTTTGTTGTCGTAAGCCAAAGATGTAAATCTAGCTTGGCTGCGGTTGTTGTCATAAGATAACTCATACCTGTACAGCATTAGTGTTGTGAAAAGTGTATTGACTGTAATTTGTAACTTTCATTCCTAGTCAATACATTTATCTATTTGTAGCAAGTCTATTTACAATGCAGATATAATATGATGTAAGAAAACTTTGAATTTTATTTGTTTCTTATGTTCATAGTAGAGATAAGAGTTTACAATATATTGTACAGGAAATAAACAATGCTTGTTTAAACTGGAAATAATGAAATATACTATAATATTTAAGTATTGTACATAACTTTTCTACTATTATTAATTATAGGACAGAAACTGATAAACACATAATTACTATCTCTATCTAACGAATTCAATGGCAAATTGCCTATTCTTTAATCTATTCTTAATTTGCGTATCTATACTAGAGTACGATGCATACAACAACATGTGGAAAAATATAGATATTGGTTTATCAATTCCAATTCATCATTAAACTTTAACATTCAAACTTTAAACAAATTTAGAATTAGATTCTTTTTCGAAACAGAAAACAGAGATTACTAACTATACAGAACAGAACTGCTAGCTAAGATAAAGTAGAAAATTTGTAAAACTTGGATAAATCTGTAGGGCAAGAAACAACCCAAGAAGACTGTTCCACCCAACCAATTCCTGAAGATAATCAAGTACTTGCCTTAGGACCCCCGAGCATGTTCACTGAACCACCAGGAGGAAGAAACTTCAGGAATTAGGATCACCACTTGCAGTAGCACTAACTGTTGAATCTTCAAGAACTAGCAGTGCAATAGACCTACACTAGCATCTTTGGTTCTTCTTAGCAATATGAAGACTTAATATTGCACTCACAACTAGCCTCCCTATTCGAATCTCTCAATGTTCACCTGATGCACATGAGGAAATATTTCTGCAGAAAATATTGTGTAAGAGCTGCCTGCTCAATTCGAATTTTCCTTATGTAGGCTGCATAGGCCTTTTCAATTGTTACTGGGTTATTTAATGAGCTGCCTGCTCACTCCCTCCACTTGGGGGATAATGCCACATTTTTAGGGGTATTTGTCCCATAACCAATAGCTAGTGGTGTGATGCAATTGCTGCCATCTGTCCCATACCTTCCAACAGCTTCCATTCCTCCTAGTGGGTCAGTGAACACTCATTTAACAGTCCCCTTGGGTGTTTGTCTCCTAATTAATTTATTTAAATAATAATTTTCAGTAATTACATTCATCCTTGATCAAAACTGATCATAATTACAAAACTTTGTAATTAAATTTAACATAAAGTATTTTGCAAATAAAATAATAATTTTTAGAAATTTGGGTAGGTGACAGTCCAAAGGCACCTACGAGGGTTTGGGAACCACCGGAGCTTACCAGGAATTGGATGCATGCATTCCATTTCCAAACCCTTGCCAAGGAATTTCATTCGAAACCGATGCCTGCCAAAAACAAAGTCAAGAGTTTAAAAACAAGAAAACGTAAGTATGAAAGTTAAAACACAGTAACATATTTCTTTGGGTGAGTATTTACCTCTAGAATCAATGGTTCTGAGTCCTGTACATTACACCAGCAAAACGACGAGCTCAATGGCGTGGATAGAGGCTACGAGTTTTATTTCTTTCTATAAAAGATTTTCCTCCACTAACTGAAGAAATCAAGCTACAATTTCATCCTTCAAAACCAATAGAAACTGAACACAGCAATCACAAACTATATCGTATCATCATAGCATCAAGGCTGAACCTGCAACTATTAAAGATCACACCTACAAGTCTCAAGGTCAAAACCTCTAAAATACTTTATCTAAACCCTATTTTCCAGCAACCTATCGACCTCATCACTTGAAACACCAGCGAAACAATGAAGACCAAGAACTCTCCATCAAACATTTACAACGAGATGTTAGGGTTAGCAAATCAATGATCCAGATCTAATACAATCAATGAGCAAGAGATTGCCAGCGAGCTACATTGGAGGTTGGGCAACCATAACATTTATTGCTTCTTAAATTACCACAACCGCGACAGAGACAACTTTGCTTACTAAGGATCATTACCATATCCAACATGGAGGAGAATAGACGTGGAAACCACATGGATTTAGATTCATAGTCATTTAATCCACCACATTCACATGGATGGTATTACGTGGAGTGCCAACAACACTTTCCACTATGAAGTTTGCTCCGATCCATTAATGCAGGAATGGGACACCATCAACTCCAGGTTGAAAAGCATGCCAAGAATTAAGTTTCAGAACACCTGTCAAATCGGAATTCATTGCAAAGTTAGTATCAATATATATATATATATATATATATATTGTATAGTAGAAAAGATTAGCAATCATGCATCGTATAACTTGATAATTTCAATCTTTATAGTTGATATAGTTTCAAAGCTAATATTCACGCCTTATAATAGTAGAGTTTATGCTATGTCAAGTTACATTGTTGATATCGCAGCCCTTGGCTTGTGTACAAGTCACATAGGTAAGGCTTATAGATTTGTATGTAGCCAAACCTTGACGAGAGTTGGTAATTGGAGATTATAGGTAGATAGGATTATTTATTTTATACAAATTATAATGCTAGCAATATATTCTTCAGATTTTTTTTTATATATACATTGCAAATAATTGAAAAGGGTAGGATTTATGTTTTTGTTCTCAAGCTAACTAACGTTAATTATTTAGCATAAAAACCATGATCATATTATTGCGTCATACAATAGTTTATAGTGCAAAGTATTGATGAATTAGTAGTACGAATACTACATCTACAACATACAAGTAGAACTACCTTAAGACAATGGTAAAGTCACTCAACATTAATGATGATACTCATGATAACAACTTAGCAGCATAAGAACTAAATAGACGACACTTTTTCATAAAACATTGATGATTTTGCAAGTCAGCACTTGATCTAGTTTTTAAACTAAATAATTCTAATCTCCAACAGCTTCTTTCGTAATGAGGTACTTAGCATTTTAATATTACATCGACGTTGAATTAAAAGACACACGTACTCTTAAAACGTGTGGTCGTAGAACTTCTTACTTGCTATCTGCACATAGAAACATTCCAAATGCCTTAGATTTTGTAGCTAAGTAAACTCCAGGGTACCTCGTAGGACACCCTTGGACATCAAGAAAAACAAACCGTCAGTATCTTGTCAAAAAGTACCCATTGCATCATATTTCTAAACTTTCAGTTAACTAGCGCAATTATTGTAGTAGGCATGTTGTCATAAGTATGATGTGTCGTTGTTATCTAAAATGTTTTTAACTCAGTGATTTCATTATGTTAGGTATGTAATGACTTCTTAATCATTGTCGTCTTAATCAAGCAATTATTATTTCCGCAACTATAATCATCACATTTAATGTTGTTTTTAAAAGTTTTAAATTTTTATGAAAATTCGGGATGTTACAATTCCTAAATGGGCATTACGATCTCAACACCACTCAAGTTTATGGTTATGAATAAGAAGAACATGTATGAAGTGATATATATTTATTATTGCTTGAAATTTCCAATTCCTAAGTCAAACAGATATATGTTGTTAATCGCTTACATTTTAATGTATATGTAGGTAATTGCTAATAATGTAGAGAATGCAAAGGAAGTTATACCTACCTAGATTCCACTAGAGACACATGTAACAATAATTTCTTTCTGTAAAGATTTCATTCATTTTGGTATACTTTTTCCCAACGGGATATGTATTGATTTTAACTTCGATTTTCACTTTCCAGGACCATCAAAATGATGAGATGGAAATTCGAGATGAAAGAAATGGTGAAGCAAAATCCACTTCAATGACATGTACATAGGTACTTTTTTCGACCCCTCCATATTTGGAATAAATATGAATTAGTATTGGTAGATCCATCCATATAAGAAGATAACACATTTTCCAAATCTTTATAACAAAGTCGATATAAGTTCTTAAGGCCTTGATTTAACCTGGGACATGCTTTCTAGCCTTAACAAGAGATATGAGTCCCTTGCCTTACTTGAGAGACAATGCTTTTAGTGTCACTTACAAGATATCATGTCTAAGATGCACGTTGTGGACATGATCCTTGGATCCAAATCTCCTTAGATATATTTTGCATGCTTCATCAAAGTATTGTAGGACTTGGAAAGGTTTATTTATAGCTTCTTAAAACTTTGGGCTTATATTAAGTCATAGGTTTCCTTATTTCTCCATAATCATAACATATGTTATATCTCTCCTAAATTCTTTGGCTGTGGAAGGAAGGAGAAGAGGTAACTATTTTAAACCAACTTGTGGATCGAAAACTAGCCTTGCCAATCTAGAGAGGGCTCTCTCTTACAACTCAGTTTTTAGATGCTAGCTTTCAATGGATGGTTGTGTAATCAGGGAAATGGCTAGGTCTTATGTGGGTAGATTAGGGTTTTGGTTTTCTTAAAGTGGTGGGATAGATAGAAAAGCCCCATTGGGCATGGAGTCAATAGGTTCACAAAAAATTACGAGGGTGGTCAATGATTGGTTGTATAATTATCAAGGAAGCATATGCAAGATAGCCAATATCTCCTAGTTAATCAGATTGTTGAGGTATGGAAGCAGAATTGAGGTGAAAAATATATTAAAGCAGATTATCAATGATGAATTCTACTCCAACTGTGGAAGAAATAATAACAAAATATTGTCTAAAAATGATGAAACAGAGAACCAAGCTAAGGATTAATTCTAAAACAATAATTTCATTCAAACATGGAATATAACGCATGAAAAATAGAAAAACTGAGAAAGACGCACATTCACGAAAGACAACACAGACATAAGAGAAATAGACACATGAATCTATGGTAAAAGCATTCAGTACTTCTACATTGATATATTTCATTAAGCTTCAAAAGTCAACAAGATGTCCACGACTCAAAAATTTTCTCTCCAAAATTCTGACCCTTGGGTCATCTAAAAACTCGCCATATATAGGCTTACAATTGTTTGTATCAAAGAAAAATCCTAAATCCTTTTTTGCTATTATGAAAAATAGTAAATGACCTCATAACTACTATAAGTGTAAATTAACTACAATTTAAACTATGAATTATGGACTATTGCTCAATTAATTGATGGAAAATTTGACTATTTCTAACTTACTAATCATGCGAACTGAAAACAGGTCAACTGCTAGTTGCTATCCTTCACCTGTTCACTTTGTCTTGATATAGATCAAATCCATGTGAGGTGCCCAAAATTTATATATCCATCCCATTATGTTTGACTTCAGTAACTTTCGTAGCACCCCCTATCTTTTTTCCATGCTATGCATTGTAAAAGTGTGTTCGAGAACTCTCGTAGCGCACTCCCTGTTGTTTCCGTGATATGCGTTGCAGGAGTGCATTTCAAGAACTCTTGTAGCAAACTCCATATTTTTTATGTGATATGAAAGAGTGTGTTTCCAGAACTCTCGTAGTGCACTCGCTATTTGTTTCCATGGTATGCACTATAGGAGTGCATTTCCATAACTCTCGTAGAGCACTCCCCTTTTTTTGTGATTTGTGTTGCAGGATTGCATTTCCAAAACTCTCGTAGTGTACTCCCTGTTTTTTTCGTGATATGCACTACAAGAGTTCTAGAAACTACTAAAATTCCATTGTTTCATATAGTCATGCTTAAGTTCCATCCCAAGGGCTCCAAAATTACTACTTAACCTCTTCTATGTCTAATTCTCATCCTTGCATGTGTCCATACTCTTCCCCTGTTCCGAACCACCAAATAAAATTGAACCCTAATGGAAACCCTAATGCTGGATCTTTGCGTGAGTAGGTTCCAGGTGGCATATTACCTTTTATATGCATTTTCATGTCCCCTCCCATCATTCCATACCACAGAGGGAACATGAATGTAACATGGGGGTGTTTGATTCTTCCCCAAATCCATATGACTAAAATTTTGTCATTTAAATAAAATGCATAGTTGAATTATACAGCGGAATTAAAACATAATAATACACACATAGACTGGAATGCATCAGCATGTCTATCCCAAGCAAATGATGAATCAACAAATAGAGAATCAATCCCATTCTTATGTTATGCAAATACTTCATATCAATTCCATTAACATGAATAATTAACATTCAGAATTAACACATACAGAACACAGAATGCATATAAATTACACCACAAAGAATACTTATCTTTGAGATGAACATGTCCAAACAACTGGCTATGAGAGAGCAATGTTCCACCCAACCATAGATCTCTATCCATCCTATATTCTCTCAGCTGAGAGATCACCCCCGAGCTGGGTTGTGTATCCACTAAGGAGGAACTAAACAGGCTCACTCACAGCCATGGCTTCACTCAACAGCGATGCTAAGCCAACACACAACTGGGTTTATCAAACATACAAGAGACAAAGGAGGGAAATGCTAAGCTAGTGAGATCATCCATAGAGCTACAAGCATATCAACTAAACTCAATAGTTATGGCACCCACAATACCTACCACACCCAACACAAGGAAGGTCCCCTTCTCTGCTGCACAGTCCCTCAGGCATACCTTCCCTCTAGTGCTCTTCAGGGTGGGCATAGAAAGGTCCAACTTCTAATTCCTTGAGATTCTAGCCTTCACTGGGTTTATCAAGCAAACCCAACCTCTGCTCAGTGATTCATACTTGGATTTCTCACAGTTCTGTTATCCAATAACTCAATCCCATCACTTCATTTATAGGCTATAAAGACTGGGTTTTCAAATGGATTTCAGGGTATCTAACACTCTCAATTTTGCCCCAAGGTTCATATCTATCGATCTCCCATTGGATTTCACTGTCAAATACCAATTTTGGGTGTTTATGGCTCTTCAAAACGTGGGTTCTTGCAAAGTTGCGATTTCTGGTTTTTTTTCTCACTGCTGGCAATTCGTAGTGGATGAAAATTGATGCTGGGATCTTCCACAATGGAATGAGATTGAGGAAAAATCTATTCCCATGAGGTAGAGTGACTTGTGGTACAAGAAAATAGATCCCACACTTTGCCATACGAATTCTTGGGCTGCCCATGCTCCATTTAAGCCATGGACTGAATTCTTCAACAACTTCCTTACAACATAAATAAATGTCAGCAAGGAAAGTCAAATGGGTTCTCACAATGAAATTTGGCAGCATATGGTTCATCCCCACAACCCCCTCACCAGTCCCTAATGGATACACATGGCCCTTTCTCATTCGTTGCTCCCATAGTCAGTTTTGGTATTTTATTGCAATATCAAATATTTACATCATTTACAATATTCCATGGCTTAATAGCACATGGGTAACAAAATATCAAATGTTTTTCCATCCTAAATAAAGTCCGAACAGACACTAGCGGGGCCTTGGCCTTGAGCTCCATGCTAGGGAACATACATAGCATGTATACAATATTTACATTAAAAGCCAATATTTCATAAGGGTCAAAATTGGGGTATTACATGCATATCCATTCCTTCTTGCTGACCGTGCTTCTTTTCCTGTGAGTAATACTTGAGTACTTTGAGTACTTTCCTTTTCAAATAGTAGATATCAACTTCTCAAAATTAGGGCTTGTTTCTAGGAAACTGTAGTTCTTTAAAACGTAATTTTTTAGGACGATTTGTATTCAGTCAAAAATGTTGCTGGGATGTGATAGAGGCATCATTCCCTTTGAGAAGCCACTTCATCCATGATTTTTAAGTTTCTCACTGATGCTTCTCCTCCTTTGAAAAGCTACAATTCTTCTCTAAGCGCCATGTTCTCTGCATATAACGATGTGTTTCTTCTGTATAGGTTTTGTACCTATTTCCTGAGGGGAACTCCTCTTACCAATCTAATTTGAGTCTCATATAACATGCCTTATGTCGCATGTAATTCCTTTGTTACCTTCCCCCTATATATTCTATTTTCTTCGAGGACCCTTGCTTTTGCTTCCTTTTCCTCCTTCAGCCGGGCTTTCAATTGGTTAATTTCGGACTCTATATCTTTCATCTTAGTTTTCAACTGGATATTCTCAGACTCAGTATATTTCAACTGAGTTTTCAACTCGATATTCTTTGATTCTTCCTCATCTCTTTTTGTAGAAGGTTGGGTATCTTTCTGTTGGGATTCCATTCGGTCAATTCTAGACTCCGCATCACCTCTTTGTGAAGATTGTTGGAATCTAGGTGTCTCTTCATCGTCCAGCTGAATGGGAGATCTAGGTAGAGTTCAAGGGGGAATTTCCATGGTAGTTGAAAGAGTTTCATGACTCGTGAAAACCATCCTTCTAGTTGTTTCCCTAGTCAAGGGATTTCTAGGAATTAATTTTTTAGTCACTTCTGGTGTAAATATGTATTCCTTCACTTTCAATTTTTCCTTCTCCTTCTGAGTGTCTAGACCCTTTTTAAATTTGGTCATCCTTTCTTATGTTTTGATAGGTGTTCCCTCTTTTGTCTTCTTCCCTTTTACCTTTCCATAGGTTCTTATCTTAACTACTGTCTCTTATTCAGTATTATTCCTCTTCCCCTTGTCAGGGATGCTTATCTTAACTGGTGTCTCTTCTTCAGTCTCCTTCCATTTTCCCTTGTGAAGGATGCTTACCTTAACTGGTGTTGATTTCATATCTTCAGGCTCATACCTAGTCAAGAAGAGGAAAGTGTTCCATTCTCTCCATAACCTCTTCAATTATTCCACTACTAGTAGCTTTATGAGGCCAAAATGGAAAATATAATGGTGAATTTGTTGGCCATGTTACTATGCCTTATCAATCATCTTATATAAGCTCCTGAACAGGTAATAGGGCATGTCCAAAGGTCTCTTCCCTGTGAAATGGAGTAATAATAGGAAATGGTACTGGTATGTTATGTCATATCTCCCTTCACAAGTGAAAAAAATCTGAATAACAAGCAAGAGATCGTCATACTGTTTGGTGATCTAAGCCCTGGGAACCCCATATGTCAAATTTTCTCTTTTATGCTCCTCCTTTAGAAAATGGTCACATGTTTTCATCTGGAACTTGGTTACCTTAAACCACTCCTCTCATTTCCTGGGTATCTTCATTGCAACTTCTATGGAGGTCATGGTGACCTTTATATCCAAGGGTCCGACCTTGTTCTTGTGATATCCATGCAACTTCTCACAGAACCTCGGGAAACCCACGTGGTGGAAGAAATGTCGGGCAGGAAAGTTCACCTTTAACCACTCTTTGCCCAGTTCAAAATGTACCAGGGCCCCACTCTTATTTCTCTTTTTCCTAACTGCTCCTAGCTCCATGTCGCTGCTCGACCCTTTAGTGGTGGTTGATATCGACACCTGTTTGCACTTGGGAAAATACCAGAATTCTCACTGTATTACAAAATCCTCACTCGAATGAGCACTTTAGCTGTTAGTAACGGGGGGGGAGACGTTTTAGATTCATCAAAGACCGAATTTTGGGTGATAACCGATGGATGTTATGTGACCCCATCCTGACTGACAACTTCATACTCAATTGGAGGGTGTGACACGACCCTATCTTAACTAATAGTTTTAACAAGTCATTATTGCAATTTTACAAACTCCTGCAACGACCATGCGTTAGAATTTCGTTTGGACGTTGTGGGAATTTTAAAAATTCCATAGTGCCTTTAGTCTAATATCTCTTTTGGATGTTGCAGGACTTTTGAAAATTTCGTTGCACACTTAGTTCTTCTTTTTCATTGGCGCTACGGTCTTTTTGGAGCATTTGTATCACCCTTAGTTATATTTTTTCATTGGCACTATAGGAGTGGGTATTTCATACATCAACTCTTAGGGAGGAGTAGGTATAGGTGGTAGGATTTGATTCTGGACTCATATGACCATGGGAAGAACTTGACCTCCTTATAAGCCCCTCTTTTTTCTAACTAGAGCATATGTCACCTACCCAATTTTTGAGAATAATTATTTTCTACTATTATCCTTTTTGCAAAATACTTTGTGTTAAATTATAATTACAAGTTTTGTAATTATTACTAAATTAGGTCAAAGATGAATGTAATGACTCATTATTATTATTTAATAAATAAAAATGGGACACAAACACTCAAGAAAGCTCTTACAAGAGTGTTCACTGACCCACTAGGAGGAATGGAAGCTGCTGGAAGGATTGGGACAGATGACAATATTTGCACTCTACCATTAGCTGTTGGTATGGGACAACTCCCCCTAATTTTGTGGCATTTCCCCCTCTAGGTGGAGGGAGGTGAGCAGGTAGCTCACTAATGACCAGTTAATTACAAAAAGACTTAGGCAGCCTATAAAAGGAAATTTGAATTGAGCAGGGAGCTCTTACAATGTTTTCTGCATAAACATTTCCTCATGCGCATCAGATGATGGCTTAGAGATTCGAATAGCAAGGCTGTGGAGAGTGCAAGTATAAGTCTGCAAAATGTTATGAGAAGGATAGACCAGAGGTGCTGGTGTAGGTCCCATTGACTACTAAGCCTATAAGGATGGATAAATTTCTTGCTGCTGCAAGTAGAGATCCTATGCTTCTGAACTTCCTTCCTCCTGGTGGATCAGTGGACAGGCTCGGGGGTCCTAAGGCAGGAATCTTGGCTTCTTAGGAGCAGGTTGGGTGGAACAGGCTTCTTGAGTAATTTGTTCCTCCTACCACACTCAGGTTCTACATCCTTTTTTGTGTGTGTTTCCAATCACATGAACTCTTTCAGAAAGTGGCTTAGAAATGTCATTAATGACCAGTAGCAGTAAAATGTTAGATCCTGATTGATTTTAAATTGCTGAACTGATAAAATGACCCCTCTTCATTTTTCCCCATGCGTGAGGCTGCATCGTACTCTAGTACAGAGAGGTAGCATTAAATCTGTTCATTTAAAGTGAAATCTAAGATACATCTAAATTCATAACCCCAGGAGACACCCATGCACAGACTTATATTCCCCATGCATCTCATTTTCTAGATATTTTAGCAGTTGCAAATTAAATCTCTGCATCCACTGAATATACTATTCAACTCTGTATGCTGAAACAACATATCAGAAACTAGCTATAAAAGTAATTTCCTTTTTGACTTCTGAAGGTGGACATGGTGTTGGCATCTAGGGTTTACTGATCATCAGTTATTTCTTCAAAAAGAAACCAATATCATGCATTCTCTTTAACCACATTCCCATACTTCTATTTTAATTGTTATTTGAATCTGACCGATCTTTATAGGAATTATTGTCATCTCTGTATTATCATTGTTCAAAAGAAAGGTACTGTATTATTCTATCATTTCTCCAGAGATCCAAAATGGACGAATACAGGGAGACAGAGTTTAAAGTAGATGAAATATTAAACTAATAGGCAGATTAAACTAACTAACGAATACTCTGTAAATTTCATTGATTCTCTATTATCAACTATACGTGGAAAAATTTAAATCACAGAATAACATGTTCTTAAATAAAAGGAAAAAGGGTAGTAATTATTTTATCAACTGACAAAGTTAAATACTGCATCTCTACACCTAAAACCAGGGTTTGATCTATTCTTGCCATACTAATATTTACAAACATTTAACAGCTGCAAAAGAAAATGTTTTCATCTCATAAAATTATTATAGGTATTCTAACTATAGAAATAGATCTGTAGTTCTTGCATGTAAACATCATTACAACCCATCACTTTTCATTTTAGAACTCCATTTTTGCATTATCATCGACAGGATAGGGTTTAACATCGCATACAGTTGTATTTCAAACTGAACCTAACACCCTTTTATTAACTGCTTAATTCAAGTTTGCAAAAACGTATTGTAAGCCAGGTATTCCATTATCATCTTACAACCATTCCTTGGATAAACATTTTAAACATACTTTTCATTCTTTCAGAAACAATTCGAAAATTAGAGTTCAAAACACTATACGTAAACGTTAAACCCTAATACTAAAAGTTTCCTTTTAAAAATACGATTGCAACATCTTATAGAAAACCTTTTTCTTGTTTGCTAATTGTTTCATTCAAACCCATTTTCACACAACATAGCTATTGTCAAGACAAACCACAGTCAACATTTTATTTTCCTTACTGTTCAACTTTTTCTTCCACCATCGAATTAGAAGTGCAAAACTATAAACATTAAATGTCTAAATGCTGTAAAATTCATTTCAACATTGAAGGTTCAAACCCTATTGAGTTCGCCGAGCCAAGGCATGGCTGGCCTTACATTTTAGAAAGATTTACATCATCTACGCTAACTAGAAACCATAACAGTAACATTTTCCCCAAAGTTGCAGGCGAGGAAAAAGCCATTGTCGAGAAGACACATTTCCAAAACCGTACCGACACTCACAACTGTCGGCCAAGTGCGAATCCAGGAGAACCATGAGGTAGGGTTACCACCGATGCTTACTAGTGGTTACGCTGTAGTTTCCCCGACAAACATTCCAGGCATACCACTATTCGCTGAGAGCTAACCTGACAAGCAGAACATGCTCAGGGTTAAACAATATTTATAAAATGTCGATGCTTTCACAAAGAAAACTCTAAGTTATTCAAGAACACTGTACCTGCGTCGTTGACAGAAGAATGACGAAGCCATCCATCCAACTTGAAGTAGAAAGACCCAACTCGTAGGGCACACTGTGTCAACACTTGCGAAACTTTCAACCCGATTCTGAAACCCCAGACCTTCAAGTTACTTTAACACCACCGAACGGATGCACTCATCCAATCTTGTGGTTGTTGCACTATTTATTTTCCAGACTGGGCCCCTATTGATCGTATTTACTTGCATATTGAAGGTTGCTGCATGTCTCAGGTTCGAGCCTAAGGGAGGCTAAAAGAACATCAAAACCTAAGGGCCTCTCGGTCGGTTGGTCTCACCCCAAACCCTACCACCGAAACGAATGCCAAAGAAAACATTACAAAAGGTTACGTTTAAGGTTCACTATGATCCCAATGCACAACAAATCGACGATGGAGATCTACTACCTATGAGCCACGTTGGTGGGTGGTAGATGCAGTATTAAATCACCCATCTACCTCCTAAACCATGACTTTTCCAACTTAGTTGACACCGAGGCAGGAGGCCTGTTACAACTCAGCACTGGTGAACCTTTTCACATGCTAGACATCCACTATAACATTCACGTAATATTACCACTAATGCTGTAGCCATGAAGACCTGATTTCAAAACCCAATCATTACGATGCCTGTAACTTGTACGCCAGACATTTATCATGCCATCATACCCACCTGCCAACCATAGGATCGACGTTATTACATTCACCTTATAAATCATACCAAGGTTAAAATATATATCGGTAGCATGCATAAAGATTTCGTATGTTCTATTTAAGTCAAGATAAGTACACTCATAGCATAACAATTCAACCGAGTCGCATTCAATACCTAAGGTATGGATAGGTCCGCCCCACTTAGTGTAAAGTTCATCATGCTTGCCCATGTTATAAATTCATAGGGTTACACCCTTTAGGGCATAGTTGCCACATAAAAACCATCGCATAAATTTCATGGTAGAGTAATAATGTATAATACATTACCAATAATCGCTTAGGTAATAAAAAGAAACTTAGAATCACCTTGTCGCCTTCACTATGGTTTGCCCAGGACCATGTTTCCTTGTCTTAGATTTGTCACAAGTCGAAATTTATAAAAAGATTATTTTAAAAGCCGCAAGTCATTCATGGAATGGTAACAAGGGAAGCCATAAACTCTTAAATGCAAAAAACTAATAACAACCACACTCAGAAATTTACAACTTCTGCAGCTTTTGAGCTAGTCAAGTTACTTCTTATGAAAATTGAAAAGAAACCATACCTGTGGTGTCGAAGCACTAGCAGTTTTCATTTATGAAACGGTTATTAAACACTCTGAAATTATCGCTATCTCTTACCTACGAATCTGCGCATGAAGGACGGGTACAATGCTTTAGCTAAGTAGCTAAGTAAGCCTCGGGGTACCTCGTGGTACCCCTTTCATCATCATCCAGAAATTTTAAACTGTCAGTACTTTGTCGAGGAGAAATCTGTTTTCCAAATGTATCGAAATTTTCAATCATTCAAGCATATAATTAAATGTCGTAATCATTATTTTGGATTCATGACGTGTCGCTAACACAAACACCATCAATTAAAAAAAAACACAGTAGTTAAGTTGTTTCTACAAATGACTTAATTATTAATTACTGCTTTACTAAATTATTTCTGCATTTTGCAATTATTAGCATTTAATGATGATTTAGAAATTTTAATTTTTTATGAAAATTCCAAGATGTTACATGTGGTATCATAGCTCATGTTCGAACTCTAGGCCTAAAGACGGTCCAAGAAACACGCAAACAGAAAATTTATGACTGTGAAATTTTTTGCTAACTCAAATTTAAATTATTTTGTCGTATACAGAAAATTGTCTTTGATTTACAGATATGGAAGGGTCATCTGAACACATGAGGGGCATATTTCTGTCAAACAGCCCTAGTATGGAACAACAATTTCAGGGCAACCGGGGGTAACGATTCGTCAGAATTATTGCGTGCTTTTCAAGAATTGAAAGCAGAGATCCAGTCAGTGAAGCAGGACAATGAAAGAATCCTGAGGACACAGGAGGAGTTGAAGCAAGCACTGTTTGACCAATATCCAAAATATGAACAGGAACTTGAACATACTTCCGAAACTAAAAGGCTACCTCATGAAGGAAAGGATAAGCAAATAGAAATAGCTAAGGAAAACAACAACTCAACATCATCAGGAACTGCCAAACATCCACGTAAAAAGAAGCATAACTACTCTAGTGACAGCAGTGAAGGAGACTTCAAGCCAAAAAGAAAAAGAAAAAAACAGTACGAACAGATATCTGGTGAATTCAAGAAAATCAAACCCCCAACTTTCAATGGTGAAATAGAGAAAGGAGAGATAGCGGAAGCATGGTTGTCCGGCATGAAAAAGTATTTTCAGATCTATGACTATTCGGAATCCTTAAAGGCAAAAATGGCAATTTATAATCTGACCGGGAAGGCAGATATTTGGTGGCAAGACCTTAAAAGGGTAAAAGGCATAAAAGACCGAGATGTGAGTTGGAGTACTTTTAAAAGATACTTCAAGAAGAAATTCTTATCTGAGCAGTATTATGAAGAAAAATCCAAAGAATTCTATTATCTAAAACTAGGAACGATGAACATGAAAGAACTGAACAACAAGTTTTTAAGTTTGCTAAGGTATGTGCCGTATATGGTGGAGGAAAAACCGAAGGTCCAGAGGTACCTAAGTTGTCTACCTTTCAACATCAAGGACAAGATAGAGTACGATAACCCTAAGACACTAGAAGAAGCCATGAGGAAATAAACTTTTTGCTTTGACCAGAATAAGAAAAGAGAAGGGGTACCTAGCTGGAAAAACCCAAAACCTAGTAATTTTGAACAGAAAAGGAAAAATTTCAGATATGGTGGAAATTCCGGTTTTCAGAGGAAAAATTTTCAGAATCAAAAATTTCAACAGAACATAAATAATTAGTAGCAGAAATTCAGCACCCAGAAATGTCCCCAATGTTGTCAGGACCAATGAACAGAAGCCACCTATAAAATGCTTTGAGTGCCAAGGACCCCATTATGCCTCAGACTACCCCCTCAAGAAACAGGAAGCCAACCATATTCACTCCATACAGTCTGAAGCTACTGTAGGAGATGTGGCAAGATAAGTACCCATAATTAGTGCAGCATTGGACAACCAGCAAACAGAACACCAAGTATCAATGGTGGAGGTTGAAGGTATGCTGCAAAATCACCCAGTTTCTATTTTAATTGACCCTGGTGCTAGTCTAAGTTATATATCACTGGTTGTTGTAGAAAGTCTCGATTTGAAAACAGAAAAATTTGATAAATCTTGGTTAGTTAGATTAGCGACAGGAACAAAAAGAAAGGTTTTTGATTTTGTGGAAAATTGTGTTTTATCTATGAATCAATTAACAACGCAAGTTGAGTTAAATATTTTTCCATTGGGGTCATATGACATCCTAATTGGTATGGACTGGTTAGAAACCCATTGTGTCATTCTGAATTGTTATGAGAAAAGTTTCATTTTCCTGGATGATGAAGGAAAGACAGCAGAAGTAAAAGGCATCCCTAGGAAAACATATATTCGACAGATTTCAGCCATTTAAGTAAAAAGGGCAATCAGAAAAGGGTGTTAGATGTTTGCAGTAAATGTGGTGCATAATGAGTTGAGTACTAAGGAGGACAAACTTAAAATAGAGGACATACGTGTCTTAAAAGATTTCCAAGATATTTTTCCTAAAGAGATCCCAGAATTACCTCCCAAAAGGGACGTGAATTTTACTATTGAATTAATACCAGGTGCATTACTAAGTTCTAAAGCTCCATACCGGATGAATATACTAGAGCTGAATGAGTTAAAATCTCAGTTGAAGGAGATGATCGATAAAAAATACATAAGACCCAGCGTGTCACCTTGGGGAGCACTGGTCATTTTTGTTAAAAAGAAGGATGGTACCCTAAGAATTTGCATAGATTATCGTCAACTGAATAAAATGATGATCAAGAATAGGTACCCGCTGTCCCACATTGACGATCTATTTGACTAGCTACGCGGAGCAATGATATTTTGGAAGATTGATTTACAATCAGGATATCATCAGGTTCGTGTGAAGGATGAAGACATTTTCAAAACAGCCTTTAGAACTTGTTATGGACACTATGAGTTCGTTGTCATGCCGTTTGGATTGACTAATGCCCCTGTTGTATTTATGTGTTTAATGAACAAAATTCTGCACAAGTACTTAGATAAGTTTGCAGTTGTGTTTATCGATGACATTTTAGTATATTCTAAGAACAAGGAGGAGCATGATGAAAATATACGAATCATTTTGCCAGTTCTGAGGGAGCACCAACTCTATGCTAAGTTCAATAAATGTGATTTTTACAAAGACAAGATTCAGTACTTAGGACACATAATCTCTGAGGAAGGGATTTCGGTTGACCCCGCCAAGATAAAGGCCATTAATGAATGGCTGGTTCCTAAAGATGTGACGGATGTGCGATTATTTATGGGCATTACTGGTTATTACAGAAAATTCATTGAAGGGTTTTCAAGTATTGCAAACCCCATAACGTCGCTGCAGAAAAAGGGAAAGAAGTTTGTCTGGGATCAAAAGTGTGCGGACAGTTTTACAAAGTTAAAGGAATTGCTGACTACAGTGCCTATTTTGAGAATTGCATATCCTAGTAAAGATTTTGTAGTATGTACAGACGCGTGCAATGATGGACTTGGAGGAGTCCTAACACAGGAGGGACATGCTGTAGCTTATGAGTCAAGAAAGTTGAAAATATATGAGAAGAACTATTCCACCTACGATCTAGAATTGTTAGCAGTAATTCATGCCTTGAAAATGTGGCGTCACCACCTTATTGGCAGAAAATTTACCTTAATGATGAATAATATGGGGCTGAAATATTTATTAGATCAGACAAAATTGAATGCCAGGCAAGCTAGATGGCTAACTTTTCTGAGTGAGTATGATTTTGAAAGTCAGCACATTAAGGGGGAGGAGAATAAAGTTGCTAACGCATTAAGTCGTAATGCAAGGATACATTTTATTTCATCCATCAGCACATACGCAACAGATTTGGAGAAATAGATTTTTGAAGGAATTAAAGAGGATGAGGAATACAGAAAATTTCAGGAAAGGACAACAGAAAGCAATTCTGAAAATTCTATAACAGATTTCAGTTTGAAGGAAAATGGCTTACTGCTGTACAAAAACAGATTGTACGTACCAAACGTACCAACAGTAAAGATTTTGATTTTGGATGAGATGCACAAAAGCCACTACTCTTTCCATCCAGGTTATCAGAAGACCATCACAATGCTACGGAAAGAGTACTATTGGCCCAGAATGAAGGATGAAGTAGCAGAATATATAGCTAAGTGTTTTGACTGTCAAAAAGTGAAGGTGGAACATTAGCATCCTACTGGATTTCTATAGCCCTTGCCTATACCCAGTTGGAAATGGGAAATCATAAGCATAGATTTCATCACTGGGTTACCAAAGAATCAAAAACAACATGACTCCATCATGGTGGTAGTAGACAAACTTAGCAAGGCAGCCCATTTTATCCATGTATAAACTACCCATAAAGCTCCTGATATCGCAGAAATTTTTATGAAGTAGATTTTTTGACTGCATGGGATAACCAAGGTAATAGTTTCAGACCAAGATTCAAAGTTCACAGGTAAATTTTGGAGTTCCTTGTTCAAGGGGTTAAATACCACCTTAAATTTCAGCATCGCGTTTCATCCACAAACAGACGGACAGACTGAAAGGGTGAACCAGATATTGGAAGACATGCTCAAAATGTATGTTAAGGATCAGCCTGGTAAGTGGGAAGACTTATTGCATCTAGCATAGTTTGCATATAACAATCACTACCATGCTTCAGCCAAGCTTAGCCCGTTTGAAATTCTTTACGGTAGAAAATGTAACACATCGGTGTCATGGAGTGATCCAGTTAGCAGAGTCACCTTAGGGCCCGAATTGTTGCAGGAATTAGAACTAATCGTGAAGCAAGTACAAGGAAACCTTAAAGTTGCCCAGGATAGACAGAAAATTCAAGCAGACCTTAAAAGGACTCATAAAAAGTTCCAGGTTGGTGAACATGTTTTTCTTAAGGTAAGGCCGAAAAAGAGTTCATTAAAATTGGGAAGTTGTGCCAAACTGGCACCCAGGTTTTGTGGTCCTTTTGAAATCTTGTCAAGAGTTGGACCTGTGGCATATCAATTAGCCTTACCCTCAAACCTCAAAATCCATAAAATTTTTTCACATTTCATTTTTAAAGAAATATGTGCATGATCCTACTCATGTTGTAAATTGGAATAATGTTCAGGTGGAACAAGGCAGTGATTTTTCGGTGGAACCAGACTGTATTCTCGCAAGGAAAGAAACTCTACTCTAGAACCGCACCGTTGGCCAAGTAAAAGTGCAATGGAATCACTTTAGCCTAGCAGAGGCAACCTGGGAGTTGGAGAGTAGTATGCGGGATGCATACCCAACTCTGTTCCAAGAACACTCCAGGAGTGAATAAAGCAACATCAAGGACGATGTTGAGGCTCAAGGGGGGTGTATGTCACCTACCCAATTTTTGAGAATAATTTTCTACTATTATCCTTTTGGAAAAATACTTTGTGTTAAATTATAATTACATCTTTTGTAATTATGACCAAATTAGGTGAAAGATGAATGTAATGACTCATTATTATTATTTAATAAATAAAAATGGGAGACAAACACTCAAGAAAGCTCTTACAAGAGTGTTCACTGGCCCACTAGGAGGAATGGAAGCTACTGGAAGGATTGGGACAGATGGAAACATTTGCACTCTACCATTAGCTGTTGATATGGGACAACTCCCCCTAATTTTGTGACATTTCCCCCTCCAAGTGGAGGGAGGTGAGCAGGTAGCTCACTAATGACCAATTAATTACAAAAAGACCTAGGTAGCCTATAAAAGGCAATTCGAATTGAGCAGGGAGCTCTTTCAATGTTTTCTGCAGAAACATTTCCTCATGTGCATCAGGTGATGGCTGAGAGATTTGAATAGGGAGGCTATGGAGAGTGAAAGTATAAGTCTACAAAATGTTATGAGAAGGACAGACCAGAGGTGCTGGTGCAGGTCCCATTGACTACTAAGCCTGTAAGGTCGGATAAATTTCTTGTTGCTGCAAGTAGAGATCTTATGCTTTTGAACTTTCTTCCTCCTGGTGGATCAGTGGACAGGATCAGGGGTCCTAAGGAAGGCATCTTGGCTGCTTAGGAGTAGGTTGGGTGGAACAAGCTTCTTGAGTGATTTGTTCCTCCTACCACACTAAGGTTCTACATCCTTTTTTTTATGTTTCCAATCACATGAATTCTTTCAGAAAGTGGCTTAGAAATGTTATTAATGACCAGTAGCAGTAAAATGTTAGATCCTGATTGATTTTAAATTGCTGAACTAATAAAATGATTCCTCTGCATTTTTCCCCATGCATGAGGCTACATCGTACTCCAGTACAGAGAGGTAGCATTAAATCTATTCATTTAAAGTGAAACCTAACATGCACCTAAATTCATAACCCCAAGAGACACCCATGCACAGACTTATATTCCCCATGCATCTCATTTTCTAGATATTTTAGTAGCTGCAAATTAAATCTCTGCATCCACTGAATATATTGTTCAACTCTGTATGCCGAAACAACATATCAGAAACTAGCTATAACAGTAATTTCCATTCTGACTTCTAAAGGTGGACTCAGTGTTAGCATCTAGGGTTTACTGATCATCAGTTATTTCTTCAAAAAGAAACCAATATCATGCATTTTGTTTAACCACATTACCATACTTCTATTTTAATTATTATTTGAATCTGACCAATCTTTATAGGAATCATTGTCATCTTTGTATTATCATTGTTCAAAAGAAAGGTACTATATTATTCTATCATTTCTCCAGAGATCCAAACTGGACGAATACAGGGAGACAGAGTTTAAAGTAGATGAAATATTAAACTAATAGGCAGATTAAAATAACTGACGAATACTCTGTAAATTTCTTTTATTCTGTATTATCAACTGTACGTGGCAAAATTTAAATCACATAATAACATGTTCTTAAATAAAAGGAAAAGGGGTAGTAATTATTTTATCAACTGACAGAGTAAAATACTGCATCTCTACACCCAAAACAAGGGTTTGATCTGTTCTTTCCATATTAATATTTACAAACATTTAACAACTGCAAAAGCAAATGTTTTCATCTCATAAAATTATCATAGGTATTCGAACTATAGAAATAGATCTGTAGTTCTTGCATGTAAACATCATTACAGCCCAGCACGTTTCATTTTAGAACTCCATTTTTGCATTATCATCGACAGGATAGGGTTTAACATCGCATACAGTTGTATTTCAAACTAAACCTAACACCCTTTTATCAACTGCTTAATTCAAGTTTGCACAGACGTATTGTAAGCCAGGTATTCCATTATCGGCTTACAGCCATTCTTTGGATAAACACTTTAAACATGCTTTTCATTCTTTCAGAAACAACTCGAAAATCAGAGTTCAAAACACTATATGTAAACGTTAAACCCTAATACTGAAAGTTTCCATTTAGAAATACGATTGCAGCATCTTACTCAAAACCTTTTTCTTGTTTGCTGATTGTTTCATTCAAACCCATTTTCACACTACACAGCTATTGTCAAGACAAACCATAGTCAACATTTTATTTTCCTTAAAGTTCAAGTTTTGCTTCCACCATCAAATTAGAAATGCAAAACTATAAAAATTAAACTTCTAAATGCTGTAAAATTCATTTCAATATTGAAGGTTCAAACCCTATCGAGTTTTCTGAGCCGAGGCATGGCTGGCCTTACATTTTAGAAATATTTACATCATCTACACTAACTAGAAACCATAACAGTAACATTTTCCGCAACGTTGCAGGCGAGGCAAAAGCCATTGTGGAGAAGACACATTTCCAAAACCCTGCCAACACTCACAACTGTCGACCAAGTCCGAATCCAGGAGAACCATGAGGTAGGGTTACCACAGATGCTTATCGGTGGTTACGCTATAGTTTCCCCGTCAAACATTCCAAGCATACCACTGTTCGCCGAGGGCTAACCTGACAAGTAAAACATGCTCAGGGTTAAAGAATATTCATAAAATGCCAATGCATGCACAAAGAAAAATCTAAGTTATTCAACAACATTCTACCTACGTCGTTGACAGAAGAATGACGAAGCCATGATTCCATCCAACTTGAAGGAGAAAGACCCAACTCGTAGGGCATAATGTGTCAACAATTGCAAAACTTTCAACCCGATTCTGAAACCCCGACCTTCAAGTTACTTTAACACCACCGAATGGATGCACTCATCCAATCTTGTGGTTTCTGCACTATTTCTTTTCCATACTCGGCCCCTATTGATCGAATTTACTTACAGATTGAAGGTTTCTGCAGGTCTCAGGTTTGAGCCTGAGGGAGGCTAAAAAAACATCAAAACCTAAGGGCCTCTCAGCTGGTTGGTCTCACCCCAAACCCTACCACCGAAACGAATGCCAAAGAAAACGTCACAAAAGGTTACGTTTAGGGTTCACTACGATCCCAACGCACAACAAATCGACAATGGAGATCTACTACCTATGAACCACGTTGGTGGGTGGTAGATGCAGTATTAAATCACCCATCTACCTCCTAAGCCATGACTTTGCCAACTCAGTCGACACCGAGGTAGGAGGCCTGTTACAACTCAGCACTGGTGAACCTTTTCACATGCTGGACATCCACTATAACATTCACGTAATATTACCACTAATGTTGTAGCCATGAAGACCTGATTTCAAAACCCAATAATTACGATGCCTGTAACTCGTACGCCAGACATTTATCATGCCATCATACCCACCTGCCAACCATAGGATCGACGTTATTACATTCACCTTATAAATCATACCAAGGTTAAAATATATATCGGTAGCATGCATAAAGATTTCGTATGTTCTATTTAAGTCAATATAAGTGCACTCATAGCATAACAATTCAGCCAAGGTTGCATTCGATACCTAAAGTATGGATAGGTCCACCCCAATTAGTGTAAAGTTCATCATGCTTGCGCATGTAATAAATTCATAGGGTTACACCCTTTAGGGTATAGTTTCCACATAAAAGCCATCGCATAAATTGCATGGTAGGGTAATAATGTATAATACATTACCAATAATTGCTTAGGTAATAAAAAAGAACTTAGAAGCACCTTGTCGCCTTCACTATGGTTTGCCTAGGACCATGTTTCCTTGTCTTAGATTTGTCACAAGTCGAAATTTATAAAAAGATTAGTTTAAAAGCCGCAAGTCATTCATGGAACGGTAACAAGGGAAGCCATAAACTCTTAAATGCAAAAAACTAATAAAAACCACACAGAAATTTACGACTTCTGCAGCTTTTGAGCTAGTCAAGTTACTTCTTACGAAAATTGAAAAGAAACCATACCTGTGGCGTCGAAGCACTACTAGCTTTCATTCATGAAACGGTTATTAAACACTCTGAAATTATCGCTATCTCTTACCTACGAATCTGCGCATGAAGGATGGGTACAATGCTTTAGTTAAGTAGCTAAGTAAGCCTCAGGGCACCTCATGGGACCCCTTTCATCATCATCCAGAAATTTTAAACTGTCAGTACTTTGTCGAGGGGAACTCTGTTTTCCAAATGTATCAAAATTTTCAATCATTCAAGCATATAAATAAATATCATAATCATTATTTTGGATTCATGACATGTCGCTAACACAAAACACCATCAGTTAAAAAAAAACACAGCAGTTAAGTTGTTTCTAAAAATGACTTAATTATTAATTACTGATTTACTAAATTATTTCCGCATTTTGCAATTATTAGCATTTAATGATGATTTAGAAATTTTAAATTTTTATGAAAATTCCGAGATGTTACAGCATACTAAGACTCTCAACTTAACTTAGAAAAATAAAACACCCCATTTTAAAATGTGGATGGCACTTGACTTCAAAATAAAAATAAAAACCTAACCTAGACTGAATAAGGGAGATGATGATGATCATGAGTTAGGATATTATACCCTTTTGCATGCTTAATTTTTTACATTGGATCCAACCGAGGATGCTACCCTCCCTGTGAGGCAAAAAATAAGGGTAGACTAGTGCCCCTGTCCATTGGGATTTATTTGAAAAATAAAAAAAATTGCTTCAACTCGAACTGACTGAACTGGAAAAGAAAAACTTATGAAAACAAAAATGGATATTTTACAATGAAAGTGGGTCAATGAAACATCCGTTACTTGATGTAAGGCTTCAAGGACCATCCATTGACTAGCCCTCCCCCTACTGGTTCCCCATCTTGATATTCTAGAATGATAGCATTGCTTCCATGGTAAATAGTATTTGTATATGGATCTTTCCACATGTGATCAAATTTTTTAGCCTTTTCTTCATTCTTGGTGTCCCATTATAATATCAAATATCCGACATGAAAGTCATCAGCCTTATACCTCTTGTCAAAACAATTCTTCAGCTTTTCCTGAAACAATAGGTTTTCATCACATACCTTTTCTCTTTTCTCTTGCACCTCTATCGGTTGGTTAATTCTTCTGTGCATAGGATCTAGCTCTTCTTCTTTCTCCCGCAACCATATCATCACTAGTAGCCTAAGAGAAGGGTGAAAAATGACCTATGTTCCATATACTAGATAGAAATGTGAAGTCCCAATGGATCTTTTAGTGGTGATTATTTATGCCCAAAGTGAAAATATTAGCTTAGCATGCCATGCCTTATTGTTTTCCTGCAACATCTTTTTTATGATCCTAACGAAACTCTTGTTGGATGACTTAGCCAACCCATTTACATGAGGGTAATAGGCTATAGAGTGGCCCAGGATTATGTGATAATCATGGAAGAAATTGATCATCTTCTTGAACTTAAAATCATGAGTGTTATAAATTATCATTTTCCTTGGGAAACCACATCTGGAGATGATGTTTTCTTCTAAGAATTTTATGATAACAGTATCTGTGGCCTTCCTGGTTGGCATAGCTTCAATCCATTTGTTGAATTAATATGTGGCATTCAATATCCACCTATGTTGTCTAGAATAACTTGGATTGATCTCTCCAATGAAATCCAATCCCCACTACTAGAAGGGAGCTTCTACTGAAATTGGATTTAGGGGAAAGGGCAGCAACTTCCTTTTTCCATCAAATATTTTCAATTCATGAAAGGAAACTACCTCCTTATACACATCAATAAACATGTTTGGCCAATAAAAACCAGCTCTTGGGATTTTATTCACTGTGGCTTTCCAATAATGATTCCCCCCACAGAACCCCTGATGAAACTCCTTCACTATTAGTTTGGCTTCATCCTCCAGGAAGAAATTTTGCAATACACCCTCTGGATTTTTTCAATATAAGTATCCACTCATTATACATAATTTGTTTTCCTTTAGATTTACTGATCTAGCTCTGATTTTACTCATTTCCAGTGGTGCATGTAAATTATGTAAAACATACACAATGTCACTATACCATGAGGATGAGGGGAATTCTTCTGATACATGTAATGGTGATTCTTTGGATGCACTATCTGGTATATTTGAGATGATATTTATCCTCAAGGAATCATAATTTGTCTCGGTCATCAAATTTTCCAACCCCTATCCTTTGACAAGCTTCGTAGGTGTGATCTCTAGATCATACTCCAAAAGAGAAACTATCCTCTTTCCCCTTCGACCTTTAGGGTCGAGATATGTCAAAATATATTTTACTGTAGCATTCATAACAAAATAAATGGTATGAGAATGTAAAATATGGACCCTGAAATCTTTCAAGGCTTTGACTATAGCATGGGCTTGTTTTTCCATAATGTTGTATTTTAATTCAACCTCTCTCAAAGATCTGTTGAAAAAAGCTACTGGCTATTCGGAACCTTCCTCATTTTTCTACAGAAGAACTCTAGCTATATAATGTTCACAAGCAAAGGAAAACATTATGAAGTGTTTGGAAAAATCAGGGTTGACTAGTGTTAAAGATTTAGCTATGGCCCTTTTGATGTCATCGAATCATTGTTCAACCTCACTTGTCCACTTGATTTGGTTATATTCCTTCAACATATTGGTGATAAGCTTCACAGCTTTTGCAAATTTCGGGATGAACCTCCTTAAAAAGTTGAACCTCCCAAGGAATGACTAGAATTCCTTCTTGCCCCTAGGTAATTCAATTTTCTGGATTGCTACAACTCTGCCTAGGTCTATTTTAATCCCATCCTTTGATATTATATGGCCCAACAGTTCACCCTCATGCATTGCAAAATTTGAATTTTTAGGATTTAGGGAAATTATGAACTTCCTACACTCCAAGAAAACTTGTTGCAAATGCTTTAAATGATCCCTATTAGATTTGGAATACACTATACTGTCATCCATATAAATGACCCCAAACCTGTCTTTATCATCAGCAAAGGCTATGCTCATATACCTTTGAAAAGTGGCTACTGTGTTCGTCATCCCAAAGGGAATCTTAACATACAAGAAGGTCCCCCATGGTGTGGTGAAAGAAGTATTCTCCTGATCTTCTGGATGTACCTTAACCTGATTGTATCCTGAAAAACCATCTAGCATGGACATCCTTTCTTCCCCAACAACTTTCTGCAAAATATGATCCATCTTCGAAAGAGGATAATTATCCTTCAGCGATACCTTATTGAGGTTCCTGAAATATACATATAGCCTAATCTCTCCACTTTATTTTTGATAGGAACCAAGTTGGCTACCCACCGGGAGAACCTCAGAGAGACTATGATCTTGGCTTCAAACAATCTTTTTACTTCTTTTTCAACGAGTGGGAGTAACATGGGTTTTATCCTTCTGAGCTTTTGTTTGAAGGTTTCTTCATCTTTATTCATGGGGATGGTATGCTGAATAATGGACATGTCATACTCCTTTAGGTATTTATAGCTCCAAGCAAACACATCTTAAAATTTTCACATCAACTCAATATATTTACCTCTATTTTCTAAAGTGAGCGATTTAGACAACTTGATCATTTTTTGTTCTTTCGCTGTCCCAATATTGTAGTCCTCCACCTCACTGTTAATTAGAGTGACTTTGGGATTCTTTTCTATATCATTATAATAAAAAAATAATTCTTAATGCCCTGGTCCTTTAGGGATGTAGTTGTTCTTTAGCTGGATGATTTCTTTACCCCCCCGAGGTATTTAAAAATTCTGATGGATTGGGGTCCCAGGATTCCATCTTCTGATTTTGCTCATCAATGTGTGCACTAGCAAATTCATCTAATATTTCAATAAATCTCTTCATATCTTGATCGTCTTCAAAAATATGCCATTGCCTGGTGTTATCGGGAATAGAGATTCTATTCTTGACTCTAATATCATACTTTCTATTTGGGTAAAAGGGATCTTGAAGTTACTAGCTACGGTGGCTAAAGAATCAACTATCATGTTTTTCCCTCTTGGAAGGACTGGGATACCATGTTCTGTGAAAAAATTATCAAACATGTCTCAAATTGTGTTTCTATAAGACCTCATTCTAGGATGCTTTGATTCATAAATCCCATTTACCTGATGAATCACCAGTTCTGAGTCACCATGGATGGTTATCCTTTTAGGCTTCAAATATTTGAGAATGTTCAAACCTAAAAGTAGGGCTTCATACTCATCCACATTGTTTGTGCATTCAAAAACTAATTTAAAATAATGAATCCTAGCACATTTGTTTCCCAGGTCTGGGGGAGTGATCCAGATTCCTGCACCAACTTCTTATTGTCCAATAGAACCATCAAAATCCATATTCCACAAACCTTCAACCTCATTTTCCAGACCTGCAATTATTCACTGCTTTTCTCAGCATTTTACTCATTGTTTTTCTCAAAATTATGCTCATTGTTTACATCAAAATGCCACTTATTGTTTTGCTCATAATGTTTCTCATTGTTTTGCTCAAAATGATTCTCACTATTTTGATCAGAATGCTACTCACATTTTTGCTCAAAATGTTGCTCACTGTTTGGCTCAAAATGTTGCTCACGGTTTTCAATACTGATTGAGTTTTTCCCCACTGAGCAAAGATCATAGAAAAAAAAGGAGAGCCTAATTCAGTATCAACATCACATATGGGATGTTTTTTAGGATTACTCTTACTTATCACCACATACACCATCCTTTTCTCTCTATATGATATTCTATTTTGACCAAATACTAGATGGTTGCATAGGGAATGTCCATCTGCAGGGTTCCCTTTATCTTTGATGCCCAAGTTCTAGAGAAAAGCATTCCAAAATTCCGTGGAATGTCTACCACTACCATGTCCATAACAACATCCTTTTGGAGGATTTGTGTCTGTGACACAACCATGTCCTTGATCAAACCCAGGAATAACACTCTTCTTGAATCAAAAGAGAACAAGTATTTGTAGGGCCGTGTAATATACAACCCTAAACTTTCCACAATAGATTTAGGCATGAGGTTGTGGGAAGTCCCTGAATCTAGCATGGAATTATGTAATACTTGGTCATGAAAATTCAGACTGATATAAAAAGGGGGCACATCATCATCTTCTGGGTTTTCCACATTGAGACCAAACGGGAGGGTAGGTTTGTCATCCTGTAGATTCAGAGTGTCCAACTATTTTTCCTCTTCTGATTTTACCATTTTGAAAATCCGATCCTTATAGTCAACATTCTTGAGCAATTCATTGACTGGGATGGAAATGTTGACTTTGGAGATTTCATTTTCAAGATTGAAAGAAGGTTGGGAATTTTATGTTTCTTTTATATTTTCATCAAATTTACCATCCTAGGCTTTCTTAGGGGCATCTGTTTTTGGATCAGCCTTTTTGGAAGCTTGTTTTTCTGTTGACTATATGCAGGTTGATCAACTAGGGATTTACTAGGATTTATGACCATATTCCTACTTCTGAGTTTATGTTGTTTTTTAAATTCCATAATCACATTCTGATATCCCCTATGGTATTTCTCTGATTCTAGCTCCAGCATGTTGCACCCTTTCTCTAGGGAGGATCTATCATGCTCTTCTTTTGTTAGGTAAAATTGGGTCTGAGCATGGTCAAAATTATGGATCCGATCCTCGGTTTGTTCTGCCTCCTCATCATCAACCAAATTTTCTGCAAAAGGTGGCCTCACTTGCTTGTTATCCGGATTTCCAGGATCCCTCGATTCCCTCTATATGATTTGTGGGGTATGGGGCATTCTAAAGTTAGGTTTTTTTATCTGCAGTTCTGGAGGCTCTATGAAAATAGGTCTGTGGTCTAGGGAAATCCTATACACGATATTTTCTATGGCATTCATTATCATATCAAATTTTGTATATGTAGATTGGGATGTGGAGGGTTGGTTCTCTTCCTTAAACTTCCTCTTCTCATCCTCCACCCTATTTTTTATATTTCTAGATGCCATCAAGTTTTCCTCCACCTCTATGGCATATTTTAGCATGTTAGGTACTGATATAGATCTCCTCTTTCTCAACATCAGGGAAAAGTCACTATCAAATGCATCACAATAGTGGATTTGGGAAGCTCCGACAGGTGGCTTAATATTAGTAGGTATTGAGTTGTACACTTTCATAAACCTAGAAGAAAATTCTTGAATTGTCTCCATTTTGTTTTTCTTTAGGTTATTGTATTGGGTTAAGATTTGTAGGGGATTCTGTTTACCTTCCCCCCTTCCTAGGAATGCTTCTTCAAACCTGTCATAGCTAGTGATACTCCCTGCTTAGAGATCCTTGAATTAATTTTTCACCTACCAAGAGAAACTCTATGCAAACAACCTCATTTTGCATCATCGTCATGCACTTCTTCTGGGTCTAAAAATTCATTAAATCTACTTGCGTGTTTTAGGGATGTAATGCCACCTTCCCCATCATAAATTGGAATGTGTTGGGCATATTTCTGGGGTAAATCATGAAGTTGGGCAGGAAGTTCCAAGGGAACAAATCTTGGAACCATGCTCTTGGGGGTATAAGAGCTGAGATTGTGGTCTATGGAACTTTAGGGGTAGCAACTAGAATATGGAAGGTAGTACTAGTATGACCTTGTGCAACGTTGGAGGGGTTTTGGACCCTTTAATCAAAGGTTGTTTCACTAGGAAAGGAAAAAGGATCAGTTCCTTCTTCTTTCACTTTTTTCTTCTTCTGAAGATTATAAATTTTCCCAAAGAGATACAAATGCATATGATTGGAACTTTCCTCATCAAATACAGTTTGAATCAAGTTCATTTCGGAACTAGATATAAACAGTGAGTGTTAAAACTTTAAATCAAAGGTGGTACTATCTATACTCTCAACTTCTTCCTTTGGTAAAGAAAAATATCTTTTCAATAGAGGAGTACATGATTTCACGTTTTCCTTTCCCTTTCGAAGGATCTCTTCTGGATTTGGAACAAATTATATGGGTTCAAGATATGGATTGATTTTGGTGTACACTTTTTTTGAATCCAGGATTCACTCAATGAATTCTCCTATAGATTCTTGTGGAACTTTAGTTTTTGTCAATGAAGTGGTCAGGGAAAAATATACATCCAGCTAGATGTCCAAGTCTTTGTTTTCCCTCATATATCGGATCTGTTTCTTTATCGTTCTTTCCCAGGGAAGATAAAACTTTTGTTCCCCAACAATGGCGTCAGAATGTTATATCTCTACTAACTCCCTTGGATGTGGAAGGAAGGGGCATAAGTAACTATTTCAAACCAACTTGCAGATCAGAAACTAGCCTTTCCAATCCAGAGAGGACTCTCTCTTACAACGCAATTTTTAGATGTTATCTTTCAATGGTTGGTTGTGTAATCAGGGAAATGGCTAGATGTTCTATGGGTAGATTAGGGTTTTTGATTTTCCAAAGTGGTGGGATCAGGATAAAATCCCTATTGGGCATGTATTCAATAGGTTGGAAAACAATTACGAGGGTGGTCAATGACCAGTTGTAGAATGCTCAAGCCTGGAAGCAAAGGCAAGATAGCCAATATCTCCTAGTCAATCAGATTACTGATGTATGGAGACAGAATTGAGATGAACAATATATTAAAGCAGAGCATCAATGATGAATTTCTTAGGAACCCTTGTCAACCCTTCTCTTCACTTTGTTAGTATATTGTTGTTGGACGCATATGCTTTGTAATTCATACCATAGTATTTGTTGATCCATAGTTTGTATTAGCTCATAGTATTGATCCATAGTATTGGATGCATATGATTTGTAAGTCATCCTGTAGTATTATATGTTCCATGGTATTGACCCATAGTATTAGCGCCTAGGCTTAGTATATAAGTTTGTTTTGAGGCCAATGAAGGCACTGTGAAGTTATTTGTATTAATCTTGCTCAAAGGAGGTTTCCCCCTCGAAGTGGCCCACGATCAATAAAAATATTCTGTGATCTAATATATTGTGCATTTTATCAATTAATTGTTGTAGGTTCCTCACATCTAGTATCAGAACACTTTCTTGGACTCCTTGGGTGGAATTTCTGCCAAAAACAAATTCGCATATGTTGCAGGTTTGGATCTGGGAATAATCCCTATCTGCTTAACTATGGGAAGTACTTGGGCATAATCCCTAAAACTCATTGTAGGGAGTACCACAAGAACCCCAAAGTAGCTGGCACATTAAGAGGACCTGCCAGCGAAAAGAGAAACGACCCCTACCTGGTTGACTATTTCCCACCCGTGAGGTAAACCAAGAGCTATCGTTTGTGGAAAAGCGGTTATCAATTTTACCTGAGCCATGAAGTGAGGGGTACTACCCCAATACACAAGTCGTCAGATAGCATTGGTGGCCGAGTGAATCCCCT
This sequence comes from Larix kaempferi, assembly GCA_027924585.1. Classification (NCBI taxonomy): domain Eukaryota; kingdom Viridiplantae; phylum Streptophyta; class Pinopsida; order Pinales; family Pinaceae; genus Larix; species Larix kaempferi. Next base: position 6,012,355 of record BSBM01000418.1, on the reverse strand, counting down.
GAACCATTAGGAAGCTGAGCTTACATGGGGTCCATATCTATTTTCAACTGCTAAATCGCAGATTACATTTTTCCAGACCTGTTGCCGATCACTTCTGCGCCATTGCAAATCCATCTGTTTCCGATAACTTCCGCGCAGTTGTAGATCCATTCCGAAAAAAAAATATGTTTTTCGTCATTTCTCCTTTATTTTAACTCTACTTCCCTTGAAACTTCACTGACACCCCTGCAATACCATTCTTCATATTTCATTCCTGGGGACCCTATCCAAAATTCCACTTTCCGAAGCCATAAATCCCACATTTGTCCATTTTTAGGGTTTGTCATAACTTCTTTGATTTTCACCCAATTGCCTTCAAATTTTGCCACAGTGTTCATTTCTTATTTATGCTTCTTTGCCCCTCTCTAACAAATTTTCCCGTTCTTTCACCACACTTTTGAAATCCTTATTTTTTGTTTCCCTGTCCATTCGAAAGTTTCCAAAACCTAGTCAAACCCCAATTACCCATTAGAGTTTTTCCCAAATCCAAATTTCCCTTTACTAAAGAATCTTTTGTTTGTGTTTTTCTAACCATTCACAAAAAAAAAAAAAAAAAATAATGGTTATGGTTGTCACCCGCGTAGGAGCATGAATCATGGAGGAAGAACTTGCAGCCCTCAAAACCAAACTCCAATATTTGGATGAAAATTTTCTCAGCCTCCATCTTCAACGTTCAGCCATGAACACTAAATGACAATGAGACTCTTCTGCAGACACTAGGTTCTCTTCTTCCAACAATTTCTGTAGGCCAAAGCTTGATTTTCCTCAGTTCAATGATAATGATCCGACTGGATGGATATACCGAGTAGAACAGTATTTCAGTTTGCATAATATTTTTGATATCCAAAAGTTACACTTGCATCCTTTCATTTGGAGCAGGAAGCCCTTCAATGGTACCGTTGGTACATCAAGGCTCATGACGAGCCAAAATGGATAGATTTTTTCCAACTCCTTTTGCAACAATTTGGTCCTAGTGCTTTTGATGACTTCACAGGAGCACTCACTAAACTTCACCAAATTGGAACTATGCGAGAGTATCAGACAAAATTTGAGAAACTAGCAAATCAGACAGAAGGATTGTCTGATGAATTCTACAGAAGTTGTTTTATCAGTGGTACCAAGGATGAAATTTGCTTAGAGGTTAAAATGTTTTGTCCCAACACAATGATGGAAGTAATCCTAGGGTTGGCTAAATTGGTGGAGGACAAGATCACAGCCCAACAACGCTCCAAATCAACTTTTGTTCCATTCAGAAATATAGTTTCCCAACTACCTCCCGTCATGCTAGCTCCTCGACCAACTCCTATCAAACATTTGTTTGAAGCAAAGATGCAACAACATAGAGAAAAATGGTTTTGTTATAATTGTCATGATCAATTCACTCGGGGACATAGATGTGTTGAGCAACAACTCTATCTCGTAGAGGTGGATTCTCTGCCTACCTCTGAACTTGGTGAAGAAGTTCCAGATACACTAAATGACCCTTTGTCTCCGGACGACCACCCAGAGATATCTCTCCATGCTTTAGCCGGAGTCACCACCCCACAAACAATGCAGGTCAGGGGTTACTTCAAGAAGATCCCTCTTAAAATACTCATTGATTCGGGTAGCACTCATAACTTCATTGACCCTCAAATCTCCAAATAGGCTGATTTTTTTGTCCATCCTTGCTCCAACTTTGAAGTTATGATTGCCAATGGGGGCACCTTACCTTGCAAGGAGAAGTGTCACAATGCGTGTATCTCTATGGAACATTATACCCTGCGCACTGACATGTTTTCCTTGTCCTTAACCGGATGTGATGTGGTTTTGGGCACTCAATGGTTACGCACACTTGGCCCCATCTTATGGGATTTTGCTGAACTTTGGATGTAGTTTTCAGTTAATGGGAAAAAACACACATTTATGGGCTTGCAACCAGGGTCTCTCTGCATCATCAATTCACATCGCTTGGAAAAGATCCTTGAGAAGAATTCACATGGTGTCATCGCTCAACTCCATTCCATTTAGATGCACCCATCAATGGTCTCCACTACTCCCTTGGATAGATATGCAGGTGTCTTTGCTAAACCAATGGGATTGCCGCCTTCAAGAGACCTTTCCAGTAAGAATTTAGCCACCTCTACATCTGAGAAGGAAATGATGGCTATTTTGCATGCAGTATAGAAGTGGAAGCCATACCTATTAGGGAATTATTTTTACATCATGACTGATCACCAGAGTCTGAAAAAAATTCCTGGAACAATGGGTCTCCTCCCCAACACACCTGAAATGGGTTAGCCTACATATGCTTTATTCCTATGAGATCACTTACAAGAAGGGTAAGGACAATCTGGTGGCGGATGCTCTTTCTCGCACATTTGATGACCTATTTTCTCTTTCATCTCTTTCTATGCTTGTTCCAAATTGGTTGCAATCTTTTCAACAGGGCTATGCCTTCTATGAACTCCATGCTTCTCCATCGGTAGGGCACTTTGGGTTCCTCAAAACGTATGAGCGGGAACAGTGTAAATTCTTTTAGCAGGGACTGAAAATGACAATTCAACAGATGGTGGCTAAATGTGAAACTTGTCAGGTCAACAAGGTTGAAATGACACTCCTTCCGAGATTGCTCGAACCCTTGCCCATCCCTACACGGATTTGGATAGATATTTCTATGAATTTCCTTGAAGGGCTCTGGTGGTACAATAATGCAAGTAAAATGTCTCCATATGAAGCAATCTATGGTCAAGCACAGCCAGTTCTTCTTCCATACACCCTCCGTAGTTCACCAGTTCAGGAAATTGACTCGATTCTTCGAAACCACGATCAGATTCTTCTCATTTTGCAGGACAATATTCACATGGCAAGAATTCAAATGAAACGACAAGTCGATCAACACCGTTCTAAGTGCACTTTTCAAGAAGGTGATATTGTTCTTCTTCGTCTACAGCCTTCCAAGCAATCCTCCCTAAAAATTAAAAGGCTTCATCTTCTCTCTCGATCTATCACAGAGGTATTAAATCAGTGGAATGGTATGCAACCAAAGGATGCTACATGGGAACCACTCCTTCACATTCTACATCAATTTCCACATCTAAATATTTGAGGACAAAGATTTTTCTAAGGGAGAGGGGATGTTAGGAACCTGTTTCAACCCTTCCCTTTACTTTGTTAGTATATTGTTGTTGGACGCATATGCTTTGTAAGTCATCCCGTAGTATTTGTTGATCCATAGTTTGTATTAGCCAATAGTATTGATCCATAGTATTGGACACATATGCTTTGTAAGTCATCTCCTAGTATTATATGTTCTATGGTATTGATCCAATGTATTGGTGCCTAAACTTAGTATATAAGTTTGTGTTGAGGCCAATGAAGGCATCGTGAAGTTATTTGTATTAGGGTTGCTCAAAGGAGGTTTCCCCCTTGAAGTGGCCTGCAATCAATAAAAATATTTTTTGATCTAATATATCATGCATTTTATCAATTAATTACTGCAGGTTCCTCACAAAATTCTACTCCAACCATGGAAGAAATAATAACAAAATATTGTCTGAAAATGTTGAAACAAAGCACGAAGCTAAGGATGAATTTTGAAACAATAATTTCATTCAGACATGGAAGATAATTCATGAAAAATGGAAAAAAAACAGAAAGATGCGCATTCATGAAAGTTAACACAGACATAAGAGAAATAGACACATGAATATCTAGTAAAAGCATTTAGTACTTCTGCATTGATATATTTCATTAAGCTTCAAAATTCAACAAGATGTTCAATACTCTAAAGTTTTCTCTCCAAAATTCTGACCCTTGGGTCATCTAAAAACTTGCCATATATAGGCTTACAATTGTTTGTATCAAAGAAAAATCCTAAAGCCTTTTCAGATGTTATTAACAATAGTAAATGAACACATAACCGCTATAAGTGTAAATTAACTACAGTTTAAACTATGACTTATGGACTACTACTCAATTAACTGATGGTAAATTTGACTATTGATAATTGACTGATAATGTAACTGGAAAATAGGTCAGTTTCCAGTTGCTATCCTCCACTTTTTCTTTTTGTATTGATGTAGATAAAATCCATGTGAGGTGCCCAAAATTTATGGATCTGGCACATTATGTTTGGCTTCAGTAACTTCTGTAGATCCCCTAGCTATTTTTCACATTATATGCTACAGGAGTGTGTTTCTAGAACTCTCGTAGCGCACTCCCTTTTTTTCCGTGATATGCACGACAGGAGCGCATTTCCAGAACTCTCATAGCACACTCCCTCTTTTTTCCATGATATGAGATGCAGGAGTGCATTTGTAGAACTCTCGTAGAACACTCCCTGTTATTTTCATGATATGCACTAAAGGAGTGCATTTCCTGAACTCTCGTAGAGAAATCCCTATTTTTTCCATGATATGCGCTACAACAGTGTGTTTCCAGAACTCTTGTAGCACACTCCCTGTTTTTTTTGTGATATGCTTTGCAGGAGTTCTGGAAACTATCGAAATTCTAGGGTTTCATATAGTCACGCTTAAGTTCCATCCTGAGGGATCCAAAAATTTTGCTTTCCCTCTTCTATGTCTAATTTTCATCCATGCATGTGTCCATATTCTTCCCCCTTTCCGAACCACCAAACAAAATTGAACCCTAATGGAAAACCTAATGATGGAGCTTTGCGTGAGTAGGGTCCAAGTGGCATATTACCTTTGTTGTGGATATCTCTTCCTTCTTGGTGACCGTGCTTATTTTCCTATGAGTAATACTCGAGTACTTTGAGTACTTGCATTTTCAAGTAGTAGGTATCAATTTCTCAAAATTAGGGCTTGTTTCTAGGAAACCCTAGTTCTTCTAAACGTGATTTTTGAGGCCGATCTGTATTCAGTCAAAAATGTGGTTGGGATGTGAGAGAGGCTTCATTTCCTTTGAGAATCCACTTCAACTATGAGTTTTAATTTTTTCCCTAACTTTTCTCCTCCTTTGAAAAGATGTAATTCTTCTCTAAGTGCCTTGTTATCTACTTGTAATTATGTGTTTTTCTATATAGATTTTGAACATGTTTCCTAAGGGGAATTACTCTTACCAATCTCATTTTAGTATCATATAACATGCCTTCTATCACATGTAATTCCTTTTTCAACTTCCCCTTGTATCTTTATCTTTATTCAAGGATCCTTGATTTTTCTTCCTTTGCCTCTTTCAGCTGGGCTTTCAATTGGTTAATTTCAGACTCTGTATCTTTCAGCTGAGTTTTCAACTGGATATTATTAGACTTAGTATCTTTCAGCTAAGTTTTCAACTAACTATTCTCTGATTCTTACTCATCTCCTTTTGTAGAAGACTGGGTCTCTTTCTGTTGGGCTTCCATTTGGTAAATTCTAGACTCTGCATCACCTCTATGTGCAGAAGGTTGGTCTCTATGTGTCTCTTCATCACACAGCTGAGTGGGATATCCATGGGGAGTGCGAGGGGGAATTTCCATGGTAGCTGTGAGAGTTTCCTGACCTATGAAAACCATCCTCCTAGCTCCTACACTGGTCAAGGGATTTCTTGGAATTAATTTTTTAGTCACTTTTGGTGTAAATTTTGATTCATTCACTTTCAATTTTTCCAAGTTCTACTTCTGAGTGTCTGGACCCTTTTTAACTTTGGTTGTTCTTTCTTCTATTTTTATAGGTATTCCCTCTTCTTTCTTCTTCCTTTTTCCCTTATTAGGGGTGCTTATCTTAACTGGTGTAACTTCTTTAGTCTTCTTCCTCTTCCCCTTGTCAAGGATGCTTATCTTAACTGGTGTATCTTCCTTAGTTTCCTTTTATTTTCCCTTGTCGGGGGTGCTTACCTTAATTGGTGTTGATTTAATATATGCAAGGTCATACCCTGTCAAGAAAAGGAAATTTTTCCATTCTCTCCCTAACCTCTTCAATTCTTCCAATACCAATAGCTTTATGAGACCACAATGGAAAATATAATGGTCAATTTGTTGTCCCTGTGACTGTGCCTTATCAATCATTTACCTAATCTCCTAAATAGGTAATAGGGCATCTCAAAAGGTATCTTCCCTGTGTAATGGAGAAATGATATGAAATGGTACTGGTATGTTGTGTCATGTCTCCCTTCAAAAGTGAAAAACTTGTGAATAACCAGCAATATATCTCCATACTATTTGGTGCGCTAATCCTTGGCAACCCCATATGTCAAATTTTCTCTTTTATGTTCCTCCTTTAGAAAATGGTCACATGTTGTCATCTACAACTTGGTTACCTGAAACCACTCCTTTCCTTGCCTGGGTATCTCTGTTGTGGCTGCTATGGAGTCCACAGTGACCTTTATATCCAAGTGTCTGACCTTGGTCTTCCTACCATAAAAATTAAATACAAAATCACGGGTCACCTGCTTGTGATATCCCTCCAACTTCTCATATAGCCTCAGGCAACCCACGTGGTGGAAGAAATGTCGGGCGGTAGGGTTCTCCTTTATCCACTCTACTCACAATTCAAAATGTACCAAGGCCCCACTCTTCTTGTTTGTTTTCTTAACTATTTTTGGCTCCATGTCAATGCTTGGCCATTTGGTGGTGGTTGATCTCGACACCTGTATCCACTTGGAAAACTACTATAATTCTCACTGTATTACAAATCCCAACTTGAACGAGCACTTTAACTGTTAGTAACCAGGGGGACCTTTTAGATTTGGTAGATACCAAATTTGTGGTGATAACCGACTGATGTGACGTGACTCCATCCCAGCTGACAACTTCATACTCAATTGTTGGGTGTGACACAAGCCTATCTTGACTGATAGTTTTAACAAGTCATGGTTGTACTTTTACAAAATCTTGCAGTGACCATGCTTTAGAATTTTGTTTGGACACAATGGGACTTTTAAAACTTTCGTATCTCCTTTAGTGTAACATCTCTTTTGGGCATTGTGGCATGTTTGAAACTTTTGTAGCGCCCTTAGTTCTTACTTTTCATTGGTGCTACAGGACTTTTTGGAACTTTTTTAGTGCCCTTAGTTCTAATTTTTCATTGGCGCTACAGGAGTGGTTATTTCATACATCAACTCTTGGGGAGGAGTAGGCATAGGCAGTAGGTTTCGATTCTAGACTCATATGACCACGAGAAGAAATTGACCTCTTTATAAGCCCTCCTTTTTTTAACTAGAGAAGACTAAGACTCTCAGCTTAACTTATAAAAATTTCAGCCTCAGATTCGTTGTACTTTGTGAGATATGATCCGTACAAGTTAGGGTTTATACCTCTTCCAGAATGCATCCCTAAACAGGTGACCTAGGAACAAAGGTCATATCTCCGGCTAAGAAGCTCCAAATGGAATTCCATAAAAAAGGATAGTTAGGGCACAGAGTGTAGTTTCACAGGTCCTAGTTTCATAGGCGAAAGTTGAAACAGTGACACGTGGCACCCCGTACAAGTTCGCTATGTTGTTTCATCCCATAAATAGGTCATGTTGCGACACTTAGCATATCTCTCTCATGGAGAATCCATTGAAGCTCAGATCTATGGGGTTGGAAATATGACAGATCATTCTACCACAAGCCAAATTTTTAGACCTTGAGGATTCGAAATTTCAGAGATGCACCAGAAACAATATGGCATATCTTTCTGTTAAAACAGAATTGGATTCTGAGCATTTTCATTTTTGGCTTGTCACTGCTGCAGGAAATTAGGGTTTTTGACAGAAGCGGAATTTTGGAGTGCTCTCAGCATGGGATTGATCTTCTCAGCAAAATTGAAATTTAGAGACTAATATCAAACTTTTTGGTTGGGTGAATCTCTGGGAAAGTCAAACCCTAATTTGACTGTTGGACTAGAAAAACCAGAAAACCAGATTTTGACAGAAGTTGCAGATCCAAAATTTGTAGGTCATTTTTGGAGGGTCAATTTTTGGAGTTTTCAAAATCTGAGCACACCAGTTTGCTCACCTCAGTCAAATGCATATCCTTGTCCAGAAAGAAGTTTGAAATTCCAAGTCTGCATTTTTTAGAGTTTCTTTACCAAACCCTAGCCAGCTCCAGATCCAGTTTCAGCAAATCAAAGTGGTAAGACCTAAAAATTTTATATTTCCATATGAAGTACTCTTTAAAATATGTCTCACCACACCAAGCTTGAGGATAATCTTGAATTGGCTGATAAATTCCGAACATGGAAGTATAGGATTGGGTTAATCCTAGAAGAGAATGAATTGGACACCTACAGAAGTGAAGGAGTTCCAGTTCTATAGGGAGATGACACAAAGGCCTTATATAAGAAGAACTTGGTCAAGGTCAAGTGGATCATTGCAGATTCTATCAAAGACCATCTCATACCACATGTGTATTCTCTAAAGACACCCAAGGAGATGTTTGAATCCCTTACCAAGATGTTTGAAGGAAAGAACATAAATCGGAAGATGACTTTGAAGAATCAATTGAAGAATGTCAAGATACAAAATGTAGAGACCATGCAGTCCTACTTTACAAGGGTCTCTCAGATAAATGAAAAACTTTAAGTTGTGGGAGAAGATATAGAGAATGGTGAAATTGTGATGACCACCTTGAATGGTCTTCCTAGGTCATGGGATTCCTTCATTCAAGGAATTTGTACTAGAAAGAAGCTCATCACATTCAATAGGCTGTGGGAGGAATTCTCACAGGAAGAAGCTCGAATTGTAGCTCGAGAAGAAAAAGATGGATAATGAAGACCAGGCTCTCATGGCACACACTAAAAACAATAACCACAAGAGGGAACATCCTCATTACAAGAAGGGTAAATACCACCACCAGAATCAGAACGAGAACTTTGGAGGATCCATGAGAGATATTTCTCACATTCGGTCTTATACTTGTGATGAGAAGGGACACTATTCCAGAGATTGTCCCAAGAACAAAATCATTTCCGACAAGAAGAAGAACAACAAGAGAAGACATCATGCTCACACTGCAGAGGATGATGAACCTCCAAGAAAGAGAACCAGGGAAGACAGTGAAGATTCTTCAAGAGATGAAGAATATGTATTGTAATGAAGTTTTACATGAAAGGAGTAGAAGAAGCTACTACAAAGTTGGACTCCGGAAAACAAATAATCTATGGAAGAACCTCTCATCCATTTTCAGCATTGGTTAAGGTGCACACTATCAGAGACTCTAGTAGCTCCTACAAGGAAGCAAATATTGAGAGGGAGTCCACCCAACAACCAAACAAAGATAAGTATTTGAATTGTCATTTCTTGTATATATGATTACTTAAATGATGTTGTTCATTCATGTACATACTTATGTTCCTAGATTTAGGATGTATATTATGCATTTTAGAAAAGTTGCATTAATGAACAAGATACTACTAATATAGTGATGGGTAAGTGGCCTATGGTACTGTACAACACTCCATTGCTACTTATCTAAATTGAAACCTCTTTGCTGACATGTTGGGAGTAGTGCACACTCTTAACAATGTTCTAATAGAGATGGAAGACATCTAGAAAGTTACAGGATATGGATAAATGTTGTATTGAAGCATTGGCTAAGATAATTGCATGACTGTATGACATATGTCCTTATGTGTAAGATTTTGTTCTGAAAACTCTGAGAAATTTCTAATCATGCAATTGAATTTGACTTGTAGGAAAGATCGTGTACAATCACCTACAAAAGAAGGACAACGACATTTGTTCCAGTGACGAAGTTTAAGAAAACTACCTATTGAAGATATTGAAGAATCTTAAGTTCCCAGGATTAGGGATGAAGTAATGGAAGGATTCCATGATCGAGGAGTACCAGTCGATCATGAATAATGATGTCTGGGATGTGGTCCCGAGATCAGAAGGGAAGTCCATTGTGACTTCTAAGTGGATCTACAAGATCAAGCATGTTGTTGATGGTAGCATAGATAAATACAAGGCAATATTTGTGACTCGTGGCTTCTCCCAAAAAGAAGGGATAGATTATGAAGAAACTTTTGCACCTGTAGCTAGATACACTTCCATCGGAATAGTACTTGCTTTGGATATAGTGATGAAGTGGAAGATACACCAGATGGATGACAAGACATCCTTCTTGAATGGTGTAGTCGAAGAGGAAGTGTATGTGGAGCAGCCACTCGGTTTTGAGACACATGACAGAGAGTCACATGTGTGTAAATTGAATAAATCCTTGTACGGTTTGAAATAAGCATGCAGGACATGGTATGGCAGGATTTACAACTTCCTTACTAGTTTGGGATTTACCAAGAGTAAAGTGGATTCCAATCTTTACTACAAGGTTGAGGAAGGAAATACAGTGATACTCGTACTGTATGTGGATGACCTGGTTGTGACAGGTGAGGATGGGTTGATTGCTGATACGAACAAAAAGCTTGTTGTCGAGTTCGAGATGAAGGACTTGGGAATGATGTTTTAGTTTTTCAGCATTTAATTCAATATTATCTATGATCTTAACTAAGAGAACAACATGTACAACATATGAACCACAAGAGACAAGAGACACAAAGCATTCCACCAGGGAAAACCAAGAAGGTGAAAAACCCTGGAACTTCCTCAGAGATAGAATGAGCATCAATACAAATATCACAAAGATCAAACCCCACAACAAGATATACTCTCCAGCAGTTGATCCTCCTCCACTTGTGCACACTCCTCCTCTCTCTCACCAATGCGAAGTGAGTGAGTGTGTGAATGAATAGAATGAGAGAGACACATTCTCTATTTATACAGTGACTTGACTTGCCTTTTCCTCTAACTGGGTTGACCTCCATTAGGAGAGTTTAATAACCCATTACCACTTGACACTGGGCCAACCCCACTAGGGTGGTCTAATAAGCCTTTAACCCACATGACTCATATAGGGTTGATCCCACCAAGGTGGTCTAATAACCCATCAAATATAAGTTACGACACTTACAATATAACTTGTGACACTTGCAAATACAAATGATGACACTTCTAATCGGAGGAATAATACATCTCCATTGGGGATACAATAAAGTACAAATGTAATACATGTAATATATAAGTGAATATCTTCCCCGAAGTTACAAATACATCAACACTCCCTCTTAACTAGGAAAGTGTTCTTTTGACATATGTCATCAATACATATAGGCACAAGTCTTCAATTCTGGAGTTTGATCATCATCACTAGATCACGGAGCATCATCGTCACTGTTGCTGTACTCGTCATCTCAATCATTGGGCTATCTCTCAATTCTTCTCATCATAGGAATTTCTACAGAGCCAGCCCTTTTTCATGCTGGTTGTAGGCCTAGCCTCTTGTAGGTATTCAACATCTATACCCATCCTATGGAATGTGCGTCAACAAAACCTTGAAAGAGTATCTGAGCTCAAACTATCGGATCTCCCAAGATCTTTTACATGTGACCAGTACAAAACCTCGAAAGAGCATCTGAGCTCAAACTATCGGATCTCCAGGACTGATTACATGCCTTTTGTAGAAAAACCTTGAAAGAGAATCCGATCTCAAACTATCGGATCTCCCAAGATCTTTTCTATGCTACCTATAGCAAAACCTTGAAAGAGTATCTGAGCTCAAACTAGCGAATCTCCCAGGATATTTTCTATGCTACCTGCACAATCTATCCACGACCAACCTGTAGAAAAACCTCGAAAGAGTATCCGAGTTCAGACTATCGGATCTCCCAGGATCTTTTCTATGCTACCTTCACAATCTGCCCATGACCAACCTGTAGCAAAACCTCGAAGAGTATCTGAGCTCAGACTATCGGATCTCCCAAGATCTTTTCTATGCTACCTACACAATATGCCGATGGCCGCGGAGTATCATCCTGATACTCATGATCATACTAATCATCATCATATAGTACATCATCCTGATGCACACCATCATCACATGATTACCCTGATCATGTACACGGCATCATCCTAATGCATATCATATGGAGCATCATCCTGATGCTCACCACACATGATCATCATCATAGCATCGTCCTGATTCCTATCATCTAGAGCATCATCCTGATGCTCATCACACATGATCATCCTGATCATCATCATAGCATCGTCCTGATGCCTATCATCTGGAGCATCATCCTGATTCTCATCACACAAGATCATCCTGGTCATCATCATATCATCGTCTTGATTCCTATCATCTGGAGCAACATTCTGATGCTCATCACACATGATCATCTTGATCATCATCACAGCATCATCCTGATGCTCATCACACATCGCTTACATCCATAGCCATGGAAAGGATCCTCCTAACACCATGCTTGGAATGGCTCCTGCAAATGTGACCCATCACTTCTTCCTCAAAGTATCTTCTATCTGAAGAACACCAAGCCTCTCTCTGAAGTACTCGAACTTCACTCTAGCTAGTGGTTTGGTCAACACATCTGCAATCTGCTCATCTGTCACAACATATTGGAGCTTCACTGCTCCTCTCTGCACCATGTCCCTGATATAGTGATATTTGATCTCGATGTGCTTCAACCTATCATGGAACATCGGGTTCTTTGACAACTTCACACAACTCTGGTTGTCATAATAGATACAGGTAGCATCCAACTGTAGATCAAATAAATCATACAATAGCTTCCTTATCCATACTGCCTCACAACTAGCTAAACAAGCTGCAACATACTCTTCTTCGGCTGTACTCAGTGCTACATAGGACTGCTTTCTGCTAAACCAAGAGATCACACCTGATCCCATACTTAAGCAACACCCTGAAGTGCTCTTCCTATCTGCAACACTGCCTGCCCAATCTGAATCAACATAACCCTCCAGGTTTAACTTTTTATTCACATTATACATGATCCCATAATCAACTGTACCCTTCAGGTACCTCAGAATATGCTTTACAACAAAGAAAATATCTAGTCTCATGTTCGTCAGGTAGATCAAGGACCCAATCATCTGACGATACATCATGGCATCAATCGACTCTGATGAAGCATCACTCAATAGCTTCAAGTTCGATTCCATAGGTGTGGCCATGGCCTTGCAATCCATCATCCCAAACCAATTTAGGATCTCTACTGCATACTTCCCTTGTCCAAGGACGATTCCATCTGCACTCTGCCACACCTCCATACCTAGAAGGTAATGCATCATACCCAAGTCCTTCTTCTCGAACTTGGCAGCAAGCTTCCTCTTCATGTCAGCAATCAACCTATCCTTACCTGTCACAAACAGGTCATCCACATATAGTAGGAGTATCGCTCGATTGCCTTCCTCAACTTTGTAGTAAAGGTTGGAATCCGCTTTACTCTTGGTAAATCCCAAACTAGACAGGAAGTTGTCTATCCTACCACACCATGTCCTGAGTGCTTGCTTCAATCCATACAAGGATTTTTTCAATCTGCACACATATGACTCTTTGTCATGTGCCTCAAAACCGAGTGGCTGCTCCACATACACTTCCTCTTCAACTACACCATTCAAGAAGGCTGTCTTGACATCCATCTGGTGTATCTTCCACTTCATTAATGTAGCCATAACAAGTACTGTTCTGATGGAAGTGTATCTGGGTACAGGTGCAAAAGTCTCTTCATAATCTATCCCTTCTTTCTGGGAGAAGCAACGAGCCACAAACCTTGCTTGTATTTCTCTATGCTACCATTTGCAGCACGCTTGACCTTGTAGATCTACTTAGAAGTCACAACAGACTTCCCTTCTGGTCTTGGGACCACATCCCAAAACATTATTCTTCATGATCGACTGGTACTCCTTCATCATGGCATCCTTCCATTACTGCATCCCATATCCTGGGAACTTCAGATTCTTCAATATCTTCAATAGGTAGTTTTCTTGAACTTCATTGCTGGAACAAATGTCGTTGTTGAGTCTTTGTTGCTTGTTCTTCGAAACAAGTCTCTCTTGTAGGTGATGGTACACGGTCTTTCCTACAAGATAAGTTCAATTGCATGGTTAGAAACATCTCATAGATTTCAGTTTAAATTCTTACACATAAAGGAATATGTCATATAATCATGCAATTATCATAGCCAATGCTTCAATACAACATTCATCCATATCTCGTATTCATACGGTAACTTTCTAGATTCCTTCCATCTCTACCAGAACATTGTTAAGAGTTTGCACTACTCCCAACATGTCAGCAAAGAGGTTTCGTTCTAGATAAGTAGCAATGGAATGTTGTGCAGTGCCATAGGCCACTTACCCATCATATGCATATTAGTAGTATCTTTTTCATCAATGCAACTTTTCTAAAATGCATAATATACATCCTAAATCTAGGAACATAAATATGTACATGAATGAACAACATCATTCAAGTAATAATAAATGACAATTCAAATACTTATCTTTGTTTGCTTGTTGGGTGGACTCCCTCTCAATCTTTTCTTCCTTGCAGGAACTAGTGGAGTGAGCTCCCTCTTGATCTTTGCTTCCTAGATTATCTGTGTTTGAACTTATATCCATCCTGGACCACTATTCATGCTTATGTGTGCACTAGTGTCTTCCTCAAGATCTCATACATAATCATACATGCATTAGTATAATCTCAATACTATCAAAACATTATGATTCTAAATGATCTTAAACATGTATGGTTATGGTCATTTCATACACAGGTAATTTGTCACAAGCGTTAGTATTCAAGGTTTCAGGGAGGACTTATTTTACTCATGCATATTCTTATATGACCATAAGACTCTTCAATAAGAAGCATAATATGCATAAAACCATGATTACTCAAACTTATAACTTCATGAATAATCATTATCAATCATACAAAGATATACTTATATAAGATCTTAACACAAGGTAGGATTCTAACTTGATATAGGAAAAACATACCTAGATTATCATGTTTGCTAGTTATGTCTAACATACCCAAACAATGTCTTCTTTGTTCTCTTAGAGACCTTGTTCTAGCAACCTGCATATCTCATAAGTTAATCATTGTAGAACCAAGTTATGCATACCTCGTAAGTAGAGATTCTATGTGATCCATGACTATGGATGAGTCTTTGTCTTCATGTCACCATGGTCATATGTTCTTCATCTAGAACTTGATTTTTCTTGATGTACCTTTCATGTTAGTGGACAACATCATCCTCATACAACGCCACAGTGTATTAGTACAATCATAACTGTCATAACCTAAAATTAATCAAGATTGTACTAACCTCAATAATATGAAGACAAACATATCATAAATTTAATCATGAACAAATTTCAACACATACCTATATCTCCTTAAGTCATACCTGTCGGGATTGCTTTTAGTCTTCTTATGTAAGGCCTTAGCCTCATCTCCCTCTCGAACTTGAATCTATTCACTTATGTAGGTGTCTGATTCATCCTCTTCTAGGATTAACCCAATCCACTTTGATTTGTTGAAGCCGGATCTGGAGCTGGCTAGGGTTTGACAGAGAAACCCTAAAAATCTAAACTTTGAATTTCATACTTCTGATTGGATGAAAAGATGAGCCTTGTTGAGCTGATCAAGTTGGCATACTTCAATTTTGAAATCTCCAAAATTTGACCCCTCAAGATTGACTTTGAAAGTTTTGGATCTGCAGCTTCTGTCAAATTATGGTTTTCTGGTCAAAATCCTGAACTAGGGTTTGATAGAGACAGGGGTTCTACCCAACCAAAAAATTTGATATTGGTCTCTAAATTTTGATTTTGATGAGGAGCATCTAGCCGTGGTCTTAGATTCCAAAATTCCAACTTTTGCAGAAACCCTAATTTTCCGCTTTTTCGATCAAGATCCCAAACTAGGGTTTGATAGAGCCTGAGGTTCTTCCCAACCAAAAGGTTCGATATTGATCTCTAAATTTTGATTTTTCTAAGGAGCATTATGCCATGGTCTCATATTCAAGAAATTCCAACTTTCTTTGAAACCCTAATTTCCCGCAGCAGTGACACACCAAAAATGAAAGTGCTCAGAATCCAATTCTGTTTGGACATAAATATATTCCATATTGTTTCTGATGTATCTCTAAACTTTCGCATCCTTAGGGTTTGAAAATTCGTCCTATAGTAGAATGACCTGTAATATTTCCAACCCCATAGATCTGAGATCAAATGGATTCTCTAAGAGAGAGATATGCCAAGTATCGCAATGTGACCTATTTATGGGATGAAACAGTATAGCGAACTTGTACGGCGTTCCACCTGTCACTGTTTCAACTTCGGCCTCTGAAAATAGGACCTGTTAAACTACAGTCCATTCCCTAACTATCAATTTTTACGGAATTCTATTTGGAGCTTCCTAGCCCAAGATATGACCTTTTTTCCTAGGTCACCTGTTTAGGACTGCATTCTAGAAGAGGCGGAAACCCTAACTTGTACGGATCATATCTCACAAAGTGAAATGAATCTGAGGCTGTAATTTGGACACAAGGTACATGGAAATTTCATCTTCGAACTGTAAGCGTTTCAGATGATGAACCTTCGTCAAAACGGAGTTATAGCAAAAGTACCACAATGACTGATTTTTACTATACCGAGCCCTAGCTTCCAATTTGTAGCAAGTGCAACAAGTGTCATTTATTTGACCGCAGCCTTTGATGATTTGTATTTTTTCCTTTCTGTTTTATCTTCATGGGAAGTAAAATTGTAGTGTTTTTATATCATGTACACCTTATTCAGGAATTGTGGGCAGTGAGGAGTTATTCAGTAATCTTTAGAATACACATTTATACCTTATTTATAAAAAAAATTACACTAATTAAGAATTCTTTAAACTATATAATTCAAAATTGTTTAAATTTAGAAATTTAAATTGAATTTATATTTTAAAAATAAATGAAATTATATTTTGTAAAATCGTTTCATTGTGTAATATATTATTTCTTTTTGGAGTTGAGATATAGAAAATATTACTGGAAAATTCTCAATTATTTTTGTATGATTTGAATTTATTTAAAATTATGGAAAAATGTATGATTTGGATTTATTTCATACATCTAAATACATGTTGGAAATTATCATAGAGGGAAATGTGTTGGTTACGGACCTAATAAAATTGTATTCATATGTAAATTTTCAACAGAATTTCTATTAAATTTGTGAAAAAACCACCTTTTTTTTTACCAAATTAATTACGATTAACTAACTTTAATAGAATTCCTATTAAATTTGTGAAAAAAAATCATTCAAATTAATTACGATTAACTAACTTCAATGGAATTCCTAATAAATTTGTAAAAAAACCTCTTTTTTCTACCAAATTAACTACTATTAACTAACTGGATTAAGAATAATGAGGAACCCTAACGTAGAGGGTAGACATTGTTGTCAAGTGGAAATCCAAGTCATTTTGAGGGCCTATTCATGGAAGGTAAACTGGGTAAAGAGTTTACCTGCCCAATTGAGACACCCTGATAAATTCTGGGTGCAAATGTTTATATACACACTGGGCCTAATCCCTAGGGCTTTGTACATATAGGAAACAGGAGCAAAAGCTTAGCACTAAAGAACATAGGATGCCCTCTATATTTGTACTATCTACTTGTTAAGCTACCGATTTAGAAGACTTGTCTGGATATAGAAATGGATGGGAAGCATTAGAATTTCCGAGTAAACTCTTATACTAGTACTCGCACACTCTGTTGTATAAAAATGAAAGAAACAAAAGTTATGACTTTGAACTATAAATCCAATTTTATTAGAAAGACAAGAAGGACTAGAATTATAAGCATTGCCTGGTTTAAGCAAAGTTTGACCTCCTTGAAAACCTAGAGAGCACACAAAGTACACATTTAGCTTGGAAATTTACAAGACAGAGACTAAATTAATTAAGGAAACTAAATATGCATGAAGTATTGAGAGAATATTATCTTGGACGCAAACAAATAATCATGAATTGAGAACTTGTAACTCTACTTTCCATTACGATTGAGAACTTGTAACTCTACTTTCCATTATGATTGAGAATATTACAAATGGGTCATCAAGTACTTTAAACCACAAACAACAACGTTTATCGATCCTTTAAATAGCTCATTAATCTGGTAGATTAGAGGAGAAACCATTTAGGAATACAGATATCATTTAACAAGAACAAAAACAACACAATGATAACTTGAATTTGCAAATGGGGTTTTTAGTTGTGTTTGCACACCCAGCTAAGGAGGAACCCAAGATATAAGCTCGACTAAAATTACAATAACAATTAAAATGATTGGGCCAACCAGTATTGGTTTAAGATTAAACATTATTTACTGAAAATAATCAAGTGGACTCATCCATATGCAAGATGAAATACAAGAAATACAAGCGTTGAACATATTAGATAGGCGTCAAGCATTGGCAGGATGTAGGTGTTCCAACCTCACTGTTAAATCAATAAAAACATAGCATTCTAAGACTTACCAGATCCAGAATTACAGAAAGAGATAGCCTTGATGTTGGATAGTCGGGTTCTGCTTCTAACTCTTTGAGGTTCATGGTCTAGCTTGTAGGTAACAATAAAGAGGCCGTGGTCCAGTCCGATGATTAGTTGGATACAGTGAGCAGCTAGAGACATCAAGGAAAAGGCAGTGATCCGGTGGGTAGCTGTGAGGGCATAAGGAAGTTATGTTATTTATTAACCAAAACTAATGACGTTTAATAAAAACTATTGACAGTCAAAAACATGTTCTGCATGATTACTGGCCATTGAGTCCTAGCCTTGTTCCTTGTTCCTTCCGTATTTGGTACCTTGGTCCTTACTCTGTCTCTGTAATCTTGCTCATTCCTTTGCTACAGGTAGTAGCCGGGAGTAGGAGTAGGGAGTGAGGTAGTAGTAGGAGAATAAGACCTCAATTCCTACTGCGAGAAAGAAGTTGGCTAAATGCACTCCAATAATAGGGAACAGAGCAGGCTTCTTTATTCTAGCTTAGTGTACATTAATAAATCTCATTCTTCTATGGATCTTCCTAAACAAATACATATAAAAACCTTGGATGGAAGGAAGATCTTCCTAAAAAAAATGCATATAAAAACCCTGAATGGAAGGAATTGGGTACCATATCCATGGCCTATACAAAAATAGATCAAATGACTGATACCAGAGATGGGTATATATTGTTGAACGGGGAGTGGGAGTTGGAGTTGGAGTATCGGCACCAATAATCCCTACTCCGGCCAAGCAGTCGCGGATTGTCAAGAATGGCTGTAGAGCTTCAAGCCGCACAATTCGCAAGAGCAGAGTCACACATGGAAAGGATGCCTTTCATGAGGAATCAAACACATGGTGAAGGAGTGTAGAACAGCTATCAAAGCCTATTAACTGATTTACGGTCACATGCTGGGTTTAACGAAATCCAAGGGCATGAGAAGCTACAAAAGAATAGGTCGGGGATACACAGATTTAGTACTGGATATAAATTATCAGCCAGAAAGAGAAGTTTATTTACCTATTTGGAATTTCGTTCACATGTAGGTGAATGCATCCACTTCCAAGGGTTTTAGCAGCCTCAGCGATTAGATTTGCACTCTGAAAACCAAAAATCATGAAGAATAATTTAGCACTGATCCAATATTACATAATATATTGGGCCATTATGAACTAACTATAAACAACCAAAAAAAAACCATCTACCTGATGAAACAGAGGCACCGTGGTATCACTCTCAGACAAGTTCACAGGGGTTCAATTCCTGCCCTATCCGGCCTCTACTTGCAGATCATTTTACCTCAACAAGCACTTTGTTCTCTCCTGCCAACCTCGAAAATATCCACATGAAATTTTTGCACGTAGCGTGACCCTTTTGTCTTGAAGTGGGCTATTCTCTTGACTGAATGCACCCGGGGCCCACCGGATGCCATCGAGAGACCCTCACGCCATTACCAATCACACCGTTCACTCTTCCGCTGGTCATGTGACACCACCTACGGCGACGGCAACCTCCGGCTCTCTTCCTCGGTCACTGTGGGTCCCTGTCGCCACCAGGATTCTGACAAAATTCTGAAAATGAATCACTCTTCAGATGCTAAAGACCTCGTCCCCGTCACCTCCATGCATTAACTGCATGCCAACCACCGGGACGTAGTTCAACCCAAAATTTGAACGAGCACCTTCGCTCCTACGTTCCTCTGCCCACTCTGCATTCCTCTGCCCACTTCCAGACTCTGCACCCAGCGAATTCGCACCCAACAGCTCCTGCTCCTGCGCTAACTCTGCATTACTCCACACCCAGCGAAGCTCCTGCACCTGCTCCTGATCCTCCTGCATTCGGAAGGCTCTGCTTCTACGGTAAGTGACCTCAGGATCTGTATTTCAATAGGATTTGTATTTCATACAATCTTACAACCATGGGATTCTGCATAGAGTGTTTAAAACCCCGTCTTTTGAATAGAAAATGCTGGGTTGAGGACAATGTTATGGATTTTACGGGCTAATAGAACCTGTAGCATATATATAACTAACTATGCTTTGGTTGTTGACGGAGTTGTATGACTTCGGATTCCTTAGGGTTCCTATGGATAATGACGCCCATATCTTGGAGTTTCCTGCCTCATCTCCGTATCCTTTGTTTTCTTGTGATGACCAATGAATCAATTACCTCATCTTTATACATTCTTCATCTTCTCATTATTCTCACATAGGCCTCCTTCTCTGTTATTCATGTAGCTTCCTCCCTTGCTTTCTTATTCAATCACAGTCCTCATTCATACAACAACTCTATCAATCCTGTATCTTTCACTTTCACATCTAGTCTATTTTCTTGTACTTACAATTCGATTTCCTATACCTTATACACTGTATGGATTTCATATAATCTCTTCCTTATCTAATATTCAGAATTACGTGACACTTTCAAGACACCTTAAGAACAAAACCTCATACCTCTGTTAACCACATTTCTACTACCCATATTTCTGTAATTCCTGTAATTAACAGTTGATTCTACAAAACCTGTAATTAATGCAATTCCTGTAACATGCTCAAAAACTTCTCAATGTATAGATGCAAAAATGCTTATCAAAATCTCATCGTTCTGCATTCAATTGAAACGTGTATTGATTCAGGGTTTTATTGCATTGCACCCAAACAACCTGCAATTTTTGTGTGGAGGAGCATTCTCTTACAATTTCAAAACTCACCAGAAATGGACGCTACAATTTCTGCATATTGCATTGCACCCAAACAACCTGCAATTTTTGTGTGGAGGAGCATTCTCTTACAATTTCAGAACTCACCAAAAATGGACTCTACAATTTCTGCATGAATATGCTCTGCAATTTCTACAATCTTAGCATGAAGAAATAAATCAAATATACCCTTCGATTAGACACACATCCCGCGATCTTAGAAAGATATATATCTAACAACCACTGCCACTTCCATATGATTTGCACATTTACACTCAAACCTAGATCTTCCCATTAATTCAGAGTGCCTCTCATTCAATCTTCAACTATTACACAATCTACAGTTTGTGCTCTTATACATTTTGTTAAATGTGTATGCTACCTAAAAACCCCATCAAAATGCACACCCAGATATTTGTCATTTTCATTTCTTCTCTTTAAAGTAACTCAAAGCTTCAAAATGCCTTGCATGCATTCCTGCAGTTCGCAAAAGTCAAAACCCCATCCACATCACATGAATATCCATTTGAAACTTGTGATCTACATTACCTGCAAAAGGAACCCAAAACCCATACTCACAGCAAACAACGAATTCAGAGCATATTGCTTCATATCGCAAACCTACTCTTCTCATCCAATCCATTCCTTATAAAAACAATTCATGTCGATTCTGTATGAACCCAAAAAGCAGGACATAGTATAAGATGAAATTGCGTTGACCCAACCATGGAGAAAGAAATAAGGTGATGAATTGCTTAAACTTGTATCAGCATTTAGCACCAGTTTGTTAGAATAAAGGTTGCATTGCAGGGAAGGCTTAAACTTGTATCAGCATTTAGTACCAGTTTGTTAGAGAAAAAGGTTATAGAAAGAGTGCAATGAAATGTGCATTATAAAAAATAATATTTTGTTTGACAATCCTCAGCCAGCTTCATTTTGTGTTCACATGACACTCTTTTATCGTTCTACCAGCACTTCTGTTGAGACTCTGCATCATGACTTGTTTTCAATGATAGCAAGATCCAATTTGATTGATGAAGCTGGTGACAAGTTTGAAAATTCATCTCAGAGCATTGCTTGTTTTGATCTTGGAACTCTAAACATATCAGTAGTAGGAGGTGAAACATTTGATATCTTTGATCATAAATGGACCTCTATTAGTCAGGCTGGAGCAGATTGCTGCCCCTGTTGTTGTACTATGTGCACCACACAATTTTTCCATGTAATTATGATAATGCTGCAATTGCACATTAGCTGCAGAGCAGATGCTAACTGGTGTAGTTTTCATTCAAAATTAATTCCAATTGATTTTTTTTTACTACATGTATGATTTCGTGATCAGTGATTTAACTTGCATTCTTGTGACAGAGGTGATAATTGCATTGATTTAAGATAGGGTTTTTATGTATATATTAATTTACTCATGACCTAAATAATATGGAACACACTACATCGATTGAAGCCATAAAGATATTTTGTTGGGGTTTAGGTGTTATTAGCAAAGGGGATTACATGGACAAAACAAGATCCAGGTTCAAATCTCATTCAGGGGTACTTATCCTTCTAGACCTCATTTAAGGAGGGTGTCAACTCTCTATCTTTTAACTTTATGAAAAGGGGTTTATGTTTTATTGGGAATTTGAATATGAGTGGGAAGAGTAGGAAACTTACCTGCTTACTAATGGAACTATTTACCTCCTCAACTTAGAAATTTTAAAAGTTATAACATTAAAACCATAAGAGTTTAAGGGAATATAGAGATCATTAGGGTGGAGACTATAAAGGTTATCTAAGTTCTGTTTATTCTTCACAAAATAATCAACATCATTGTTGAATTTTATATATTTTTCTAGTAATATTATGATATATATAAGTTCTGTAGAGAATTCCTGAATTGGTTCTACCTCATTTGAAGACAGAGCTTCATGTTCATAGTTGCATACCTTATGCGTAATCTATTCTTTCAATTACCCTA
The DNA here is from genome assembly GCA_027924585.1 of Larix kaempferi. NCBI lineage: Eukaryota > Viridiplantae > Streptophyta > Pinopsida > Pinales > Pinaceae > Larix > Larix kaempferi. The sequence goes on along the minus strand of BSBM01000418.1, from coordinate 5,989,333 downwards.
TATTTTTTGTTGCAATTATCCTAGCTTTGCTGATTTTTTCATACAAAACTAACGTACTTTGATTTTGTGTATCAAAGGAGAATAAGCATTACTTTTTGTCTTCTAATCTCAAGTTTTCGCTCATTTTTGTAGGCTTCAATACAAAATGGGCAGGAAGAACAAATGGGAGACTTTAGTGGGCTTAGAGTTGCAAGATCCGAAAGACATAACCATCTTTTCTGGTAAAGATCTTGTTTGGTCTGATGTACATCGAAAGAATGGAATTGATCGAGTTGCCAAAATCCCGTTACATCGAGTCCCCCACTTTATTGAAGGGGAGGAAAAGGATCCTGATGCTCCTTGTACTTTCTATCGTAACCAAAACAAATCCCCCAAAAAGAGGGATACTGCAGCCTTGAAATATGAAGTGTAAGTATTTCAAAATTTAATTGTTTGGATGTTAGCAATCATACTACATTTATCACCTGTCATATGTATTAACATTTGACAATATTTTATGCAGATATAATTGTTCATATGGCCCAACTGATAAAAGGGGAGACAAACCGGCTAAACGAAGGGTCAATTCATTTATGAAAAAAAGGGGCTGCCAATGCCATTTCATTGTTAAGGTCATGGAGAAAGATCCCGAGGTAGCAATACTAACTTATAACATGTACGAGCATGAAGACATGAGAGGATGGCCTTGTCATGGAAAGCATGATTCTTCGGGTGAGCCTAGATCCATGCATAAGCCAAAGTTGTCAAAGGACATCATTTCTTATGTAGAAAGTTGCTTTTCTTGGGATGTGGCAATTGATTCGGTGTGTAAAATGCACATCAAGAAACATGTTGACATGGATGCGACAGATCAGAATAGAGATTTCTTCTTGAAGAGGAAAGATGTCGTAAACATATACAATCGCTTGGGCAAGGGAAAGTATCAGTTGGACAAAAAAGACTCGATAAGTGTGAATCTTTGGCACCAAAAACATAAAGATGATATTTTTTTCTATCAAAAGCCCAATGGTAGAGATGTCCCGTTTATAATGGGAATCCAAACAAAGTGGATGCTAGAGACAATGGTGAAGCTATCTCATAATAACCTAATAGCAATGGATTCTACATTCAGTACCAATAAATACGGGGTAAGCGTGATGTCAATGATTGATTTAGCATGATCATTTTAGTTGTAGCCATTCAATGATATTGATGACTTAAGTTTGACTGCAATATGTTCTATGGATATGGAAGTATCAACTATACACCCTTGTCGCATTCGATGAGCAACAAAGTGGGGTACCAGTTGCGTGGGTTGTATCCGAAAGGAATACAATGCAGGACATTTCAGTATGGTTGGATCGACTCATGCAAAGGTGTTACCAAGCTCATCCAGATTGGAAAGTAAATGCCTTCATGGTAGATGACGCGTTGGCTGAAATAGCAGCCTTGAGGTAATTCCAATGTTGTTATTTTGCAATGTAACTTGTACTTATTTATTGAATGCCATATTTAAAAAAATTACACATGGCAGGAGGATCACACGTTGCAAAGTTCTCTTATATGTTTGGCATGTACAAAGGGCATGGTCAAAAAACGCGAGCTGGTTGGCCACAACTGAAGAAAGAGCGAGTGAAATGTTGAAAGACTTGGGCCATATCATGAAACATTGCTCCAATGACGATGTCATTGATGCAATTGATGCCTTTTTAAACAAATATGCTGATGAGGAAAAGTTCTTGGACTATTTCCGCAAGAATTGGGTTTTGGGTGACAAACTTTGTGAGTGTACATACTCTTCCTTGTATATTTTCTTTTGTATATCATGAAGATGGGATATATGCACTAAATTAGTTTTCTACTTGTAGGGATGTGGGTAAAAGGTTGCCGAGATTTTCCGCATGCAAATCAAGAGACCAATAATGCAGTGGAGTCATACCATTGCTTTTTGAAGATAAAGTTTCTTTCTGATAGAAGGAAGAAGTGTACCCGTAGAATGGACAGGTTGTTGTATATACTCCTCATAAATTTTGAACCATTTTATCGGTTCAAAGAAATTTTGAAAAAAGAAGGCTATTTGAACAATTATAAGAAAGAGAAGCAACTTGAATCATCAACTGACAGAGCCAAAAAGATTCCAGATAGTGATTGCTTCCCTCATGAGAGCATATCTCATGCATATTGGGTGAGGAGTCAAACCACTCCTGGCAAGCGGTACCTTGTCACTTCGTATCGTCCAACTTTTATGACGTGTACTTGCCCATGGTCTATCCGTGGAAATATTTGCAAGCACACTATAAAGGTTGATTGGTTGTATTGCTCCTTGGATAATGATGCAACACCGTCTTCATGCAATGCTCCTCCTGAGATAAGTATTGATTGACCAAGCCATGATGTGGATGCTGAAAACACTATTATGGCTACTAATAGAGATGTTAATGATGTTGATGCACTACAATTAGCTAGACAGGAGTTGTTTGGTTATTATCAGCTGATTCAAAACAGTCCTCCTGTCACTTTGGAAAAAACTGAAGAAATGATTGGTCTTACTAAAAGAATGTTGAATGAGGCCAACAATCATTATGTTTTCGATTATGACTTAACTCTTGGATTGGGTGCATATGAGTCCTCTTTGAAGAGAAAGAAGAGTTTTCTTAGCCCCAAAAAGAAAAACAAAGTAAGAAAACAAAATAGTGGCTTGGATATCAATCTAAATGTGCATGCCTCAGAATATGAACCATATCAGTTTCAGTACCTCAAGAAGCGGGGGCGTACTCAATCCAAAAAAGCATCCTCCAAAAAAGCATCCTCTATTGACCTAGGTGAGTTTCATAGAATAGGACAATGCATGTGCTTAAAATAGTGTATTTAGATGACCTCTTTTTTTTAAATTATGGTGCATGCATGTTTACAGAAGCCACTTCTATGGATCATTCAGTCGAAGGACTTGCCCAGCTGCAACATCATGACAGCAGGATTACTGCACCATCAAACTAATTTTCAAGGAAATCTAATTGTCACAGGGTATGTTTTCAACCTCGCTAAAGGTGTAGTTTCATGGTTGAGTAAGAAAAAACACATTCAAACTATGAAATTCCAATATTTGTATTGATTAAATTGTTGTTGGGCATTTTTCTGCAGGTATCCTCGCTATAGGAAACATTAAAGATCCGAAACAAACTCCTAGAACTTGAGGATGTGATCTTCACCAGGCCTCAAAATCCAGAGACTTATTTTGAATTTACAGTCTTTGTTCTCTACACTTTGTAGTGTAACACATATGTATCTCTCTATGTTTTACTGCTTATAAAAGCAACAATTTTGAGAAAGTGGTCATTGAACTGACCTGACCTGCTGTATAGACGATACACAGATTTCTCTTACTACATAGCAGATGATACACAGTTTTTTTAGTAAAGATTTTCTCTTTTGCTACACATCTGATAACAATCTGGAAGAAATTCAGGGATGGTCAGAGTTATATTGTCATATAATTTTGATGCAATGTGGAACGATGCCTTTGGTGGTTTCAAAATTGATTCAAATTATAAAAAAATTATGATAGTTTCGGGTTGATGGGACCTTTGACTCCATGTATGGTTGGATTCCGATAACTAGAGAAGTTTGCTACAAGATGAAATGGCTCCTTTACTGAATTCCACTGTTGAAATTCTATTTTCATACTTCAAACAAAACTAAACTAGGGAATTAATATAAAAATCTTTAAAAAATCTCTTTAATAAATTAATGATCAATGCAGTGCAATTTTTTACTGATTTGCCTGCAAATTTACCTGCATATTAATGATAGAGGGGAACTGCTTCTACTGACCTGTGATGAATATTCCCCTCTAAAATTCTTGTTTATTGCTTATCACCCCTAACTACAACACTTGATTAGAAATGTTATTGATAAATTAATGATTAATGCAGTACAATTTTTGACTAATTTGCCTGCATATTAATGATAGAGAGAAACTGCTTCTACTGACCTGTGTTGAATATTCCCCTCTGAAATTACTATTTATTGCTTATCACCTCTAACCACAACACTTGATTAGAAATGCCATATGATGATAATGGTGGTTATTGAATACCCTTCTATTACAAAGTGCACGGATTTCCTTCAGCTTATGTGTCCGGTGTGAATGCATTTATTCTTCCAGGTTCCTCCATATTAAGGTGTCGGGTCTGAGGCTATCTAAAACGCTAATGCTAGCCCTTTTCTTCGTTGCATTCTTGAATTAGTCAGGAGCATCTTTATTGAGTGGGCCATATAAAAGATAACATTGTATAATCTTTCACTGTCAGAGCTGAGACAAGTGTAGATGCTAGTGTCTTCAGGTAAGCTTTACATTACATTGGAAATACAGCCAAACAATCTATCTGGCCAGTTTATGTGAGCATGAGCCATGAAATTGATCTATTGCTTTTGTCTTATGAAGCTGGTACGATGCCTTTGTGCGGATATGGAAAACGGTTTTTCAAGTATTACTGATACTCTATAGATATTGTCTGTTGTTGAAGCTTTTAAAAGATATTTTTAAGTTAATGTGTTGCATACATCATATTTTCAAATGACAAAAGCAGTCGCTAAAGGAAATCGAGCTGTTTTTCCAATGATTAAGTAACTTAAAGTATTGTTAGGTCGGATGTCAATGGTCACAAATGCGTTACATATGAGAAGGCATATATGGACTTTCAAACTCGTAAATATGAAGGGTTTGGTTTGACCTTCAGACTGGAGATTTTATAATTAATGTGTGTAAGTTTTTTCACCAGCTTTAAAGACAGGTTCCCTTTTTGAAAAGGCACACGCCTTGTAAAAAGCTTCTTGTTAGTGTTTGGACTTTTAACACATACATGCGTCATACCCTGTGATCTATATAAAAGTTTGTTTAACTAGATTTGCTTTTCAACTGTTTGGTGGACAAGTGCTTCCAAAAATATACCCTGAGGGACTGCAACACATAAAACGGATTTCCTTTGTCAAGATACCAGGTCTGAGAGGTATCTATTCTGCCAGATTTTCCTGGAACTTGCACCCAGACTTATACCGTTTTAATTTGACATTTTGATGGGGCTAACCACTGGAACAATAGAACTAAAGTGGAGACAATAAGACTTTCAACCTCACCAATATACCAAGGCTCGGTTGTCTCTACTCAGTATTTCTAGATAGATTGCTTCTGTTAATTTGAATTTCTTATTTGGCCACAATTATAGCTTGTATGATTTGTACACAATATTTCCCAATGGGTTGGTTAAGTGATAATCTGCTATATTGTGCCCACTGTCCAAGCATGATTGCTTGTGAAGTAGAAACCTTGTGTTAAATAAGCTTCTTGTTATTCAAGAGAAAAACTTTAGAAAGATCTTTATTGGGAAGTCCTGAATGGATGTGATGAACATTCTGTGATTGTATGTAGGCTTTCTTGATCGAGTGCACTTGTACATTTCATTGTAATGCATTTAAAATTTTCATTGGTTTGTATTTAGTATTTACGGTAGTCCTCTTGCCATGATAGCCAAAATTGGCATGAGCAACAAGATATTTGTACCTTGTTGCATGAATGCATCTCAAAGAAATGCTTAATAATAGATATAGACAGGAGACTTTTCAAAGGTCATATGTAGAGATGCTGATTTTTGCATCTATAGTAGAGATCTTTTTTAACCACCAAAGAAGTGGAGGGATAAGAACGCTTCTTGGGAGTTTGTTCTGGATATGCTGTATCATTTTAAGCATACAAGTAGCTGTTAATGTCATTTTCACATTTCTCAAGTCTCATTTATTAAGGTGATTTTCATACTTTGTAATGTCATCTGCTTTCATGTTTATACACGTGAATAAAAGGCAAAATCAGATTGGGAGTCTGTAATTCAAAGTAGTTTGAACACAGCTAGTCATTATTGAATACTAGTTTGAACCGCTGGGCAAGTTTTACTGGCTGATGAAAAATTTGCATGGACAATGAAGTTATGCTATATGGTAATCTGGTAAGGTGATTTAACACGGATGGTTTCGCTATATATCATTTAAAAAAAAATGTGATTGGGGATTGGTTTGTTGGATATCCTAGTAAACTTTTGCATCCTTGTTAATTATGGATTCTAGTATTTGCTAAATTTTAGTGAAAATTGCCTTCCAGGCACTGACGTCTCAGACAGGCATGTCTGTCGTCCATTCATAATTGCAAGAAATTGACCTTTTGTCTTAATGCTTTTCAGAAGGTGGAAACAGTCTTTTTGGCTTAAGATCCAAGTTTTCTAATGTTCCTATCTGATTTGAAAGGAAGGTACTCAAGTCAATTAATTTTCAAGGTTTTCTTTTTTCATGGAATCAAACAGGGAGAGTGGGAGGACAATAGCTTGCTTGTCCAGCGCAAAAATCATTGGCTTACGATGAATCACAAGAATGTGCATTATATAACCCTTAGACTGTATTTACCTATCAGCATTAGAACTTATTTATTGGGATTGCACTCTCTCCAACACATTGTGCATACAAATTCTTGGAAACCTTTAGTAATATATTTATTATTTACATCCTTAAAAATGTATCCCTTTGCAAAGAAACCATAAGATTCGTGGAGAAAATCTAGGTCTTCTGTGTCTGGCTTTGCAGGTAAAGCAATGAAACAACAGGGCTGAGAATAGAGAAACTCTTACAGAACCTGACAACAAAGGTATAACTTAATTCTCAGCCCTGCTGGGAGGGAGATCATATGTTATACCTTTGTTAGGTTTTGTAAGAATTTCTCTAGAAGGAGGGAGCTCATCATAGGAGGCATAGATAGCCCAGGATTTGCTCCCGGCTTCTTCCCTTTGAGATCATGCCACCATACAGGTTGGGTAGACCAAAGTGAAAACAGAACCTTGGTTGACAGATTAACACTATGTCAATGCCATTAAGTGGGACTCCATTGACTCTGCAAATTATGTTAGACTACATCTTTTATAAATTCTTGAAATGTATTACATTATTAAGAGGATGAATGACCTACAAAGTTATGTTAAATTTAGTTTGATTTATTCTTCAACAAAAACACAATACTTGACAGAATGAACTGACAGGCCGGCCGGAATGACATGTCGGCTTATGCATGACATTTTATCTGTTTGTAATTTGTAACTATTTTAGATTGCCTCCATCTTCCTTTCCTATCCTTTGTTTGTTCCTACACACATAAAATGTCTGTTCTCCACTGCTGCACACATCTTATGCAACAGAGAGATAAAGGATCACTTTAACGAAGTACTGATTTATCATACAGGGGATTCTTGCATGCATCCATACATTCTTTTTTTTTTGACAAAAACGGCTATATTTTATATTAAAAGAAGTGGCAAGCCACCCAAATAAGTACAGAGCCAAAATACATGGAGTCTATCAGTTCATCAACCGGTAATTACAGAGGTCTGTTTCTAAACAGAGCAATTATTTGTAAACTAGAAACAGTAAGGTAAAAACAGAGAGAACCAGGGTCTGATCGATAGTCAGCGATATCTTGTCCCAGCAGCAGGATTGGCAATGGCTGGCTTCTTGCTTGAGCTAGGCTTTTCGTCCCCTCGAAGGTTCTTCACAGCATTTTCCAGGTTTTGGATCCTGCGCTCCATTCTCTCAATGGCGTCCGCCACCTTCAGCTCCAGGCCTTCCATTGCTACAGCAATTTCCTCTCTGATATGACCAATTTCATTGTCCAGGCTGTCCAGCCTGCGTCCTCCTTGCTAGTCCATCCTGTTCACAAGGTCGCCCTGTCTCCTGATCTTCCGCTTCAGAACACGAATTTCGGCTTCAAGTTCCAGTAATGGATCTGGAGAGGATGCCGCTGAGTCGCCTGTGTCTGCCATTGTTTGAACCTTATGCCTGTTATTTCCAATTGGGACTGCCCCCGGTCCCTGCAGGGAATTTCGACTGTCTCGAACTCTAAACTTCTTAGCAAGCGGATAGTCAATAACGAAGCCGAATCTGAGCTTTCTCTTCCTGATGTTGGTCTCTATTTCTGGGGCTAGAGTCGGCATAGTTTCCCGGAGTTCATCTCGTGCCACTAATTTAACCATCATTCTTGAAATGTATCCTCTGTCCTTGCCCGTACCTCGGATTAAATAACGGTTTGATCTGTCACAAGGGGAGGGCGACTGTGTTTCATGAACCGGCATGTTGCCATAATTGGAACCGGCTTCGAAGGGCTTGATGACGCCAACAATATCAAGTTGCCGACGGTTCTGAACATAGGAGAGCAAATCCACACGCCTGGGAGCGTTAGTGGAGATCTTTCCCCGTACATCATCTTGATTTCTGGTACAAATCCATGCGCTGGAGTTCATCCTCTTTGGCCTCGGAGTAATCATGAGTTCAGCAGGCTGGTTAATGGCCATAAGACGGAGGTGACGCTTGAAGAAGGAGCTTGGGGCATCGCCAAGATAGCGAGCCTCTCCACGTCCCAGAGTAATAGCCATCCGGCAATGAGTCCGCCGGACACGTGCTGCAATATTTGCACACTTAAAATCCATATAGTTCGAAATCGAGTATGGGGACAGGCGTTTACGGGATAGCCACCCTTTTAATGACCTCATTAATTTTTAATTCTCCTTTCCTTAAGCTGATTGCTGCATTTGCTTCTTTGTCCGCCTGATCATTGTTCCTTCGTAGGACATGGAAGAATTTAATATCCCGGAAGAGAGGAATGAAGAGTGCTATTCTGCGAAGAACTTGCCGGAGGCAGTTTGATGCTGGAAGTTTCATAGAATTTATACTGTGGATGATCAACCTGGAGTCCCCAACTACAGTGACATCATGAACTCCGTGAATTAGAGCTTGGTTTAAACCTTGCCATAAGGCGAGTGCTTCGGCCATGTTGTTGGTTTCTTCTCCCAGATTCCAGGAATAGCTGAAAACCTTTTTTCCCTCGGGGTCAAAGAGCACCCCTCCCCCTCCTGCCTCCCCTCATCCATACATTCTTAATCACTGCATATGGTGATTATTTTAAAAAATAACATGAATTTTGTTGAATCTCAAGCAGCGGCAAATTGAAAGGCAAAATGAACTGGCTATGCAGAGATTTTTATAAGTTTCGAAAATAAATTTAAGATTTGTATTTTTGCTAAACTCAAAAAATATAAAAACAAAACTATATGTATGTATGCATGCTTTCAGTGTTGATATTTAATTCAACATAATTTTGTGCCAAATTTGATGTTAAAAAACAGTTGCATTTGTTTTCTGTTTGAATATAGTAAGTTATAATGGAATTAATGTAATTGTCTTTATTGAACTTAATGGCAAATTTTATCATATTCTTTTGCACTTGTGATTTTTTTTAATTTTTAAATTTTCTGAATTTCATTTTCCTCGAATTCAAACATGAATAGAAACTAGGTGACTTAGCATTCTGTCATAGCTTGATTTAGCACCTAAGTGGAGAAGTCCTAATCCATTAGCATGTCACAAATCACCGATGAGGTAATCCAACCCCCTCAATACCAACATGAAACTATGTTGTCAAATAGATCTTTTCACCATTTCTATTGGATCTCCGACCAGTAAGGTTAAATTATTTCCATGTATACATACACAACAAAACATTTGAAAATAAACGTCAAGAGAATCATTTTCTTGTGTAACTTGAAGACAAGATTGAAGACTTCCTAGATAAAATGGAACTTTCCATTGAAGAAAATAAGAGAATACTTTCAGTATATGTGGTAACCAAAAATAGTAAAAAATAACTCCATAAATATATACTCAATATTTTTTGTGCCACAAAGTTTAGACAAAAGACGCCGTAGGCACCACCATTCTATACAAAGCATTCTTGAACTTGTCACCCAGACATGACACCCCATCCATTACATGGTGGCCCGATCACACGCACTATAGTATTGGGTTCTTCTTTATAGAAAGTCCCACACCATGAGGGACACCAAAACAATTATAAGAAAAAAACATACACATAACAAAGATGTGTAACAGCATCCATCAATAATTTTTTAAGGAACATATGTTGATGCCATTTCAGTTTTCACACCTTCGCCTAGACTTGAGATTTTCCCACACAATAGACCATTGGACATTCTCTTAATATCTGAATGGTGAGATATCGTAAAGAAATGAAATTGACTAACAATGGCTCTTGTTTCTCTATGAAGTGGTTTTAGATTGGATATTCTAACTTGGTACACTCCCTTCATCCGGTTACAAAGAAGTTCTGAGTTGGTGAAGACAGAAACGTTGTTAGCCCCATAGATTTTGGTTTTTTTCAGCCCTTCAATAAGGGCAAGGTAGTATGCTTCGTTGTTATTTGTCACCCCACGTATTTCTCTCCTTTTTTGGACAACCTTATTCAAAGCATTATCCTTCAAGACATATTCAAAGTTTCCTTGTCCCGGGCTGGGGTAACAGGACACTTGAATACAGAGCGTCCATGTCTGTGCCATCTTGTCTGTTCGAATGGGCTACAGAAACAAAACAATTAAAACAATTTTTTATGAGATGTCAATGGCATAATAAAAACACATGCTTAAAAAATGTAACAATTGAGCTGAAAGTAACGATAATCAATGTTGACAAAAAAAACACAACTTTATGTTGATGAACACTCTCATACTTCCCCAAATTTGTGTGTGTAACTTGTAGTGATCTAATTTGCTTGTTGGAAGATAGCGGTGTATATTTGACAGATATGCTTGCAGCTTACAGTTTCTTTTTGTTCATTTCTATCTTATGAGTTAAGGTCATGTTTGAATCCAATTATTTGCAAATATTATATTTCCAAAATTTGTTTCCAACCGTGAGGATTGTTAATTGCTATAGTTAATGGGGCAGGCACTGTGCTGGAAACTGTTTATGTGATTTTGTTTTTAATCTATTCTCCTAAGCAATTTAAGGTGAGTGGAGTATCTGAGAATACTAAATGCATTTCAATGTAATTTAGTTTTGTATGGCATTCACTTTATATATGTTACTATTATTGTTATGCAGATCAAGACTGTTGTACTAGTGGTGCTTGTGGATATACTATTCTTCACTGCTGTGTTTTTAGTGACTTTTCTGTTACTGGATAAGCAAATTAGAATAACTGTAATAGGAGTTCTATGCATGTGCTTAACCTTAACCATGTACGGTTCCCCTTTAGCCATCACGGTAAGCTTGTATTTCCACGTTTGTCACAGAAAAAACTTCCAAGCCTTTGAATCCATTTACAGCCGTTTTATTAGGGCAATTTTGATTTTGATAAATTCTCCTATTGGTATGTATGTGGGTGGTTCCAGAGAAGCATTATAGTAACGAAGAGACATGTTGGATTCCTTAAAAATATATTATAATTGTACTATGGGAAACAATTATTGCTTATAATGAGCATTCTCAGATTATTAAATAGGGCATCTCATAATATACATGCAAAAATTGAGATGTCATGGGAAACTCTCTAGTGCCAAAACCCCCTCTACAACTATCTCAATCTAGCAACACTCTTCCCCCTCATCCTGCACAACACTAAGAATGGGACTCCCTTCTCTTCAAGCAATCCCTAAATTTATCCAAATTCCTTTCTACTGCTCCATCACAAGCTAGCTAAAGAATCTCACTCCTGAGACTCCAGGGATTCTCATTTGTAAGCCCCAAGATTTCATTGACGTAGCTCCAAGATGGACATTAACGCAGCTTCACAATCAATAATCAATAATGTGGGTTTTTATTTTGTGACCGGATGTTTTAATACTGACTCCAAACATTCATTGAAAAAATTATGAAAAATAAGTACAGCATTACTACAGTTTATATATTTGTGTATTTTAAAAAATCTATGTTAAAATTGAATAGTTAACTATGAAAGAGTTGGAGTTACCTAACAAAACTGCTTTAACTGTTTTTCAAAAATTAAATAAAATCAGAACCTAGATTCATGTTTTTCATGTGAATAAGTTTTTAAGTCCTCAAAATTTTAATTCAAAGTTATTTCATCTTGACATCCATTGATAGAAGGCATACGATTTTCCCTACGAATTAATAACTAGAATCGACAAGTTCTTGTTTCTAAATCTACAGCCATTCAATGCTACGTTCAAGTTCTTGTTTCTAGATTTTATAATTATTCAATGCTCAGTTCAGTTCATCTCAAATTCTTAAAAAAGGATTGTGATAGCTGAGATCTAGAAGCTAGATCTCAAGTGTGTAGAAGAAGCTAGATTTCAAGTTCTTCTGCTCCGATTGGTAAGAGAAAAGGTGTGCTGTAATGATGGTTCTCCATGTTTCTTTCCTCTGCACCAGGTTTCTCTCCTGCATGTCCTTTGACTCTGTCACTCTTGTTCCTGTTGTTTTTCACAATTAGGCTAACTGAGACAATTCATCTTGGAAATAATACGACTGAAGAAATCCTCATATTCTCTTATATAATAGAGGTCGAGAGAGCTACCCATTTCCTGAAATTGATTTTCGTTCTACCACAATGGATGACAAATCAAACATTTGCAAACCATTGTCCACCCCCTATCAAATGAGGACTTATGTCACTTGGGTTGCATTTATTTATGAGGACTTATTGTCCAGGATTGATTTTTTTCTTTTGCATTTATTTGCACGAAAATGCGCATAATGTATCAACAAAAAATTGGGCACTTTTTATTAAAAGTGAAGAATCTAAGAGATCTATGTTAAGGTAAAGTAGAGGAATAACAAGGTGGAGCATGGGGCATCTTTTGTGAGTTTTTTTTAAGGTTAAGTAGAGCTATAACAAGGTGAAACATGGGGCAGCAGTTGGTTGTTTCCTACAGCGATCAGGATAAAAGAACAGGTTATATAACAGAAGTACTCTGCTAAATTCAATAGCTTTCAGGATTTGAAACCGAGTTCCAAGTATTTCAAAAGCATAACCCAGGAGGGAAAAGGATCTGCTATTCTCTTTTGCGATCAGCATAGAGAGGGCATTGTATAAATATAAGAAACATAATCTGCTAACTTAAATAGCTATCAGAGAAATTTGGAGCAGAGTACCTATAAATTCATAAACTTCAAAAGAATATCACAAGGCGGAAATGGATCTGCTAACTTCTATAATGATCAGCATAGAGGGAGCATAGTATAATTATATAACAGGAAACTCCAAGATATGGGCGTCATTATCCATAGGAACCCTAAGGAATCCGAAGTCATACAACTCCGTCAACAACCAAAGCATAGTTAGTTATATATATGCTACAGGTTCTATTAGCCCGTAAAATCCATAACATTGTCCTCAACCCAGCATTTTCTATTCAAAAGACGGGGTTTTAAACACTCTATGCAGAATCCCACAGTTGTAAGATTGTATGAAATACAAATCCTATTGAAATATAGATCCTGAGGTCACTTACCGTAGAAGCAGAGCCTTCCGAATGCAGGAGGATCAGGACCAGGTGCAGGAGCTTCGCTGGGTGCAGAGTAATGTAGAGTTAGCGCAGGAGCAGGAGCTGTTGGGTGCGAATTCGCTGGGTGCAGAGTCTGGAAGTGGGCAGAGGAATGCAGAGTGGGCAGAGGAACGCAGGAGCGAAGATGCTCGTTCAAATTTTGGCTCGAATTACGTCCCGGTGGTTGGCATGCAGTTAATGCATGGAGGTGACGAGGACGAGGTCTTTAGCATCTGAAGAGTGATTCGTTTTCGGAATTTTGTCAGAATCCTGGTGGCGACAGGGACCCGCAGTGACCGGGGAAGAGAGCCGGAGGTTGCCGTCACCGGAGGTGGTGTCACACGACCGGCGGAAGAGTGAACGGTGTGATTGGTAACGACGTGAGGGTCTCTCGACGGCATCCGGTGGGCCTCGGGTGCATTCGGTCGAGAGAATAGCCCACTTCTTTTGTCTTTACTTACGACAAATGAAAAAAATAAAAAAAGCGGTAAGCAAGGGCAATCCCTATATTCTAGGGATTTTTCGCGTTCTACGAGGCAAAGGAGCTGACATCTATATATTCCGATCATCGTTAACTAAAATAATAATTATAAACCAATGTATTCCCATCATCGTAAACTAAAATACCGTACGTCTGTAAGTGGCAACAGCAGCCGCGAAATAATGCTAAATTTGTTATGTGAAGAAAATACCGGATGATGGTGGTAGGTTCTCCCCTCGCGTCTGTGCCGGTGCTGAAACGTTAAAAAAATCACAAGACTCGAAACCCAATCGACAATTTGAAGATATGTATCCCTAAAAATTCATAGACTCGAAACGCAATTGGTAATTCAAAGATGTTTTTTTTCACAGAAATTTAAATATATATATTCCTATTCCTTCCTTATCAACCAATATATTCGTGATCATCGTAAACTATGGAAAATAAAATATATTGTCAGGGGCAATGGCAACGGCGAAATAATGCTAAGTTCGTTATTGTCGTAAATTATGTGAAGAAAATACCGGAGGATGGTGGTAGGCTCTCCGGCCCTCGCGTCTCTGCCGGCGCTGAAACGTTAAAAAATTGATAAGTCTCGAAACGCAATTGGCAATTTGAAGATAAGAATTTTGCTCCAATAACTCCCGGCTTCTGACACCAAGTATCGAATATTCCGGACAAGCCAAGAGCTAAGCACGCATTGCAGCTATCTGGGGGCATATCTCTATAACACTGGTGACTCCGCCATGCTGTAGATATAATATGAAGGCGAAGAAGCAATATTCTCCACTGAATCTGCAACAAATAGTTTGGGAATCTGCAAAACTTGCTTGGAAATGATTGCGAGCCGGCCCTTAGCAGCATATGTAAACTGATCTGGAGCAGGGGCGTTGCCTCTGCTGCAGATATATACATTCAGTTCCTCGTAACTGCTAACGTTGTAAAAACTAGAACTATCGTAACGTAAGAAGCAGCCATTTAGTTGAATGAATGCAGAAGTATTGTGACATTCGTGAAGAAGCTTTGCTTTCGTCGTTTCTACACACAGTTTGCACTTGGAGGAACCTAAATCTGCTCGGCACTGTACAAGCCCATAAACCGGCGCACTATTGTTGTTTTGCCCGTCATCAACACTAGACGTATTGAATCCCGTCGAAGAAACGTTCCCCACCAATGAATCCAAAACCTGGTTCAGATTACGCTGGAATGCGCTACCGTTCGTAAATTCATTTATTCCGCTATTTCCACAAAGATTCCAAGTCTCATTAACATAATTATATTGATCAGCTGCTGAGAACTGCAGAAGCGTCCATACACTAACGATCAGTAACGTGCTGTTGATTAATTGCTTCATCTTCATAGCCATCGCTCGGGCCTGAGCTGAACGCTGATAGAACTAAACAATCGTCGGATCAAAGGAGTTGGGGCTCATTGAAACTCCATGTGTATGTTGCATATTTAAGATACGATGACATCATACTCATATGAGCTATGGAGAAACTCTTAGGCTTCGCACATGCACCAGGAAGAGACTCTTAGCCTCCGCACATGATGCGGAGAGGGGGCCTGTGGTCGAGCTTTCGATGGCGCCTGGAGGAGTTTGCATGGAGTCTGGAGTCTTGTCTATGTGCATTAATTACATGACTACAGTCGGTAAATCAAATTAAATAAAAACTGATGGAAACTCAATTCGCGGAGAGGGGGTCCCTGTGGTCGAGCTTTCGATGGCGCCATGGAGGCCCAGTTTCCCCTTCGGCGCACATGGAGGAGTTTGAATGGAGTCTGGAGTCTTGTCTATGTGCATTAATTACATGACTACAGTCGGTAAATCAAATTAAATAAAAACTGATGGAAACTCAATTCGCGGAGAGGGGGACCCTGTGGTCGAGCTTTCGATGGGGCCATGGAGGCCCAGTTTCCCCTTTGGCGCACATGGAGGAGTTTGAATGGAGCCTGGAGTCTTGTCTATGTGCATTAATTACATGACTACAGTCGGTAAATCAAACTAAATAAAAACTGATGGAAACTCAATTGGCGGAGAGGGGGGCCCTGTGGTCGAGCTTTCAATGGCGCCATGTAGGCCCAGTTTCCCCTTCGGCGCACATGGAGGAGTTTGAATGGAGTCTGGAGTCTTGTCTATGTGCACTAATTACATGAGTACCGTCGGTAAATCAAATTAAATAAAAACTGACAGAAACTCAATTCGTGGAGAGGGGGGCCCTGTGGTCGATGGCGCCATGGATGATGATGGAGGCCCAGTTTACCCTTCGGCGCACATGGAGGAGTTTGCATGGAGTCTGGAGTCTTGTCTATGTGCATTAATTACATAAGTACAGTCGGTAAATCAAATTAAAAACAAAACTGATGGAAACAGTTTACCCGAAAGAATATATGGTATCCATCAGGGATTAAATTTGACGGGTGCCCTTACCCATCAATAAAAATTTTAATGACGGTTTTATTTCTAAAACTGACCATCCCATGACGTTTAAAAATTATTTTTATCAGTAATAAAAAAAAAATGAGCAGTTCAATAAAATAGCAAAACAACCAGCAGTGGAATAAAATAGCAATTTGCTCTTCATAAATATTTATTACTTGGCACCAATGACTGGTGTGCCAACCCTATTCTAACAATCTACCCTCAAATCTAGGTTGAAAAAATAGAATATGCTTTGTTTCATTATAATGTTATGCAATTACAGCAACAAAAAACCATTTTATGAGCATATATGATTTTTGGGGTGTAGAGCATTTCTACGTTTAATAAAGTGTTTATAATGGTTTAATTTAAATCTTCAATTTTAATTAAAAAAAAATAATAATTTTTTTTAAATAATTTTTATTATTATATTTGTAATCAGTTTGGATTTTAATTTTTTTTATTTTAATTTTTTTTTAAATATTTATATAAAGTTTTCAATAGTTTAAAAATATATATATATTAAATTTAATATTTAAAAAAAAAAATGATAATATTAAAATATCTATTTACTCATCTGTAATTGGTTGAAAACAATGATTAGACTAATTTCCCTTGCTTTGAGAGTTACTTGTCAAATTTTAAAAATAGTTAACCTAACAGATGGAAAAATTAAAAAATAATTTTGATAATATTAAAATATCAATTTACTCATCTGTAATTGGTTGAAAACAATGATTAGACTAATTTCCCCTACTTTGAGAGTTAATTGTCAGATTTTAAAAATATATTTAAATTTTAAAAATAGTTAACCTAAGAGATGGATGTTGCATTGAATAAAAACGAGCTGATACCGGCCGCGCTCATAATACAAAATATTTTTCAATGTACATCTCCGGAAGATATCAAAGTTGCATGATTTTTTTTATTTCATCCAAGATTAGGACGGTGATAATCGCGAGCTTCTTTCGGCATAAATGTCTCCCCGTTCGTGAGAACTTAGGCAAACTTTAATCACCACAGAGATTTGTCATTAACGAAGGGTTTGGAGTTTTTGATTGGATGTGTTTTTCAAACAGAAATCTTGTAAAACAAGAAGGTTTTTTTTTAATCTTAAAATTAGATATTGTTTCCTGTATATCTTGCCCATTGCTTTTTGCAGTCCAATTTGTAGGTGTGAAAGGACTTTAAGATATTTTTATGTTTTCAATTGAGGTTTATTATATTTCAAAGGGATTTATGTACATTGTATGAGTAGGTTTTCCTTTAGTTGATATCCAACATATAAATTTGAGAGTGAGTGAGGAACTTTGGAAAAGATTCAAAATGTATACAAAACATAGATTTAAAATTAAAAAAATAGAAAAGATGTAGGACTTTTATGTATTTAAGAGAATTTTTACTTTTTGTTATCCAATTTTTGTTAGTGTGTAGTAGGTTTTGGTTTAGTTGATGTTAATGGATATTGATAGTGATATCATTAGTTGGTAAGGAACTTTGGAAAAAATTTAATATATATAAAATTGTTAAAAAAGAGATAGATCTAAAATCAAATGCTTTTAAAAGATGGATGATTCTCGTCCACTTAAGACAATTATTGGTTTTTGTTATCCAATTTGTTGGTGTAAAAAGACCGTTTGATATTTTTATGGTTGAAATTTGAACACCAGGTTCTATTTATATTTGAAAAGGGTTTGTATGAGTATTGTACCTGTAGGTTTTGGTTTAGTTGATATTGCTTATAGAAAGTTATCTTATTTGAAATTGATAGTGATATATCACTAGTTGATGAAATTGATAGTGATATCACTATTTGGTGAGGAACATTGGAAAAGATTCAATACATATAAAACTGTTAAAAGAAAACATAGATCTAAGATCAAAGGTTTTCAAAAGATGGATGATTCTTGTGCACTTAAGAGAATTTTGGAAAGAGAAATGTTGATTCTGTTATTATTCTATTTGTACTTAAAAAATATAGTTTTTAATCATTAGTCATATGGATAGCTACTTTTCTCCAATAGTATTGCACGTTAGTTTCAGTGCTACTATTCTCCAATTAAGGCCTTCCTTTAGTGATAAAGGAATGAGAGTATTCTATTAAAAATGTAGCTATGTACAAATTTATATAACTCATAGTTAATGTGATATAATTTGGTTTACATTAAAATGCATGTCCATTTATATAATTTATAGTTAATGTTATATGATTTGATTTAAATTAATTAAAATGCATATAAAATGCATGCCTATAAGTTTTAGGGAATTGCACTATCTATACATAAATATGAAGTTTTTAAACTTTTGTCACAATTTTTTTCACTTAATTGCATAATTAAATATATAATTGTAGCGGTTGCAAAACAACAATTATAATCACCATGGCATATGCCAAGCCGGTATAAAGAGTTTAAAGAAACCAAATAACATTCCAAACTTTAATTCCGTACCAATTTTGATTATGCATAATCAATGGTTAAGTATTTGGTTATGCATAATCAATGGTTACGTATTCCTTTTAGGTTCCCCACTCCTTCATAACATAATTTAGGTTATGCATTCATTTAAGTAATAAATGTTTTGAATATAATTTTTTATATCTTTTAATAAAAATATTTCAATTCTTTGTACTTATATAAAATTAAAGTAAAATATTGTACAACTACATACAATTATTAATTAAATTATTTATAAACTATTTTTAAATGACAGATATAAGCAGCTTTTGCTATTTTCACTTGTTATAATAAATTTTAAAAAAAATTAATATGATTAAACTTTTTAATTTATCAAGTTTATTTGTTATAGTTTTTTAAATTCTTTTTATTATTATAATAAAATTTTAAAAATATTATTATGATTGTTTTTTTTAATTTATTAATTTTATAATGGAAACATATTTCTATGCATTATGAATGCACTTCACTATTAAATTATTTAACAAGCCTTCCTTATGTCTAAATTTTGAGATTTTATATGTTTTACTCATTTTCTTTCCTTGCCCATAGCTGGAAAAATACATTTTGTTTTATTATAAATAAGGTAATTGCATGAAATTCAACCATATAAATTGTGTCCCACGACAATTTTCTGAAACATATTGGTGATATAGGAAGAAGAATTGAATAATGAATACTCTCAAAGGAGAAGACTTTCCGCTAAAACGCTAAAACTGAGTAGAAGAGCTCTGAATAGTGACTAATTTTATTTATTTTTTAATTTTCACAAATTTCTGTCTTTGTTAGTGGCTATGAGACTTGGGACGAGTATAATGGTCTCAGATTTTAGGGTTTGTAGGTTTGACATTTAAATGATTGGTTGTATCTACAAAATATTTTAGAAAATTTATTGTTTTAGACTTTCTTCATTAATGCCAACCAACCTGTATAATGTTTTAGACTTTGCTGAAAACTTTTGTCACTTTGACTTTTTCACTATTTTATCCATGGTGGAGGGCAACTGTGTTGTATTATCGAGAGGGTTTTAGGTACGAGGGATGGGATTCTTAACATAAATTTTGAAAACCAATTAGAGATTTAGATTGAGTAATTTGTGCAATGAGTAAGTAAATATCATAAATTTTCAAAAGAAAAATTTAGAAATTGAAACAAAGGCAAACCATGTATATACTTATTTTCATTTTTTTTCTGTAAAACATTCGATATTTAAGTTTCCAATCCCAACCTCACATTTTTAGTTTAGAAATTATCTATATTAAACATGCAGAACAATTTTAATAGCAGTCTTCATAATCGGATAATACATATAGTGATAATACAAGTGAACACTGATATAGTGGAAATTTGTACATATTCAATAGTGTATTTCAAAAAAATTGCAGAGAAGGTGAATTATTCCATACACTCATTTAAACAAACAAATATATAGCACAATTACATAGCTATTTCAAACAAAAACATACCCAAAAATCTATAACTAAGAATGTACTAACCTTGCAAGTTGCTGGGCTAAAAACTAGTTGCTAAAAGGCTCGGCAGCAGCTCATGGACACTGAGCGCACCGTGCATGGATGAAGAAAACACGTTCTCTCTTGTGCTCTGCTACCGGAAATTGCATAGCAGGCATAGATTCAGGCATCGAGACATCGAAATTATTTGATCACACAAATTCTTTCTGTATGTATGTATCGATTCATTTCTATGTTATGATATATTTATTGGATAGTTGAATAAGTCCCATGTTGGTTTCACGAAGGAATTTGCAGCCTTTGTAACTATCGATAATGGCCTTTGCTAGAGTGGCGAATTTCCACAGCGAGACATTTCACCTTTCTTTTACGCATTGATTTGGGAGAGGGACATATAACACTGTTCTTTTGGGATGGCTTTGAAGCAGAAATAACTGGGAGTCACGGCCAGCCCAGGGTTCCCCTTAGCGTTCTCAACTTCCAATTTGAGAAGATGGCTGGGCAGTGGGCAGTGGGATTTTCCGGCAAGGCTCGCACTGCTCGCAGCCAGCCAGCATTGGATTTGTTGTGTAGTTGCCAGTTGGTGTTTAGGTAGATGTCCCTTCAGTCTTCAAGTGGCTATTAAGAACCGTGGTATTGGTATCGGTATTGGTATTGGTAATAATATCTCGGTGAGTTGGCATTCCACCTATCTATCTCGATTCCAATTTCCAGATGGGACCTGTTTGCTATAAACTCTAGTATTAATCACACATTTAAAATAAAAAATTCACAAACTTAAAATAAAAAATAAAAAATGGATCTATATTAATAGAGTAGGTGTAACATTAATATTCACTCACAGACCAATATACATGACGGCTAAGTTTTAAACTGCCCGTCAGTTTGACTTTCTGTAAAATTAAGCACAGATCAGCGTTGACGTGTTTCTTCAACAATAAGCTGTATTTTACGGGTAAAAAGAGCTAAAACGGGTAAACGGGCGTCAATTTTAACCCCTACTATCCATGACCACACGAATACGATGTGGAGCCATCCGCATGTGACATAGGACTGGCCTTAATGGCGAGTCTGTCTTGTGCATAAGGCTCACCATGTACATAGCTCACATTGCAATCATCGAGATCGACAAAGCTGTGAATCTTACACTCCGCACATGGAGCGAAGAGTGTGCCCTTGGGTTCCAACTTCCGGGGACCATAAAGATCGACAAAGCTGTGAATCTTACACTTCGCACATGGAGCGAAGAGTGTACCATGACCACACGAATACGATGTGGAGCCATCCGCATGTGACATAGGACTGGCCTTAATGGCGAGTCTGTCTGGTGCATAAGGCTCACCATGTACATAGCTCACATTGCAATCATCGAGATCGACAAAGCTGTGAATCTTACACTCCGCACATGGAGCGAAGAGTGTGCCCTTGGGTTCCAACTTCCAGGGACCATAAAGATCGACAAAGCTGTGAATCTTACACTTCGCACATGGAGCGAAGAGTGTACCATGACCACACGAATACGATGTGGAGCCATCCGCATGTGACATAGGACTGGCCTTAATGGCGAGTCTGTCTGGTGCATAAGGCTTACCATGTACCTAGCTCACATTGCAATCATCGAGATCGACAAAGCTGTGAATCTTACACTCCGCACATGGAGCGAAGAGTGTGCCCTTGGGTTCCAACTTCCGGGGACCATAAAGATCGACAAAGCTGTGAATCTTACACTTCGCACATAGAGCGAAGAGTGTACCATGACCACACGAATACGATGTGGAGCCATCCGCATGTGACATAGGACTGGCCTTAATGGCGAGTCTGTCTGGTGCATAAGGCTCACCATGTACATAGCTCACATTGCAATCATCGAGATCGACAAAGCTGTGAATCTTACACTCCGCACATGGAGCGAAGAGTGTGCCCTTGGGTTCCAACTTCCGGGGACCATAAAGATCGACAAAGCTGTGAATCTTACACTTCGCATATGGAGCGAAGAGTGTGCCTTCGGGTCCGGGGAGGGAAGAGGCCTGGAATTTGACATCCTGTAGGACGTATATTCCGTCTGAGAACGTATTTGATCGGTAAATGTAAAATAAAGATGTCAATAGTGACAGCCATAAAAAAATTTTAAACGTAGATTTGACGTTTATCAATTTATATGTCCCGTCAGAAAATTTAATACCTATTTAGCTTGCTGTCTGCCCTCTGCCCTGCTCTTGATCGTTCCGCTCACTGTCAAATTCCGACGAGTTACCATGAGCTCTTTTCATCGTACGCCTGCCTGGGAAATTTTGAAGTATCATCCTTGAAGGAATATATAAATAAATGCATACTTAAAAGCCCATTATGGAAAGGGCAAGCTTCCCTACTACTAAATTAATAATGAAAACAACAAATTGAACTCCTCTTTATTCGTGGACACTGATAATGCAGAACATCCAAATATATAAAGAGGGTGTCAATGGATAAAAGTACTGATTGGAATTCTTAGCAAAAAACGGGTTTTTTATAATACAGTAAATTTGACACTCTATTAACTAGTATAAAACGTAAAGTGACAGACGCTAAAACCATATAGCCTTCATCAAATTTTGAATTGACAGGTACTTAGAATTTGAAATTCCAAGCCTTGAATAGGGTGTCGTTGGGTTCCCCTTGGATTGACGTTATTGACGCCCTTAGCCCCTTTCGCACATATTAGGTGAGTTTACATGAAGGAGTATTTGGATGGTTAAATTTTTTTATTTTACAGAAATTTAATAGTCCATATAAAAGAGAATATAAATTTGATATGAAATATTTGACAAGAAATATGCAAAATCTGATAAAAACTGTGGATTTGACTTGGTATCTTGAATGATTAGGCCGATGGATTTGGCTTGGTAACTTGAATGATTAGGTCGATGGCGCTATTGTTGAAATTTATCACAGAAATCCAACGAATGTGTGGCAAAGTGCATAAGGGCTTAACTGATTGATGTACGCCGCATTTAAGTGGGAAATTAATTTATTGATGTAATGGGAAATTAATTGATTGATGTATTTATTGGTTATATTTTAGCTTGTTTTTCACATAATAGGGTAGAATTTTAGATTAATTTTCGAAAATTGGATAGTTGTTAAACTTCCATAATTTTGATGTATTTGGATTATATGAAAAGGCTAAATTTATTTATGCATTCTAAAACATAAATTAAGAACACCTCAAAATTTATATTTTGAAAAACAAAATAATTAAATTTCAATAAGAAAATCAATCCATATAAAACTCAATACTAATTAGACATCAAATTTGAAGTACACGGTTATACTTGAATGAAAAGGGTTTCACTCTTCTATACATCTAACTAATAACAAATAGACTACTCCATATAAAAATCGATACTAAATTAGATCAAATTTGAAGTGTACGGTTATATTTGAATGAGAAGGGTTTCACTCATCAATATTGATATATTAACTCAGTTAAAATGAAAAGTTATATATGGGGTAAAATTCTATATTGACGAGATTATATCTCTAATAGTGATGGAGATGAATCATTTTAGGACATATGGGCTGGTGCAAGGTAATGATACCCAATTATGACAGGTTAGTTGCAATGACATTCTAGAAAAACAGAAATATTATCATTAAAATCAATAATTAGAGGTACCTACAAAACTTTTTCCGATTAGATGTAAAAAGATGAAACGTAGAAAAACGGATGACCTTCCAGAATATATAACTTTTATTTATGAAATAGTGGTATAACCACCCCAAACTGTCATTATTCGAAGATTGATATGTTATTTTTTTTCTAAAACATAATGCACATGTTTTTGTTGACCTACCTATTTGCTATGTAAATTTTCAATTTATGAGAAAAAAAATATGTAGAGGCGTAGGCAACAGACAAATATTTTGCAGAGCTATTTTTTCAAAATTTTAAAAGTTAATTTTATATTTTTTTTAAATTACCGAAGTCAATGAAGCCCTAAAAGGACATGGTCAAGTTTTAATCCACCATATCATGGTCTAAAATGAATCAAAATGCATTTTTTTTTTTTTAGGTTGTAGGTATTTTCGTGCTCTTATGTGGGTTCTTTTCCGTTTTCAAAATAGGTAAGCCAATCAAAAGTTATAGGCCAAATAAACGACCTATGTTTTTTACAAATTTGACATGAGTGCAGTTTAAAATGAATCAAAAATAGAGAACAACAATAGATCTATTAAAAAATTATATATTTGGAATCTGCACACAAAGCTCGACAAGTGTGTGCAATTTCATCTGCAATGCACTCGTGGAGCTTATGCAGAACTAGCTGTGAAAAACAGGAAGTTGCAGCGTTTGATGTTTTCTGCTATAAATCAGGGATAAATCAGACCGAGCTTAAAGGTGCAATCCGAAGCTAATTCCAAGCCTGCAAGGGCGCCAAAAACAATTTGAATTCAAACACGCGTGCGCAACTACGCGCATGCGCAAACACGTGCACGCATGATTGAAAGCACGCACACAAAGGTGCGCACACGCGTCCTTGCGCGTACGCGCTATTATATGCCTTTGTATGGTTGATTTAATTTCCTTTGTCAAGGGGATACATGAAGTTAATAAAGATGTGATAATGAAGAAGATGACGATGATGGAGATGTTGATGAGGAAGGGGGAGATGACAATGATGTTGAAGATGTTGATGATGATGCTGATGATGATGAGATGATGGTGATGGTGATGATGATGATGATGATGATGATGACAATGGTGATGACGATGACGATGAGGATGATGGTGATGATGATGAGATGATGGTGCTGGTGATGATGATCATGGTAATGGTGATGAAGATGATGATGAGGATGATGGTGATGATGATGATGGTGATGGTGATGGTGATGGTGATGAGGATGATGGTGACGAGGATGATGATCATGATGGTGATGAAGATGATGATGATCATGATGAATATGATGATGATCATCATCATCATCCTCATCATCACCATCACCATCATCATCAACATCTTCATCATCATTGTCATCTCCCCCTTCCTCATCAACATCTCCACCATTGTCATCTTCTTCATCCTCATCATCTTCATCACCATCCTCATCAACATCAACATCATCATCTTCTTCATCCTCATCACCATCATCATCATCATCTTCGTCATCATCATCATTGTCATCATCAACACCATCATCGTCATCATCGTCCTTCTTCCTCATCTTCAACAACATCTAGGTCATCATCTTCATCGTCAACGTCGTCATCATCATCATCATCCTCATCATCAACATTGATGGCGATGATGATGAAGATGATGATGATGATGTTGATGATGAGTACGATGATCATCAACATCATCATCATGATCATCATCGTACTCATATTCATCACCATCCACCATCATCATCATCATCATCTTTGTCATCACGCTCTTCCTCATCATCATCATCAACAACATCTTCGTCGTCGTCATCATCATCATCATCAAATGATGACGATATGAAGATGATGATGATGACGACGAAGAAGATGGTGATGATGAGTATGATGAGGATGATGAAGATGACGATTATGATGACAAAGACAATGATCATCGTGACCATGATCATATGATGATGATGATGATGGTGAGGATGATGAAGATGGCGATGATGATGATAACGAATATGATGATTTTGATGATGATGATCATATTTGTCATCATCATCATCATATTCATCATCGTACTCATATTCATCATCATCCACCACCACAACATCATCATTGTCATCCTCGTCCTCACAATGATGATGATGATGGTGGTGATGATGATGATGATGGTGATGATGATGATCATGTTGTTGATGATGATGATGAGAATGATGTGCTTCATATTCATCATCTTCTTCATCATCAACATCATCATCATCATCATCATCATCTCCATTAGTCATCATCATCATCACCATCTTCATCATCATCGTCGTCATCATCATCATCATGATAAGGATGATGGTGATTGTAATGTCCCCATTTTGACCCCCTTTGTATTAAATCGTAAATGATGTAAATATTGTAATTTGATCATGGTGAGGAGCTCAAGGCCAAAGCCCCACCATTGATTTAGCATTTTATGTATCAGCAATTAAAAATAGATGCCTATGGTTCTTGTGCTAGATGGGCACGATGTATATAAGACATCATGTAATTACGAATTTTTAATGAAAAACCCACAAACTGGCTATGCAATGCAACAAAAGAGATGGGGCATGATCCCACAAGGAAAAGGGAGGGAAATTATTCAAACCCTTGAGCCAATGGTATTAATCCATGTGTCAATGGGGAAACCCATAAACCACCAACTACCCATTTTCTGTCTTATGCACCCAATCATTTAATTCTTCCAAGAAATTGGTTAAGGCAGTTAATGCCTTGGGAATGAAATAGTATGGCAGCCAATTTCGTGCATGGGCAAGCCATCAACTTGGAAAATCGTGTTTTTGCTTGTGGGGCAAGAAAACACCCACGGAATGGTGCCCAAAGCCATTCTGAACAAGCAGTCTTTACTCATTCACGCAGTAGGAGTTAGCTGGGTCTTTCCCTACCCGTTTTTCATCCAAATCCTGCATTTTTCCATGCCTGGGAGCTTGTTTTTGCATATACATTAGCT